>CM032669.1:60241411-60322515 GCA_019095985.1 Streblospio benedicti | reverse complement strand
ATCACGTTACAATTTTACATAGCCAGCAACATTAGTAAATATGAACAATAGACGTGAGTTAACCCCATTAATTTAATCTTATAATAGTCACCTTTTCACACAATGTTTTGACTTGATTTTCTGTCAACTGTTTGCATTCCATTAATTGCTCTACCCATTGGTCGAGTTCTTTCGCAGCGGCTCTGTCTTCTAACATTTTGATTATTTAGTTCAAGTCTTTAAAACTTCATCGATAACACAAACTAGTTTAGCCACCAATACAATCCGAATTTGCTCATAAATCGAGGCGTTTGTTTTAGGTATGCCCGGCTACCTGGGAAAATTTGATCTTGTTTTCCAAAATGGCCGCCTTCTAGGTTGCAGCGGATGAATGATGTCATACCTGCTATTGAAAATAGTTCTTATGTATTGGTGAAAACTTAGTTTTTTTAGACGTGGTTAATGCTACATTTTATAATCTTTTTAAATGGGTTTATTGTCTACTCATTGCACCAAATAAATATGAATGTTAACCCTTGAAAAAAAATAATGTATCCACTTAGCCTTGGACACACAGGCTGGTTATGATATCTTGGTTGGTGGCAACCACACAAGATTCTAGATGATCGAGACTATGTATCCACTATGTATTAACTGGGTCACGATGACCTATAAGTAGTGCCTGTATACTTCCTTTTCCGGTTCTGGCCGTGTTTGTAAGGCCGTACGGCGATCCGAAGTTTTGAAATCTGTATTAATCAGGGTTATTACAATTCAATTCACCCTCAAAATAAGCAAATATGACGGAGCAAATGACATTACGTGGTACCCTGCAGGGTCATGGCGGTTGGGTTACTCAAATCGCTACGACACCTCAGTTTCCAGACACTATTCTGTCTGCATCAAGAGGTAAATTTTTCTTGCCACATGTTTATATTTCTGTATCGCTGGGAAAACTAAATTGTCTCATGCCAAAGAAGTCACTGGAAGTAGTGCTATTATATTCCTAGCGTAATACGTAGTCTTCACCGGCAAGGGTTCATGCTAATCAGTATTATTGCACGATATATTGAAGGCAACAGACTGGTAAATGGACATTTTCTAACAATTGAATATCAACTCGTTTTAGATAAGTCCCTCATCCTGTGGAGACTTACCCGCGATGAGTCCAGCTATGGATACCCACAGAAGCGTCTGACTGGACACGGTCACTTCGTATCTGATGTGGTCATGTCCTCCGATGGGCAATTTGCGCTCTCTGGTTCTTGGGACGGAACTCTTCGTCTTTGGGATCTGGCTACGTAAGTAGAAATTTGTTTGTTTCATTGTAGTTGATTTGTAGGTACAGTACAGATCCACTTGCATGGCGTCACTGGAAATTGATGAGATGTTCGGATACCATGGTGGTGAACCAAAGCCATTTTGAAAGAACACGAGATTGGTGAAAATATGCGTGTTGAATGTTTTTGGCATAGTTCAGTACTTCCAAGTGACGATAACAATACCTTCTCTTTGTAACCAATATCCATTGTACATTTGATAACTTTACGGCATTAATCTACACGTTTAGACCTAGTTTTAAGTTTCACAGTTGGTTCATTTTCAAACTCGACAATAGCGTGGATACGGTAGCTTTGAAAAGCAAGTGAATGGTTTACCCTATGGAAAACAGCGGCCTATTCATGTTAGTTGACACAGTAGCGTGGTTACTGTAGCTAGTATATTTACAAACATTGCCACATTGATTGGCAAATGTTGAACCAACCAACAAAAATATTGAAGAAAATCTGCACATATCTCACCTCGTACAAGTATAAACACGACCATGTGCATCTAAAATCCATGAACCGTGAACATTTTTATGGCCATATGTTTGAAAAGTTATTAATATGTTGCATACTTTTCATTGAATTTTGAAGTTTAATACATGTATTGAACAGGGAAAAGGTCTAGATGACTAATTTAATATTTTTCGATCAAAACACTCCATTGTCACTCTATGTCCTAAGTCATCCGGGATTGAACTGATCACGCAATGGGCGCTGAAATCGCACCCATATGGTAGCTCTGAGAAGCTTGTCGATTGTTTTGTTTTTTTTACACGATAGAAAAGAAGTGTGTTCAAGTCCGTTCATACGTGTGGGACCTTTAGACAATGTCCAGATTATTGGACCTATACAGTACTTACATGACCGTAAGGTCAGTTAAAAGATGCATGTTAAGATGGCTTGTGCTTGTGTTGCAGTGGTGAGACCACGCGTCGCTTTGTGGGACACACCAAGGACGTGCTGAGTGTCGCGTTCAGCGCCGACAACCGTCAGATCGTGTCTGGATCTCGGGACAAGACCATCAAGCTGTGGAATACCCTGGGAGTGTGCAAATACACTATCCAGGTCGGCGTTAGTACCACTTTTTTCTTTGCTCCTCTGAAGTCTGGCAATATACTATATAATTTTATTTCGCAAAAGATGCATAGTAAAAGATCACAGTACAGATTTATACAATGTGTAAAAGCATAGTTAAAAGCATAATTATTTAAAAAAGATGCTTAAGTATTACTGACAAGTGTCAAGTTTTCATTTGAAAGTTAAAGTGATAAGAGCATTCTGAGGAATTTCTCGACATTTAAATGTAACATTCTTAGTGATGATTAAATGCTGTGCACCACTCTGAAACCTCATTTTGATGAGTACAGCTTCACCAATTCTGAATAAAGTGTTGACATTTCTAACATCAGTCTATTCGTTAACTCGTTGGGCAATGTTTTTTGTAGACTATTGCAATTGAGACAGCATTGCTAATATTTTTGTGACTTACACTTGCAGGAGGACGGCCATAACGAGTGGGTCTCCTGTGTGAGGTTCTCCCCCAACACTGCCAACCCAATCATCGTGTCAGCTGGATGGGACAAGCTGGTCAAGGTTCGTAGATTTGCTTGTCCAAGTGTGAATTAAGTCCACCATATTCTTTAACCTGCATCAATCTTACCTTCAAGTATCGTTGGTATTCAAATTAGTGCCAGGTGTAATAACTCTATATTGCATTTTATGCTGTAAAGAGTGTTAATGGAAAGGGAAGACTGAAATAAACTTCGGGTGGGGTCATGCAGAAAGATCGCCGTTTGGGCATGTTCTGATGGATCCTGGTTGAAAAAAGGCTGAAGAGGATGGTTGAGATGTAGACGGGGCAGCCAAACCACAGCCTCTGAATGAGGAATGATTAGGGCCTACTCAAATAAACTTAGGATTTGATTGGTTGATTTATGTACTCGCCTTTGATGATTAAATGCTGTGCACCACTCTGATTCCAAGATTGATGAGTACAGCTTCACCAATTCTGAGGGAGACGAACTTGTTATTTGAACCACTAGTTAAATGAAAGTATGATATTTCTTTTAATGCGTTAAAGTTTCATTTCAGGTGTGGAATCTGACCAACTGCAAGATCAAGACCAACCACTTTGGCCACAGCGGATACGTCAACTGTGTGACCATGTCTCCTGACGGCTCTCTCTGTGCGTCTGGTGGCAAAGTAAGCATGTTCTCAATTCCTTCCGGTCAGGATTAGGTGGGAAAGTGCTACAGGCGGAGTCATACAAACCTACCCATACTGCACAATCCTCATTGCACAAACTATTCTTGTGTCTAAAATAAATAACAAGAATTCGTTACTTGTCAACAGGACGAGTTGCTAAAACTTTTTGGTATGAGCAGACAAGTGGCTTATCCTGGCTTGCACTTCCATGTCTCCAAACTGGTACAATTTGTTTGGTTTTTTCTCTAGTATTGTTACCGTTGAAGCTTGATCTATGATGACTGACACATGATGATATTTGTGATTACGAGATGTCCTGCAATTCTGAGATCAGCAAAATTTAATTCAAATACATTTACTCTTTTTGGAGGTAATGCGTGCTACACAATGCCTTTGAAATCTTGAAGGATTATTTTATTTATTTTTTTTTTTTTTTATTTTTTCAATTAATTTAAATTTAGTTGCAGTAGAATAAAATATTGACATTGAATGATATAAATTAAGTTTACCATAAATATATTTCAATATTCGTCATTAAGTTGATAGTGTAAGTATATGTTGCTTGTCTGAAGTGCCTGCAAAAATTAACTAGCTGGGACAGCAATTTTCTCATGTCCCAAACAAGCTGATTATCTCTATTGTAGGTGTTAGTCTACCAAATTTTCTATTTAACATTCTGTAGATCATAATTTTTTATGACCCATTATAAATTTGGATGTGTGAATTAATTTTCTTTTTCAAAATATAGTTTTTGTAAACTATGGCAGCTATGTGTTTATTTTGTGCAAAATTATTTTTGTAATTTTCGTAAGTAAATTCTGACATGTATTAAATTGTAAGCTTTTTTTAGTGTAAAATTATGTTCAATCCTGTAAGATTCATAGATCTTCATTCAAATATCAGAAGTTGACAAATTTAAACGCAATGCATTTCCTGTAAAAAGGCAGGTCAATCTATGATGACTGACACATAATGACACCGATGATTACGAGATGTCCTGCAATTCTGAGATTCAACTTGCCAGTTAAACTATTTTCACCACAACAAATGTACACTATATATTTCAATATTTGTTAGCAAGTACATGGTATATATGTTTACTGCTTGTCTGAAGTACCTGTAAAATCGAACTTATTTGACTGCAATTTTTACACCCTACATCTATGGACATTTTTATTTAACATTCTGTAGTTTTGAAATACTTGTGATCCATTATAAATTGTGGTCCATTGGTTTTCTATTTCAAAATATAGTTTTTGTAAACTATGGCAGCTATAATTTTATTTCAGGCATTTTTTTTTTTTTTTTTTTTAAGTAACTTCTTATGTATATTAAATTGACAGCTTTTCTTGGTGTAAAATTATGTTCAATCCTGTTAGATTCCAAGATGTTGATTCAAATTTCTGAAGTTGACAAATTTAAACGCAGTGCGTTTCCTGTAAAAAAAAGGCAAGTCAATCTATGATGACTGACACATAATGACACCGATGATTACGAGATGTCCTGCAATTCTGAGATTCAACTTGCCAGTTAAACTGTTTTCACCACACCACATTCATAAAATATTGTCTGAGCTTGGCGGTAAATGTGACGCGTTATTCTGTAGGACGGACAGGCGATGTTGTGGGATCTGAATGAGGGCAAGCATCTGTACACGCTGGACGGCGGTGACATCATCAACGCTCTCATCTTCTCCCCCAACAGATACTGGCTCTGCGCCGCCACAGGACCCTCCATCAAGATCTGGGTATGTGCTGCACGTAATCCTCATGTCCGTGTCGCTGTTGTCAAGTTTTCAAATGTTTTCCAAGTACTATTATTTTAGTAGATTTTATTCAATTTAAAAAAAATATATAAATTAATAATAAAAATAAAAGTACGGTTATATTTGGAGGACGTTTGAAAACTATAACAGCAACATAGATGTATGAGACACAGTGCTGTTCGCCATGTAAATGAAATAATAGGAACAATATAACTCATGACGTTCAGCTCTTTATATTTACTCCGACTTCTAGTTGCAATAATTGAGTATGTCATCATGCGTACCGTGCCGTTGATGATTAAATGCTGTGCACCACTCTGATTCGAAGATTGATGAGTACAGCTTCACCAATTCTGAGGCATTAGTAGTTATTTAGTTATTTTGTATGCATTTTGCTTCATCCTGTGAGATGGATTGATATTAACTTCCATTGATTTTCTTTTTTACATGAAATGTTAGTTCTTCAAAGTACCCATTCATAACCATGGTGCTAAGAATGTTAATTTTACAAGTCTGGCTACATCTGTAGATGCCGGCTTGGGTCTAGGACTAGTTGGAATATTCTATGAATGCACTGTCAGTGTTATATTTCAAATTTCTGTTTTTCTGGTAAACCACTGGCTCTCAAAATCATTCTGGTTGCTGTTCTGTAATTTTTGTCAAATTAGATCATAATTGTGGTTGCTTTTTATTTTTCCTTCAAAGAACTTCGAATTAAGAAAAGCTCATGCCGTTGATGATTAAATGCTGTGCACCACTCTGATTCCTAGATTGATGAGTACAGCTTCACCAATTCTGAGGCTGTCCCACTTATTTAAATTTTGTGTACATGCCAAATACTCAATCCTATGCAATTACTTAATGTAAAATTAAAATTGTCTGTTCTTCAAAGTACGAGTACAAAAAATAAGTTCATAAATTCAGTATTATGGCATTCCTGTTGTCCTGAAGTGGTCCATTTTGTTCTAGGTACTTGTTAAGATTGCTAATTTGACAAATCTTGCTGTTTTAGGTCATAATTAGGGTTGTGGTTTTTTTTTAATTAAAGATATATATGTTATATTGACAACCAGGCCAAACTCTAATGAGGAATAAAGTAGTGTTGTTGCCCCTGCTCATATAAAGTTGGAATTTCATTGATATAGATTTCCTTTAAAGAACATGTTCAATTATGCCGTTGATGATTAAATGCTGTGCACCACTCTGATTCCAAGATTGATGAGTACAGCTTCACCAATTCTGAGGCATTACATTACATGACCTTGCTTATTCCTCTTTAGAATAGTAAAACCATCATTGGACGATAAACTTCTTTAGTTACATGTAGAATTGTGTTCTGTGACTTGCAAAGTTAAAAAAAACAACTGAAGCTGTTCCTATGTGCTGTGATTTGAGATTGTTGCCATTTTTCTTCGCAGGATTTGGAGGGCAAGATCGTGGTTGACGAGCTGCGTCCGGAGGTGATCGGTAACACCGGCTCCAAGGCCGAGCCTGCTCAGTGCATCTCCCTCGCCTGGTCCGCCGACGGCCAGACCCTGTTCGCCGGATACACGGATAAACTGATCCGCGTCTGGCAGGTGTCCATGGCAGCCAGATAAGAGACTGGATTGGAAAACTACGGATCGCCACGCTGTTGACAAAAAACATGAACGCTCTATAATGAATATGTGATTGTTTAACAAAGTCACTGTAAAAGAACCGTCCTGTGATGAAATAAATAAATAGGATGGAAATTTAATGATCATTGTTGTTTTCATTGCTGTGTGATTATTGTTCACTCACTTATCGTTCGTCCAGACTTGTGGAAATCGGAGAGGGCTAGTAGTGCGGAGTTCGATTCAATCATTGCATACGAGTAACTTTTGGGGTGGACTCCTTTTTGAATATTACTACTCCTGCGTAAGAGTAATGGGTGTTTTAATTGGAAAATTTATCATAAATCCTAGAGTTTTTTTAAAGGTGGGAATATCTTTATTGGTGGTGGGGAATGCTGCCTGAGGATTTCATAGTTGAGCATTGACAGGATTCTTCTTTCAAATCTAGTGCTATATTAAGTGCTGAAAAACAAGAACAGGGTTGCCATACATCAGGGAAAATGAAATTTTTTCAACATCAGGGAAAAATCAGGGCATTTCGTTTTGAATCGGGGAATTTTGAAATTATATCCATGGAGGATGCCATTTAAAAAAAACAAATCGTGCAATTCTGAGAAATTTTTCAATGATGTAACGTTAGCATATCTTTGACGTTTAATATAGCAGCAGTCACTGACTTGCCATGTTAATATCAGACTAGTCTAGTCATTGCTGCAACTGTTGACTGCTATGTTAACAAGTCTAAGTGGAAGAAACAAAACATTTTCCTTGCTTCTCATTGTTCGGAACTTTTGCCAGCCAATTGCAGAACGTTTTATCTTTAAGCCACAAAGGGTTAAAGGTTGTAGTCATTTTTGTACATGTATCAGTATGAATAAAAAATCCGTTCAATCAGTTAAAAGTCATCACATCACAAAAAAGCAATTAATTTTCATCAGGGAAAATGATCTTAAATCAGGAAAAAAACAGGGAATTTTGTTCCTGACTTTTTATGGCAACCCTGTAGAAATGTTTGCACGATTTGATTTGTGGGTAGGTGCAAAAACGCTAACATAAATAGTCCACAAACATAAATGGGCTATGTAAAGCAGGGTCAGAAATCGTAAAATAAAAGTGGCAAGAAAAATTATAGATCAGTGTAATGCAAAAAGTATGTTCGTGTGAAAGATACTTTAAGACTAGAATATTCCGTGGCTATTTAATTTTGCTATTTTGTTCCATCCTGGACCTACTTTACCTAGACTATTAATGTTTGTTGACTATTGAAATTTGCGATTTTGCACTTACCCATGAAATTCACCAATTAAATCGTGCGCAAACATTTCTCGTTTTACAGTAGTTTACAAAACAGTTTTATCACTTTTGGAACAATTGCTGGCTCTAGATATAACATTTTCTACCATGGATCTTGCATAATATTATCGCGGATCAAGCAACGACAAATTTTAATTGAACATTACAAACAACTACATTCGTGCTTTAAAATGAATTGAAAAACTGAATGATTTTCTTTTTATATATTGACACGTTCATTTAACCGTAACTGTAATGCATATGATGATACAAATTATGACATGTACAACCATTTGCAGCAATTAGATTTAGAAGAATGATCAAATGTAACTAGATAAATGCCTTATTGTTGGGGAACTACCTTTCAGAATGAAAATTTGAAACAATGAATTTGTAAAAATTGAAAAGTGGCTACAGGAATTATAATACATAGCAAAGTGGTAGGAATAACCGGGGTCAAGAAGGACCTGGCCTGCATACTGTGAGTATCAAGTAGCATTAACAAGAAAATTGAGTACTAATATTCTTAATTAGAAAGATGTAACAATACACAGATGTGTTGTGTGTAAAACTGCAACCCAAAATTACACGAGATCCGGTTTTATATACTACACATATGCAACAATGCAATCAGTAAATATTGTTTTGTTTTTTGTTTTGTTTGTTTTTTCGTAAAAGCTCTGTCCTGAAATTCATACACCTAAACATACAGGCAACAAAAAGGTAAATCCCCTGGACAGTCAGCAAAAACTCACAACGGAAACTGTTAATTTTGAAGTCATAACGCAAACAGTTATTTGTGGTCACCTGTTTCTGATAGGTGGCGCTAGTATATTATATTTACTTCCGTCATAATATTTGTGAAAAGAAAAGCTGTATCTTTTAAGTTAATATGCCATTCTGCTCTGTGATTTGTTCATGTTGACACCGCAAGTTTTCTGGCGTTTAATTCGGCATTAAAATCTGCAAAGAACAAACAAATCATGGACGACGACCATCTTGTTCCTCTGTAAGTTTAATACTATTTCATATTTGTTTTCATTTTCTAGTATACTATAGATCAGTCATGTGATAATGAGACAATAACAGTCATTAACAAGTTACACTTCATTAAAGTGGTGAACTACCTCGCAAATTTTGATATATTATTGTTAAAGTAAATCTGCAATTAATAATGTGCCATGGATCTTATTGATGATTGTCTCAAATGTCAGTCACCCATCCCATCTACCGTAGATTCCATAAAGTTTTATGTTTTTTTTTATCTGATAATCTACATGTATGTGAATATGAGGGAAGAATATACCCTATCCCATTATCAAATCTCAGCAAAAATCCAGGGCCATTCTCACTAATTTTCTAACCATTCTCATTTACAATTTTTAGATTTCTAAATTTCTCACAATTCTCAAAGGAAATGGACCCCCATTCTCATTTCTCATAAAAAAATCAAGGGCCATTCTCACATCTCAAAATAGGTATATTTCCCCCTCTCAATATCTACTAAATATAATTTTTCACATTTTAGGGTCGCCACCGTGACAAAAGCGACACCCTGCTATTACTTTATTGGCGATTTTTTCAATATTCTCAAGGCGTTTATTGGCACAAATTATCAAGCTTTGCCATTTGCTTTTAAAAACAGCGGCCTTGTGGTAAGTTTTGATTTGCAAGGAACATCGCACACTATCTCTTAAGTATACACATATGTTTAATTCAATTCTAGATGTGGGTACCATCATTTGTAAGAACATGCGTTTGTTGGCCAACATGTCACTAATTACGTGGGTTTTGGTTTTAAATGGCATGTCAGATTATCGGCAACTCCATCTTTGTACAAAGATGGTATTCAACTTAACTGCTGTATTAATTTTACAAAAATCAAATCACTATTAAATCAAGCTAATACTTTGACAATGCTACTAACACCAGTACAGCACATCACCTGCGTTATTGATATGCACAATGGAAGAAATCACGTGCCCAGTGCTGCATTCAGGCCATAACAAAACGTATTGATTGTTACATTTTGCAGGTTGGTATTATCGGGGTGTTCATTATCGCGACCTTGACGGACTATTGTTGTGGTCTTCTCATTTACTGCAAATATGTGATAATTGACCGCGCGGTCAACGAAGAGCGAGCAAAGAACGTTCTCTCAGATGAAGAGCTGAAAAAGTTCCGCGATGAGCTCGCGAACACGGTTGGTTATGGAGATATCGGCCGAAGAGCCTTTGGGGTAAGAATGTCAACTTCAAATAAAATTACCAACTTTGAATTTAAAAGCAAATTCTGATCTAAGACATAGGTTTAAACAGTTTTAAACACGATATTAAAACAAATATTTACACTTAGCTTTGAACAGCCTCTGTCTCTCATCAGAAGCTTAGTGTAAATGTTTGCTTTAATATCCTGTTTTAAACTGTAAAATGATAACTGTGTCTTTCAAACTCAGGATAAATGAACTTTCATCAGAAAATTCTTATCTCGTTACTTTCTGTTTGGAATTTGTGAAGAATTATGCATTCTGAGGATAGAATAAAATATATTGTACACTTTTTCCTAAACTACATGGCTATTTTTTT
This sequence comes from Streblospio benedicti, assembly GCA_019095985.1. Taxonomy (NCBI): domain Eukaryota; kingdom Metazoa; phylum Annelida; class Polychaeta; order Spionida; family Spionidae; genus Streblospio; species Streblospio benedicti. The sequence goes on along the minus strand of CM032669.1, from coordinate 60,311,765 downwards.
CAGGGCAAGTGGGGAGATTTTGTTTACCACTTGATACAAATCGCGGTGTGGTTCACTCAGTATTTGACGGTGGCTGCGTATTTCATATTCATAGGTGATTGTTTTTTCGTCAAAATATTCATGTTTTGTGTGGTATGTAAAAAAAAATATTTGTAAAAAAATTTGTTCTCTGAATTTTACTCTATTTGACCTAGAATATTGGATTTAACACATGTAGGATATGTATTGCTTCCATTTCTACAAAAAATATCAAATTAAAGTGAATAATATGTGAAATGAGTTTATGACACTAATACCATAATACATTTTCCAGATAATGCTATAGTAACTTTTTTCTTTTAATTTATCTTTATTAACTAAAGAAAGGGAAAACTTGGTGAAATAACCAAAAAAAAAAATGTAAATGTCGAAGGTTTATTATCCACTATCCAGGGGCTCAGTCGACTCCTTTACACCATAATAATAAATACACGAAATTGTAACAGCTTGCTCCATATTTCCCCCTGCTATTGGCAGGCAATGCTGCGATGGAACTGTTCCCGCTGACGCCGGCCCTCATCCCTCTGGGGAACACGACGACTGACACCGGCATGGAAGCCGCGCTGCCCTTCCTGTCCCTGTACCACCTGCCGGGTCCCGACGTCGATTCCGAGCTCGACGCGGACGCAAACGCGCGGCACCACCACGACTTGACGACGCAAGCCACCAACATCACGACTCCGACGCCTGCCCCCGGGAACCTGACCACGCCACTGCCCACGCCCATCATCTACATGGTGACCACGGCCTGGGACCTGCGGCTCCTCACGCTGCTCCCACTCGCGTTCTTTCTCGGCACGTCGATGATTAGAAAAGTTCGGCACATCGCGTTCTTCTCGATCGTGGCGTCGGTGGCACTCGCAGCCGGAGCGCTCGCAGTGTTCGCCTACATGTGTGTCGGTGAGTCCAGCGGTATCCTACATTGGCGCACGATTTCCTGCATTATCATGCTTCAATCGTGCCCCTGGCTGGCAAATTTTAACCCCCCCCCAAAAAAAAAAAAAAAAAAAATAGATGCTGCTTCATACATCATTTTAGCACAACTTAATTGGCTGTCACATTATATCATATCAAATTTTGTTCAGATATCATGCCCCTGGGTGGCAAATTTTAACCCCCCCCCCCCCCCAAAAAAAAAAAAATGGAATAGATGCTGCTTCATATATCATTTAGCACAACTTAATTGGCTGTCACATCATGATATGATATTTGAATCATTCCTCGGGGTGAGTTTCGGCCGAGCTTTATCGTACATTGATGCACAATTTCGTGCATTATCATGCTTTTTGATTCATATTTATACAGTAGAACCTCTCTATTAGGACCTTAATAATGTGTTCGTCGTATACAAAAATGACATATTTGCACTTGCGTGGTATTCTATATTTACTGACAATGTGCAATAATGTCTCATTACTGAAGATAGCTTTATATATGGGCACATGCATTTTAGAGGGCCGAAACCAACTAAGATTGACAGTATCTGTGTCATCACTGCTACGTGTTTATATGTACCAAATCTAGATTTAAATATAAAAAACTTTAATTTCATTTAAATTTCAAGCCCATAGGTTACTTATAAAAAAAAATCCGAAGTGATTGATTTTGACATTGAGATTGGGATATTGAGACTGATGAATGTCGTTCTCTCTTTTCCCCTTACAATGTTTGCTATATATGTTGATTACCCTGCTCATATATGGTAAACATTGAAAGCGGAAAAGACAGAATGGGCACGCATCAATTTCAGTTGGTTTCTTCCCTGTACCATGCCATATGTGCGGATGCTTGTCATATGCATTGTAATTTTGTAGAATGTAAATGCAATTAATTTACTTTCCACCATTGACCAATTAAAAAAATTTACAGGGTTTCGTATTTGTGAAACATTATCAATTTATTTTATGAAAATGATATGAAATTAATGTAGAACGTAACCCCAGCCGATTATTATTGATATTAGAGCGTTTTTTTCTCCAGTACAGCGTTTGAGTCCGGGCAGCAAAGCCATGATACAGCCCTCTAGAGAAAAAAATCCCCTATTTCAATACTTACGAGTCAATCAAATCCAATTACAGACGGGATTGCTTAATTGCTTAACCTCCGTGCACACACATCTTATGCGATTAAGCAATATATGCAATTATCATTACATTTTAAAAGATATTAATGAACAAGTGGTTTCACAGTCTTTATGCAATGAAGCAGTGTTATGCAATCATCAGATATGCAAATAAGTGATATCGTCTGTAATCTAATTATCCTAATTTTAACATTTTTAGCTGTGAATAATCTTCGATAGGTAATTGCTATGTGTCTGTCGTGTGTTCAGGCTTTGAGGTGAACGAACACGGTTTCTCGCTGGCCAAGTGGTCGACACTCCCGCTGTTCGTTGGTCAGCTGATCAGCGCCTACGAGGGCATCGGCTGCGTGAGTGCATTGTGGCTCTTTTTTTTTCACATTTGATTTTTAACATAAAAAGTATTTTTTATATTCGTGTTTGATTCATGCTATAAAATGTATTTTTGTGTTTGTTTTTTTTCACCTTGGTTCATGACATAGGTTTTTTTTCACATTTGATGCATATTAGGTCTATGACCTTAATAAGTATTTTTGAATTCAAAGCAAATTTGATGTATATATTTTTTTTTCACATTTGATTTATGAGATAAAAAGTTTTTGTTTTATTCACTTGATTTTATACATATAAAGTCTTTTTGCATTTTTTTTTCTTCTCATATTTGATCTATGACATAAAGAATATTTTTGAATTCAACGCAAATTTATTATTTATTCTCACAAGGCATAAATGTAATAAAAAAAATTCAAAGCAATGCGCTTTATACGGTGTAATATTACCCCATCTGTCCTGAATGGTCCTCTTGCTTTCTCTGGCAAACAAGTGCTTTTTATTTTGAAGTTTCTCTAACTTTCTCTCACACCTTTTTACTAAGCACTGCGAAACACGTATAGAGTGTGTAATGTTTACCCAACTGCCTATCCGTTTTTAGATGTTTTATAACTTCATCCATATTGCACATGCACTAAAAAAAGTATACTCTTATAAACTAGAAGAATAATGCTTTGAGATGATGTTTGTTCGATTTGCATATTCCCAGCAAAGCAAAAGTTCTAACATTGCACAATTAAACTGTGTTAACGTTTTCTCACATTCTCGTAACATTTACTCGCTTGGTTTGCCATGAAAAATACGTCATACGCGACATTTTTTTTGCTGCAATTTTTTTGTGTGTTTTTATTTGGACATTTTTACTTGTCGTACAAATAGGGGACGTGTTTATCGGGAAATGGGATGTGGGGAAAAGGCCAAGAAAGTTATGGGATATGGGAAATAAGCCCCCGAAAATTAGGGATGTGCGAGTTCATGACGCCTTATACACCCCCTGCCTAAATGATTTTGAAATAAAATAATAAATTAGCATGGGCAGAGCCTGTAGAGTTCAAAATCGATAAAAATTATACTTAAAATGTGAATTTTAGAGTTATTTTTGAGAGAAATGCAGGTAAATACATTAAAATAATTGAATCATGAGACACACATAACAAGAATCAACTGGACATAAAATATATTCCTAAGATGACTGTAACGTCGAAAATGTTTAATTAAAATGTGAATGAAAAAAAAGATGTTGGTTCTATGATTTGTAAATCCATCCAGATCGTGCCGATCGAGTCGAGTATGGGCGGCCGGCCGGCCCTGTTCCGCCGATTCCTGCATGCAAACGTGTACATCGTGTTCGTCATCCTGTGCGGCTTCGGCTGCGTTGGCTACCTGAGGTAAACACACACCGAATAGTGAGGCTATACTGTAGACTGCATGTGGCCTCATGGTGAATATGCATCGTCTTTCTTCTTACCATGCAATGCACGAAAATCCTAAAAGTTTTTAAAATGTTTTGTCCTCTACTTGAAACCAGTTTCAAGGCAACAGCCTCCTTTTCAATTTAAAAACTTTAAAAACTTTTAGGATTTTCGTACATTGCATGGTAAGAAGAAAGACTATACATGTTTAACATCAGAATTTGATAACCACACTCCAACTTTGCAAGTGCCCAAGAAGAAATGTGTCTCTTGGACAGAGGTCGTTTTGCTATGTGGGTCCAATGCTCTGGAACAAATTTCCTGAGAACTGTAGATCTATGTGCCTCCAGTGTAAACTTTTTTTAAACTAGATTAAAAACACATCTTGTTAAGATTGCATATGATTTGTAGGTCATATTGTATGTTTTTCACATGTACGCTTTATCTTAATGTCTGCCTATTGATATCAGTATTACTTAGTATTGTAAGGTTATTTTAGTATTTCTGTACAGCGACCTTTGAGTCTTTTTTAGAAAAGGCGTTCTATAAATTTACCAGCATCATTATCATTATTAGGTACGGCGACCAAGTGCAGCAACTGGTGGTCCACGAGGTGAGAAACGAGAGTTTGTACTTTAACTCATTCGTATCGGCAGACGGAAAACGTAAACGAACAGTGCCATTTGACAGCTTTACGTCCAAGACAATAACTTATCTGGGGCCTCCATATATGCTTATTTTTTTACATAAATTGTACACATGTATTCTGAATCGCATAGAGCTTCTCATTTTTACGACCTAGTAATGGGAATATGGATATATTTGTCTAGAATATCTTCCAAATGTGAGGCTGTTGCTGGCCTTGATTAAAAATGATAGGTTCGAGATACACTTTAGAAAGACGAAGTATAAAACAATGCGTGTGATTTGAGAAATATCCTTTAGTCCATGCCTTCATAATTGGTTTATAATTGATCCGACAAGTGAATTCTTGATGGTTATGTTATTGTAACGATGATAATCCATTCGTTTCACAAATATTTTCACTCTGAACCGATTTAACCACACGGCCATTTGTAATGCAAATTAGCCTTTATCACCCGCCGTAATATTTCAACACTGATTATAGCGCGATGCGATCAAGAGTAGCAGCTCAAACAGCGGGGCATTAGCCGTTATCACATGCAGCCTTACGTCAAAACACCAACCGTAGTGCCGGTGCGATTAAGAGTAGCCTTTATAAAAAAGATGCTGTACGGATTTTTGGCGCTAAAGCAAGTTATGTCGAGGCTACATACTAATATTATCATGAATATTTAAATGGGTATTTTCTAATGACGTCACTAAAAAGCTTAATCGCCTCATTCTGAATTAATACAGGAGTGTTTCCCCGTCAAGATGGTATGAAACTTGCGGCGGTTAATCTCGCGCAAATTAGAGTATTTTGAGCTTGAACTGCGCAGTGTAAATCACGTGTTTCTTGCGCAGATATATTCTTACAAATGATGCATTAATATTATGAAAAACCCTGCTTTACTTCCATAAAATTTACATCGAAATGTCAAGGTAAGGCGTTTTGTTGACACTAGTCTAAATTCCGGGAGCATGACCCCCTGTTTTCATGTCTAAAACGGCCATAAAGCCAGGGACGTTTCAGCGCAAAATCGGACATAAAAATGTCCCTCAAGGGACATCCCGATACGAATGGTAATCCACCACACACACCTTTTTGCCCCATAACTTCCTTCAATCAAAATGGATTTCTATAAAAGTGACATCGTTTGGTGTAGAATTGGCGAGGGTAAATAGAAATCCTGGCATAATATCTCTTATCATTGCGTACAAAGTACAATGATCGAATATGTGCATATTTTACTAGTACTGTTTACATGCTGTAGTACTGTAGTGCTGTACGTCATACAAGGACCACAGAAATCACAAAATCCCCACACCTGGCAACTTTTCTGAAATTTTAACCTAATTCTGAACCTTCTGATGGAATCATGTTTATTCCGAAATTTGAGAGCAATGGCCAAATATTTAAGAACCGTGAACGCTTTTATCAAACCTTCATGACACCTGTGCAAGTGCGTATTTGTTTTCGATTTTTCTCGCGTCTGCGGCTGTGAACGGCACATCTTCTGTACAAAAATGCTGCTATTTGTCGCAAATCACAATGAATTAAGCGTATTACATTATGCTAAACGAAACAGAACGGAGCTGGCATATGATAAATGCACGCGTGTCGTAGGAATAGCACGTTCCCAATAAAATTGCAAGAAGTTGCTACTCATCTAAAGACCGATTTACCAAATCTTCTTACTCGTCCGCCACAAGTTATTACTCCTCGATACGAGCGAACGAGTGGCGAATCCTCATCCTGCTGTGCGATAAACGTTTCACGTTTGTGTTTCAGATCCACCACTCGACGCTGTCGGTGCTGATCGACGTCACCCTCATCATCAGTGTGCTGTTCACCTACCCCATCCAGTGCTTCCCCGTCATCGAGATCATCGAAAACTACCTCTTCGCGCCAGGTCAATACATACCCCGAGCAGTGGCTGGCATGGCTTTCTCGAGGGAAGACTATACCCTACCCTATTCTCAAGTCTCAGCAAAAATCCAGGGCCATTGCTTTAAATGAGTATTTTATTGATCTACAGTTACACAACTATATGAAAAGATCTTTCGCGTTTGTTTGCCCCTGTGTGAGAGAGAGAGAAGACGTCCAACTTAGCCTCTGAACATCAATCAATCCAGGGCCATTCTCACTAATTCTCATTTCACAATTTCTAAATTTTTCAATTTCTCACAATTCTCAAAGGAAATTGACCCCCATTCTCATTTCTCTTAAAGAATCAAGGGCCGTTCTCACATCTCAAAATAGGTATATATGTCCCTCTTTGTCTATTTCTACAGTGTTACTTTCCAAAATTGACCAAAAATACAAATAGCCCGTCCATTTGTAATGCCATGTTCATGTATATAACATGCGAAACCAAGAACTCCAGGAGCTATAGGTTACTGATATCATGCATGTCTGTTTTCTGAGGACCTATATTGATATTTTACTGATCTGATTGACTTTTCAACTGATATTCTAGAATAATGTTAATGTTGTTAATGCTATATCTTGTTTAAGCGTTTTACAACATTTTAATGGCGATCTTACTAGAAATTTTCTTCTTACACTTTGCCACAGAGAAAACAATCGTTTTCATAGTAGTACCGTTTGCGACCATCCAAGTGCCCAGGGCCGTGAAATTGAAATTTTCTCAAACTGGGGGTGGGCTGTTACACGAGAGTGCAGTTACTACATAATTCTTAAGGACATTTAAGAAAAAGAGTGGGAAGGGCTGTTACACGACTGTGGGCACTTGGATGGCAGATTATACGGTAATATAATGTGGTATTTGTTTGGAGCCTAACTATTTCATTTAAGTAACACACAAACTGACTGTGCAGCGATCTATAGAAATTCATGTTGTTGTGTAATGTTCCCGTCGCCAGGTAGCTGTTGTTGCGGGTCGAAGCCCGAGGGCGCCTCGGCGGACCAGCAGGTGGTTAACGACATCCTGGGCACGTCGGACCTGGAGGCGAGTCTCGAGGCCTCGGTGTCGGAAGTCGCCGTCCACGTCCCACAGAAGGTAACGCCACATCATTCTTCAGTTCCCAATTGCGCAGAAAAGTTGCGCACTCGTCTTTTTTTATTAACTTTTGAGACACAAAAGTCCATGGGTACTTCCGGTATATGGTATAAACCCATTTAAGATTGCATTTAATGCTGTATCATTCAAAGTGTGTATTCTACACAACATTGATGGCTGTTACGCTGATAGACGTTGGAAAATTAAGTAAGTACATCTATTTGAAGCGTGCATTCTTCAATATAGTGAAGTTGTCAACTTTTTTTTTCACTGGCTGTCTGCAAATTTGACCAAGACCGGCTTTTGCTCATAACTTCGTCAATTCTTATGCTAACTAAAATCCGATTACATATTCGTAATCCTCATTAAAAATACTATTAGGAACGCTATATGAGGCATGCATTCTTCATAATAGTGAAGTTCAAACGTTTGTATCATTCACAACCTACACAGGTCATCTGCATTTTTTGCATGAAGACCGGTATTCTGCCCATATCTTCGTCAATTTCAATGCTAACTAAAATCTGATTACAGATTTATAATCCTCAATCAAAATTCTATCAGGAAAGTACTTTACATGAATGACATCGGATAAGTGATTGCTGAAAATTACCTTAGAATATTTAAAGTCGTGTTAGTTTACAATGACGCTGAATCGACGAAGTAGTCTATGGACTGTTTGGTATGGATTAATTCTAATGCGCAAGACGCCCCGCGCAAATGGGAATTGAAGAATACAATCTTATCGGATTTCCTGTCATAATACGTACAGACACTCTGAGTATCAGATGTCCTCAAATTCTGACCAACCATAGGGCTGTTAATCTATAATCATCACTGGCCGCTGATGAATATAAATGAGGTCAATTGACCAATCCTGGCTGAGTATCAGATGGGTGTGGTGGGGTGTCAACCAATCAGGTTGCAGTATTTAAACAGGTCACATAAATTATGTTAATCCACTCTCAGGCAAAACATTGCCGAGGTCAATTTGTTTTTTTTATTATCTGATACTCATGTGTACAGAGTGATTTTAAGATAAATCCAGTGTTTGAGAATGGTCTTTAGTGTCAAGACAAAAAATTTCAAAAGTAGTAAATTTGAACAATGGATTTATCCTAGAATTATTCTGTACATGCAATTTGCAATTAGTTGCTGAAACACACAAAAAACGGCGCATTAAAACAACTTTGAGATATGCTTTGGTAGCAGCAGGTGACCATATTATACTCATCACTATACTATACAGTCACACAGAAGAATCCATGGTTCACAGACTTGTTGGCTTTGTACACAATATGTATAAGGTCAAATCCAATACTTATTCATCACTGACCATTATAGAACAGGTGTCTCAATATGATGTCATAAGCAAAGCAGCTGATCACAGCAGGAAGTCTGCCGATATTTGCTTAAAGAACAATGAAATGAGTGTGCCTACTAATGGAAACAATTGTAATATTGTTTCTCAGAACAAGGAGGTCACACGTTTTTCAGAAAATGTACTCATCCTCTTTGCACTAACTCACTACCTGACCTGTGTATGTCAGATGAACCAGAATTTGCTACTTGTCAAAGGGCTTAAGTGCTAACACTTTTACTCGTCCTCCACAAGATTTTACTTGTCACTGTAAGAGGACGAGTGGCGAATCCTCACCCTGCAGGTTGCACTTAGGACAAGAATGGAAATGAAAAAATAGAATGGTTGGAAAAAGAATGGTGAAAAATATTGGCGATGAATATCTAATTGAAAAAGCAGAAAATGTGTACATAAATAGATGTTTGGGCCTCGTCAAACGTATTATTAAAGACGATACCCATCCGTTTGATAAAAAGTTTGTAATTCTCCCAAGTAGACAAAGGTTTAACGTATTTTGTGTAAAAACAGAAATATCAAAAACCATATTTGTTCCTAGTGCTATTAGTAATTGTAATGTTAACTTTAATTCATTCAATTTTAAGTCATTAGCCAGTTGTTATAAATCACAATGCTGTCATATCAGTATTCATTTATTCTATTACTGTTATTGTTGTTATTGCTATTGTTATTACTCATACTCAGTCACGTTTACAACAAATTCTGTAAAGCCAATAAATTATCTTATCTGACTGTATGAGGTGTTCACTCGGATCCATGTTAGACAAGTCAGATTTCCCAAAAAGCCTATAAAAAAAAATCTTGAGGCATTGCAGACTAAAAGTTGCCAACTCAGGTTTTCTGAAGTAAAAATATATGCTGAATCCATATTTGGTGGTTGGCAAGATGAATTTTCACGTTGAAGGGCTCAAAATCATCGTTTTTGATTTTCAAAATGGCAGCCAATGAACACTAAAATCCCTGTATATAACGATATGACAATACAAGAATTTGATGGATACCAATAGAAACCATAATCATTACCATTTTGGCGAGACTTTCGTTCTTTTCACAAGAACTTCTTCGGGCCGAAGAAGTTCTTGTGAAAAGAACGAAATTCTCGCCAAAATGGTAATGATTACGGTTTCTATTGGTATCCATCAAATTCTTGAATCATGAATAAAGAAACCTAGGATGAACTAAACATACATTCAGATATGATAATAATAATGACTAAGCTTTCGTGTCTGGCTGCAGGTGTCGCGGTGGAAGCGTAACGTGGTGCGCGTCCTGCTCACGCTGTCTGTGTGTGCGGTCGGAGTCCTCGCCCGAGACAGCTACGCCTACCTCGCAGCGTTCTCAGGTGAGAGGCGAAATGCACCACTTCCAGCGCTATTTAGGAATGGAGTAGCGGTGGTGAATTTCTTTATCTCTCACTCTTCCCAGACCTACAGCTAATTTGCATAGATTTACCACGGCGTATAAATCATCACCGTCGTAGTCCGTAAAATAAACTAAGTAAAGTGGGAGAAATAGGGTATTGCATGGGTTTGAATGGGAGATAAGAAAATATCTCACCTCGTGGAGTTGTCACAGCTTGAGTGAGCGCAGCGAGATATTTTCTTATCTCCCATTCAAACCCATGCAATACCCTATTAATATACCTATTTTGAGATATGAGAATGGCCCTTGATTTTTTTTTATGAGAAATAAGACTGGGGGTCCATTTTCTTTGAGAATTGTGAGAAATTGTGAAATTGTGAAGTGTAAATGGTTAGAAAATTAATGAGAATGGCCCTGGATTTTTGCTGAGATTTGAGAATGGGGTAGGTTATAGTTCCCCCTCGGGTAACACAGCGACCCCGCGAAACATCGGCCTTTGTCATTGAGGAGGGAAGAATACACCCTACCCCATTCTCAAGTGTCGGCGAAAATCCAGGGCCATTGGTTTAATAAGTATTTTATTGCAATTGATCTACAGTTATACAACTATATAAAAGTGAGTAATTAGCATGTGTGTGCTACGGCAGCAAATGTTGTATGCAGCCAGTGCTGTATGCCCCCCACGAAATGTTGAGTGACAAAGATGCCAATAACCTGGTGTAAATGAGTCGACTGAGCAATACAACCCTAGCTGGATAGTAGACTATAAACCTTCAACATTTACATGTTTTATATAGATGCGATCGGGTGCTTAAAATAAACTTCCCCTGTCCATAAAACAATCAAAGACTCGTACCATTTTTTAAACCCAATTGAAGCACCATTTGTTTAAGGAGGCCTACAAGCCCCGCACATGAACATATTATATTGGAATTTGCGCTATAAAAATCATTATTGTATTGTATTGTTCCAGGATCATATAGAAGGTTTCAAAAAGGTTTTTCAAAAATTTGTTTGTTAGGCAAAATGTACGGGTCCATCGAAATTTTTACTCTGCAGTGGCAGCCATCTTGGATTTGAAGATCAAAACGCGGTCAAATCATTATGAAAGCACAAAAAGTTCGATTTTCATATAAATAGCGCCGTTGGAGGCCATTTTGGATTTTCGTTGAATTTCTTTTTCAGCGTCAGGGGACCAGATATAGAAGGTATAAATTTCTGTGAAAAAATTTGTTCGTTAGGTAAAATGTCCTCCGGTGGGTTCAATGAATTTTACGTCGATTTCTACTCTCTTACGATGTAGGCGCGATCGGGTGTTCGCTGCTGGCCTACGTGCTGCCCTGCGTGATCCACCTGCGTCTGTGTGCCCGCACCGAGCCCGCCGGCTACGTGCTGCTGCACGTGACCATCATCGGCCTCGCTGTCGTGGCCTCGGCCTTCACGCTCTTCACCATCGTCATGAAGATCGTCACAGGCGATGCCTTGTGAGGAGGCACGCAATCCCAGCCGACACGACCAACCAACCCAAGTGCCCATAGCCCTCCCCCACCCCTCTTTTTCTTAGATTTCCTTACGAATTTCATAGTAAATGCAGTCTCGTGTAACAGCCCACCAGCCAGTTGGAGAAAATTTCAATTTAACGGCCCCGGACGCTTGGATGGTCGTATGCGGTATGTGCAGAGTGAAGAACGTAAACTTATAGCATCCTGGGTTCCTTCATTCGTGATCATATACAGAATATTGATGGATATCAGTAGAAACCAAACTTGTCATTTTTGGTGAGACTTTTGTCGTCGTCTTGACAATTTTGTCGGGCTGAAAATCTCGTCAAAAATGACAGGTTTGGTTCCCATTGGTATTGATTAATATTCTGTATATCATGTACACAGTGATTTTAAGATAAATCCGGTGTTTAAACTTACTGCTGTGAAATTTTTTGCTCTTGAGAATGGTCTTCAGGTGTCAAGACCGAAAATTTCGAAGTAGTAAGTTCAAACATAGGATTTATCTTAAACTAACTCTGTAAATATCATGGACAGAAGCATTGGTTGATCTGAGTTCGGGATGCTGGGGGGGAGGATCCGGGAGGGGGTTGAAGATGGTGTCATTATAGACAAAGAGAGTTTATGACAACGTGCTAGAGGCCAATACCACGATCTTGTGATGAGTAGGCTCTGTTGAAAAAGGTCATGTGAATTGGCTGAAAGCTAATCGTGAGGTTTTGCAACAAAAAAGGGTCATATTAACTGTTTAAAGAGTATAAATGAATTAAAACTATCAAATGAATGTTCGAAGTATTTTTAGATAGTGTATGGAAAGGAAGTGTGGAGACACTACATGATGGAAGAGTTTTATGATAGGCACAGAATAGGTTAAATCTATATACGATCTATTCAGAGGTTTAGTATTTTCTGTCTATCATAGAGCAAGAATCATTTGTTATTATCTTATGTCACTTTATTTATGAATCATTCATGGTGTAGGCTTTTTTCAAAAGTTTGTGTTTCTGTCATAGTAATCAGTACTCTGTCTGTGGGACAATTAAAATGATCTTTTTCGTGACAGCTGGCTATTTAATAGAGGAAGAAAAATCTGTATCTTATGAATCTGATATAATGCTGCTTTTTTGCTTGCAGAATCTAAAACGTTATGTAAAAGTGATATTTTTATTGCTTTTTCTGTTACTCAGATTTATTTTAATGCTTTTTTGCATAGCTGTTTTATATTCTAGCTGGAAATTGTATACAACTGTATTCAAGAAGTGATATTTTCTAGAAAGTAGATTTTGCGTAGAACTTTTTAGTTTTTAATCCATTTTATCATTAGTCTCATTAATCTCTCCTCAATTAGAAAAGGATGATGCTGAGAATGATGTGGCAAAACAATTCTTAGCAATTACAAATTGCTTTCGTATTTTTGACATGAAAAATTTGTTAATGGTAGCTCAGACCATAATGCATTTAAATATGAAAAAAAAATGAAGAATCAAATTCTAGTTCAAACAGTGTAAGAAAGTTTTGGTAGTGGGATATATTTGTCAGTGTATAATTTACTAAGTAAAATAGTAATGTTTTGTATTTGCTGAGTCTTGCAATGACTATCTGTTTTTAACTGTTTGAAGTTTAACGCTGACCATCCATTTTCAAAAATAATTTTCTTTTTTAGCTAAAAATATTGATAGTCTATGAATTTTAAAAACCACTGTTGACTTTTTCAATCGTACAGTTTTTAGTTTTATTGAAATACATTTTTCTTTACAAAATTGCTATTTGAAAAATATGTTAAGTTGAGTTCCATAGTATTCTTGTGTTTTGTAATCATTTTAGAAATAATATGTTTGTTTTGTGTGTTAGATATTAGGTATAATTTGTATTTTACATTTATTATATTTTTGCTTTTGTGTTAAAATGGCTATAGTTTGTATTTTACATTTTAATATTAATTTACATGATCTGATTTTATGCTGATTTGTAAGCATTTATGATTGTTAAAAATATGCGCAGAATGTGTTGTCAATTACAGATGTAAAAATGCCTTGATATCATGTCCATTTCAAATGTAAATTGAAGGTTTTCAGTAACCAATGGTTATCAACAAATCTTTAGGTAACATCTATTGATTCTCAGTATTTATCGTCTCTGTTATTGAATTGATCCTCTGTATTTCCTCATTTAATTTGAGTGCATTTTTTCAAACTTAATTTTCAATCAACGAATGTTTGTTTGTATTGGGCTTCATTAATCAAAATCATATTCAATTAAATAGCTGCCTATAGAGAAGTCATGCCAGACAGATTGACAGGTTTCTATAGGTACATTCAACATTATCTAGTGTGTCCTCAGCTCTGAAATTGTATATTATGTGCTCATTCCAAATATAATTTCATGGAAGCTTATATGGTAATACTAGTGCACTCATGTTCGTGCTGAAGTGCTAGAATAGCGAACAAACTCGTACATTGTTGAGTGAAAGCATATAGATGTCATGAATGCTTATTGTATGTTTGTGTTTGCAGAAAATATTCCGTTGAAATGCAAGTTCATAGTTTAATGCTGCTATTTGCTTATCATGGCAAATTTCATATACATGTCAAATTTTGTAATTCGCTTTATGTACTCAGATTTTTACATTTGATAAATTGCTGGGAGATATTAGGGAATTTAAGGAAAAAAAAACAATGTTTAGGAACTGTGCTAAATTGTGATGTCATGTTGGTATTTGTCTTTATGTTAAAGTGACATTCCACTTGAATAAATGGAAGACTTATAATAAAACATCTACCTTAATTTTATTGAAGTAAAAATTAAACGGATTTATAAAATCTTTATTTTCAACAATAATCTGTACAAACATAATTCCCAAATACAACTCATTCACATACCACAAACATTATTCACATAGAGTGTAAGTTTTAATTACTCCATGGATGAGATATCTGTTGTAATAAAATCAACATATCTCAAAATAAAACACATACTCGACTTTAAAATATTTATAAAGGATTTCTCATAAATAATCAAAAAATAAAATTATTTCTGTCCTTAAAAAGATAATCATGTTTACAAGACTATGTTACATTGTAAAAAGAAAAAAACACAAAAAGCAAATATGACATACTTGTCATGATTATTGGAATGTGGATTTTAATTCTTATTTTGTTTCAGATTGTTCTTTTATGCTGTATTAGTAGTAGTATTAGTTAATATATTTTTTTAAAATCTTTATAAACGTTTTCAAATCATGTAGGTTCCTTCTCAAAAAATAATAAATAAAAATACAAGTTAAGACACTACTATTAACACAGCATAAAAGAACATTCCAAAACAAAATGAGACCAAGCGCTGTGTACCAAATACATAGGATTTTTAGATTTTCATTCTATATCCCCCGATATTTACACTTCACCACTGCCCTTCTACAGAGTCAATGCTACACTACACAAAACCATGAGCCATAACTTGGTAAATAATAGCATTTATTACATGATTAGAAAAAGCAACAACACAAGGTGGTCATGAACATTTTCAAATACAAAAACGTATTTTCAACAGCCACGCGCAACTTAATAAAAAAGTCATCCAATTCTTCCATAATAAATTTGACTACCTATTTTTGAACGTTCAATATTAAATGGCATGAATATTGAAATCAAGGCGAACACTTTCACAGGCTATAGCAATCAACTCCAATAGATTAAACACCGTTTTAATGTATATGACTGGGGAAAAAAAGTTCTAAATCCCTGATGGAAAAGTTCGTTCACAAGTGGAATCCTCACTTCAGCAGTATGACAACATCAGGAATATAGATTACTTCCAAGTCACCAAAACATTTAATAACATACTTAACTAGTATTGAATATGTTATTGCTTATTCCTTTTCATTCATAAAATGAACATATACAAACAATTAATTGGAACACCATATATTCAAAAGAAAATCTTCCCTACATCATAATATATGATTAACAGGTATATCTGAGACATTAGTAAGTTAAGATAACATGACTAGATATTTTTCTATTAAGAATATACAATCTACTTATTTGTTACCTAATAATATGGAATCACATGATTTGTAGCAAATTCTTTTTACAAGACCTCTCTAATTAATATTCAGTTATGCATTCATAATATGCAGTTATAATATCACAATGTATTATCCAAGAAAAAAATATATATCACACATTAATCGAGTTGAATATCTTCTATTTACATGGTAATACTGATCATTATCTAAATCTTAATATCTAATACATCCATTGATGTCATTTCATAATTAAACTTTTGCATATGCCCAAAATCGAAGCATTTTTTTCTAGTCTAAGATATCTTAATATCTTACATTGATTGGTAAATTAAATAACCATAGAGCATTAATATATACAAAGTGTAGAGGCAGCAATATATATTTGAACTACAACATTAAAAATTTACATTGAATAACATTATCCAATTTTGTTATCATTTTTAATACTTAAAAAAAAACACATAGACATAACTTTCATTTACATAAATGTGAGAGTAAATCAATTGTCATACATTTAATGAAATTCTAGGTTAAAATACGATGATGAAGTTCTAATTACATGTACTTCTAACCTTTGATTTGACATATAGTGACATTATTAAAAATGTCCATAGCAAAAGATGGTACAGGAAAAGAAATAAAATCATTAAGATGCAGAGTTAGAGCAGAAACAGCAGATAAACTTTATCATTTGCAATCAATGTGTTCACTAATGACTCAATTAATTACAGGAAATAATGAATTTCATTCACAATTCTCATTAAATACCATATCAAAATATTCAACCCGTGGAATCATCACGTATTACATTGACTTTTATAGCATGTTTGGTGAATGAATAAAGATTTAAAAATATTAGGATATCCACAAAGCAAATTACACGGAAGAGTCTATATAAAAATATTTGCTCCACGGGAATTAAAATTTGCATAAATATTTCTTTGCTGCAAAACATTAGGCCAAAACAAGAGTCAGCATTTCCTTCTAGGTCCCCTCCTTGAAAAAGCATTGTTTGATAGAAGTCTACAATGTCAGAATATCAATTACAGTTACAAAGTATTTTTTATATCAAAATGCTGTTTTCTCTTTCAAACAATTACCAAATGATAACAGCTATTGGAATGATTGCTCTGCATTACAAATCTTCCTTTTAAAATGCAATTTCAATCCTTCATTTTTCTTTATTCACACCACATATTGCTTCTTTAAAGTTTTAAAAAAATATTTACAATATCATTATAATAATAATATATGTATATATATTTCTCAACGGCTAATGACTTTACAAATAATTGTAATAATGACAGTTTGACAGCTAAGACACCATTTAAGTCTCAACAATCTGTCTCAAATTTGCATCTGTATATTCCTGTCATGTTTGCTACACATGACTCATATACAGTCCAATTACGTCAAACTGGGTGTTTTTTATATGTGGACATATCATTGTTCACTTTTCGCTTTCTAAAAGTGATCCAATTCCATGTATATTCAAGTTAAACAGCTAATTTCAGTGTCTGCTGCTGCATGCACCTTAGCACTGTGAGGTTCTCAAGTTCCTCTTCATGGTGCTTGTTGCAATCAGTGAAGTAGATCTATCACCTTTCAATCTTTCCTCAATATATTGGTCAAGTCCACTCTGAGTATCCAATGTCCTGAAGAGGCGTCTGACACATAACTATTCTCATTAAAAATTCTGACCAATCACAGGCTGTTAATCTATATTCATCACAGGCCTGTGATGAATATGAATGAGGTCAAGTGACCAATCACAGCTAAGTATCAGATGGGTGTGGCGGGCTCAACCAATCAGGTTGCAGTATTTAAACAGGTCACATAAATTATGTTAGGCGTAACATTTCAGAGGTCAATTTGCTCGACATCTGATACTCAGAGTGGTCAAGTGACTCAAGTCTCACTTTTTGATCTTGCCTTCATATGGGTCAAGTCTCACTTTGTTGTTGTTTGTTATTATTGATATCCTTATGTTTGTGAAATACCAAACCGTGGATTTAACAAACTAAACTAAATTAAAACTAAATCCAAACTTTTCAATCTTGTCTCCAAATGGGTCAAGTTTCACTTTTCAAAGGTCAAGTCTTACTTTTGGATTCCAAATAGTCAAGTCCCACTTTTCGATCTCATTACATTCAGGGTCAAGTCTTGCTTTTCGATTCAAATGGGTCAAGTCTCACTTTTTGATCTTGCCTCCTCCATATGAGTCAAGTCTCACTTTCTTCACCTCGCCTTGCTCCATACGAGTCAAGTCTCATTTTCTTCATCTCGCCTCCGCATGGGGAGTGAAGTGTCACTTTTCGACCTTGCCCCCGTACGGGCAGGCTGCGGTGGCGCCCTCTGGGTGGTCGCCGACGCAGCGCACAGCGGGCACGTGTCCCGAGTCCCACATGCCGGCACTGCACAGCCGGCACAGTCCCACCAGCGTGCACGGGATCTTCTTGCGGATGCGGAACTTGTGCAGCAGACCACGCGCCTGCGATCAAAAGTGCACTCGCGATGGAGAAAAAGCATTGAAGCAAAAGCTCGCTGAAGGCAGGATAATATTTTAAGTGCAATCCAACGCATCAGTTACAATATTGTTCCACCTTCCTATATGGATTAAAAATTATTGGAAAATAGCTCTAAATATACCTCATATTTCCAAAATACTCATTTGATAAATAGAATGTCTAAAAAAGCAGACACCATTAGCAGAGATATCCTTCTTAACCCTGATATTAAAGATAAAGAAAAAAATGCAATAACTTTTCCAATAATTTTTAATCCAATTAATAAAAAGATCTCTCAAAAGATTCTTTCTAACTTCAAAGTTCTACAAGAAGATGCAGATGTAAAGGATATATTTAATACTAATGTGCTGACAGCAAGTTCAGAACTACACATTTTCAATCATAACTAAAAAATGGTAATGAATATCAAAATAAAAATTATAGGAATGAAACGCTATTTTTTTTTGCCAGATCTACATTGCAATTTTGATTATTCTGATTGGTTTACATAATCGTGAACACTTACATGAAAATGGCATTTTTCCAGTGTCTGTGAGAGACAGAGTCAGACATTTTGAACAAGTCAAAATTGGGGATTAGGTGACAAGATTTGAACAGCAATGTTTATATTTTTGATTTGCATACACATGGGTAGTCACATAATTGGTGATACATAAAAAAAAAAGAAAAAAGCTGACCCCTTTACATTGGGAGAAAGTATGTAATACCTGGACTCTTGTTTAGTACTATATTCGTTAGAAATGTTGTCGTTGTTGATGTTGTTATTGTTTTTGTTCTGTTTTTTGTTCTTGTTGTTTTTCTAATTCAATGTAATTGTTTTTTTATTTTTTATTATTGCACTTGTTAATAATTAATTCATGTACATGGCGCTATGTCACAAATGCATAAAATTTCCTGTACGGCCATCGGCCCTTTCGGAAATAAAGATTGAAGACTGACCTTTTTGAGGATGACGTCTCCGTCCATGTGCATGGCGAGCGAGGAGAAATGGAGCAGCATCTCGTCTGCCGGCAGCGACTGCTGGACAACGTCCTCCCCGTACACCGCCAGGATCGCCACGCACACAAACAGGTGGAAGTAGTCCGTCTGAAACCAGAAACAGCAGGAAGTAGTCCGTCTGAAACCACAAACAGGTGGAAGTAGTCCGTCTGAAACCAGAAACAGCAGGAAGTAGTCCGTCTGAAACCACAAACAGGTGGAAGTAGTCCGTCTGAAACCAGAAACAGGTGGAAGTAGTCCGTCTGAAACTACAAACAGGAGGAAGTAGTCCGTCTGAAACCACAAACAGGTGGAAACCACAAACAGGTAAGTCCGTCTGAAACCACAAACAGGTGAAAGTAGTCCTGACAAACAGGTGGAAGTAGTCCGTCTGAAACCACAAACAGGTGGAAGTAGTCCGTCTGAAACCACAAACAGGTGGAAGTAGTCCGCACACAGGTGAAAACCAAACAAAACAGGTGGAAGTAGTCCGCCTGAAACCACAAACAGGTGGAAGTAGTCCGTCTGTCTGAAACCACAAACAGGTGGAAGTAGTCCGTCTGAAACCACAAACAGGTGGAAGTAGTCCGTCTGAAACCACAAACAGGTGGAAGTAGTCCGTCTGAAACCACAAACAGGTGGAAGTAGTCCGTCTGAAACCACAAACAGGAGGAAGTAGTCCGTCTGAAACCACAAACAGGTGGAAGTAGTCCGTCTGAAACCACAAACAGGTGGAAGTAGTCCGTCTGAAACCACAAACAGGGGGAAGTAGTCCGTCTGAAACCACAAACAGGGGGAAGTAGTCGGTCTGAAACCAATCAAACACTCTTGCATCCGTTAAATCCCAACTAAAGCACCATTTGTTTAAGGAGGCCTACAAGCGTACATGAACATTTAGTGGAATTTACGCTATATAAATTGTATTGTATTGTAAACCCCACATAGGTAGAAGTAGTCGGTCTGAAACCACACGTGCAAATATCGCACTCGTTCTAATGCGCTTACAAAAACAAATTTTAGAAAAAAAATTAATCCCTTGACCCCATGAACGTGATAACAAACAGTTGGAAGTCGTCCGTCTGAAACAAACAGCAGAAAAGCCGATAGGTGAAATTAAATAACCATAAAGCATCAATACATACAAAGTTTAGAGCGAGCAATATATATTTGAACACCATACATTGAAAATTCACATTGAATAAAATTATCCAATTTTGTTATCATTCTTACTTTAAAACAACCCATGGGACACATAACCTGACTCCTAGACCAGCAGCTCTGCCATTGGCAACGCAGCAGTTAAAAAAACCAGGGGACACATAACTTTCATTGACATAAATGTTAGAGTAGTGCAGGGTTTGACATAAGGACTAGTAAGGCAGAAGACAACGAGTCTACCAAGTTTAAAAATCAGGTAGACCGACTCAAAATCAGGTAACCCGGCACTCACGTGTTGTTAAAAAAAGCATGTTTCCTTCTGTTGCCTTTTAAAGGGAAGTGCATAATTCAATACATTGACATAATATCATAATTCTCTGTGCTTGTTAAAATAAGGATGATGATTCAAACGATTGTTGGACACCAGTATTTTGTTTTTTCTAATAATACATAATGGAACTGCCAAAACCAGGTAGACCACAGGTCTACCTACTGGCAAAAGCTGGTAGACCGGCCAGTTTTCAGGTAGACCAGGGCTACAGGTCTACCACTTATGTCGAACCCTGTAAGTGACCGGGGGAAAAGCTGACCTTCCTACCCCGGCCGTGGCGTGTACCTGGTAGTGGGCCCAGCACGCCTCCCAGATCCGGAGAGCTGCCTCCTCGGGGAACTCGCGCTTGAAGCAGAGGAGGATCCAACGGTGCACGAACAGCAGCTCGAGACCGTCGGGCACCGCGGCCAGGTGCGCGTAGAACCGCGGCACGCACAGACGCGTCAGCTCACGCAGGTACAGCTGCAGAGGGGCGCCAAAAACACGCGTCAAAGTGGCTTCAAAGTGTTCCTTTAGGCTTAAAAATGTCATGTAACGTAATATTTGGATAACTTTAAGGTGAACATCAAAGTGTTCCTTTAGGCATAGGTATGGTGTTGGAGGCACAAATCATATATAATATAGAAGTATTTCGTTATCCTATGATATACTATTTCAACCAAATCGCGCAATAGTCAGCGCTAGACGCAACAAATTTGTAAAATATCTTAGCAAAAAAGCGAGGAGGCAGAGGAGGAGGCATCCAAAAAAGCGAGGAGGCGGTCGCCTCCTCTCTCTGCCTCCTCAGCCTAGTTACGACGGTTGCCGGGGTGACGACGTACGAGCTGCGTGTCCATGTCCACGTCCTTGGGCGAACTGACGAAGATTGTGTTCTGCATGAGGCCCACAAAGCACCAGTAGGCGTCCGCCTCGTGCTGGACCTCGGCGAGCACCGGGGCCAGCAGGTCCGACATGCCCTGGGTGTAGCCGTAGTGAGGGTGGGCCACCGCATAGTTCAGCAGGATGTTCCTGAAAGCAGTCGCCCCGACGAGGTCGTCGTGTACTGAACCTGACTATAAGCTGCTTCCTAAATCACAACACATTATTAAACTTACCGGTACGAAAAAAACATTGACAGTTTCTTCTTCAGCTGCAAAATGATCGACTGCGCATGCGACAGGCGGTCGATCAATGGTTCAGGCAAACATCAGACTACATAACATAGATCTACCTCCCTTAGATCTAGCGCAGATGTCACTGAGTCACAATGTTTGTTTACATCTTGAGACTCCCCCTGTCCTCCGACTTGTGTTTCTCACTTGAGCACGTCTGTGTATGGGTTGATTACTACTCACTTGAGCAAGTCTATGAGATGATTACTCACTTGAGCACGTCTATGTTCGGGTTGTCCTCGCCGCGGAAGTACGGGTGCGACCGGTCGGTGCGAACCACGTCTTTCTCCACCGTGCACTGAACCGTGCGATAGAATCGCTCGGCCGCCTCGCCGGACAGAGCCTCCCTACAGGGCAAAGGTCGGTAGTGAAGATATAAAGTCAAAAGAAACTCATCAAGCTTTCAAGGACAACGTAAAAACATTTCTTTTTACAAGTCAAAGAAATAGGACATGTACATTCTATCACTTTGTGCATAAACCATCGCCAATACTCTATTCTGATTGGTCGAGCAGTGTGCTCAATTGTGCGATTGACTGCACGCTCGCGGAGACCACAGTCTAAACTAGACTAGTAGTGTGAAGTCACATTATCTGTACAGCCGCTCACGTCACATGGTCAAACTGGCAATGAGACCGTTACGATATGATTTATTTTGAAATAAAAACGAAAAAGACACTCATTTAGTGTGGATTTTAGTCACGACAGAATGGTATTTGACCACTCAATTGGAGTGTCAATCGTGAAATTGAACATGCTGACGTCTGATTTACCCTCACTCAGCATGCTCAATTTCACGATTGACACGACAATCTCGTGATCAAATCCTAGAATTGACTTGTTTCATTGCTTGTTAACAAGAACACGTGTCAAAAGATGCACATGCATTCTGGACCCAAAACATTTTCCGTACGTAGTAAATAGAGAAATAGACGACTTTCGTCACAGTATTTTTGTTCTAAAAATCTAATTTTCTTACTTTTAAATGGGAATGAATGGTATAACCACAGATAATCTGTGGTATAACCTCTGGTCTACAACATATCATGAGTACTCGCATCAATTATTGAAATGAAAGATTTACAACGACATTTACTTTTCCTTCTTTTTTGCCATAGTACTACTATTCAAGAGCTCCGACTGCAAACGCTTGACGTTCCAACGTAAACAATGATACTGTATAGCAGGTGGTTTTTTTAATGCTAATTTTACAAATAATTTTTACATAAAAGAAGTATGAAACATGATGATACTACTACAGCATGCAAAAGTACACACCTTACCACAAAACAATAACATGCTCAGTTGTCAATAAACGGCTTAAGGAATATTTATAGGTGTTGGTTGATCTACAGATCTAGACTAACATAGCCTCACTTGCTACGTACCAGCGTGCGACAAGAGCAACGTCATGAAAAGTCTATGGTACGTCAAATTTACGTTCATTATCAACTTCAAAATGTAAGTACACCTAGTTTCTTTCTGCAAATCATGAGTTGGAAATGTTGTCATAACTCCTCGAAAATAAATCCAAATAAAATATGAGTTTTGTATATGAAAACTTGATAGGTATGCAAACATTTCTATGTGGCATGATACTTAATTATGAGTATAGAGCAGAATAATACCATCTTCAAAATGTCTAACATACACAATGTTTTGTGAGACTGCTATTGTGTTTGTCTCGAAACTGCATGCATATTATTCAGTACTGTATACATACTGTAGCACTTTGTGCTGTACTGGTACGTGATACATATCGTGTTGACGTAACTCACTTGCGTAATATTTTCTAAAGAGCCCATGGGGCATATTGTCACATGTCTTGTATATCGTGGCCTACAGAGTATTAGTTAACGTGATCTTGAAAAATGCTATTTTTATGGTGTAAATAATAAAGAGGCTGAGGGGGGTATATAGCCTTGATGAAAATCCATTCACCAAATTTTTGTTGCCTAAATCACCAGTCACCATTTCATTGTCTTTCACCAATCACAGTAATTGTAATTGAATAGGTTCCATCATCTATTTCTATTTTTTACATATCTGTAATCTTTTATTTACTTTGTAGTATTAATATGCCTGTGATAAACGAAACAAATCAAATCAAAATCACATTTCACGCACTTAAATGCAGGCAATTCACAATTCATGCTCAAGATTTAGGGCACATCGCCAATCACATTTTTGCTATATGACGCCCTCGTCTACGAGCCCCCATAAGGCACTTACCGCTGAGCGCGCAGGTTCTGGTACTCGATGTACTTGTCGTTCCTCAGGGCCTCTCGCTCCTCGTGCGTGGAGCGGTACGGGTAGTAGTGCAGCAGGAACGGCCACATTTCTGGCCGCAGTCCCCGGTCCAGACCCGCGAAAAATATCACCTGCAGCAGCAGATAGCAGTCACAGCTAGTAACTGACCGTCATTTCTTTATGGAAAACTTGATTTTACGACGATAAATCCAGTGTTACTACTTAGAAATTTTCGGTATTAGACGATCCTCAAGACAAATGAGTTATTGCACAACACTAATTTCACTTACAAATTCATTGACAGTTATGAATGATAAACGACGTTGTTTGAATGATGTAGTTGTTGAGAATTAACTATTACAATAACAACCTTCAGTACTTATACCAGGTCAAGCATGACGCCACGATCATATGACAGATGCGCGATACTTATTGAAATTACCCATGCATACAAGGCGCTAACATCTAGTTAATCGAAATGTCGCTTTATTACATATACTGTACAACTAGAATATTTCGTGGCTACTAAATTTTGCGATTTTCATATGAATTATTTTGTGACTATTTAATTTTACGATTTTGCTTCATCCTGGACCTATTTTACATGGGCTATTAATGTTTGCTGACTTTTTAAGTTTCCGTTTCTGCACCTACCCACGAAATTCGCAAATTAAATCGTGCGCAAATATTTCTAGTTTTACAGTACTACTTCGAAATTTTCGGTTTTGACATCTGAAAACCATCCTCAAGCAGACTCAATTCTTAATTGACAACACTAAGTTCACTCACAAAATCATTGGCAGTTTTGTCAACTGCTGTTGCACTTGGACAGAAGTCACACTGTGTTTACAATAGTACCAAAGCAGGTAGGCCGCTTGGCGTCACTGGACGGCTTTACTGTGTCACACGAGAGTCACACACTTCGGCCACACACACAATGCGACTGTGTTTTACACATTTTTATTTCTCCACACTATTAACTATCCACAGCTACATTTACAGTACAAGTTGCGAATTAGTGTACCCCATTTGAGGTTTTGAGATTTATTCCCAATTTACATATATGATTTGCAATGTACTTTGCATGTTTGTGGGTGATTGCATGTCATTCGCATGATTGCATATATTTCGCAAATTGATAATTCACGAAGATTTGCGAAGTAACATTGCAACGGTTCATGATCCTCGGCAGGAGTTTGGTTAGTTCTTGGAAAATATTGAATTCGCAATTGACTGCAATTAACCGCGATTCCAAAGAAGACATTGCGGTTTAGTCGTGTGAAACTGCAAATTTTTGTAGTTCAATTTGCGGTTTGGGGGTACACTTATTCGCAATTTGTACTGTACATGTGAATACAAGTCTTTCACCTAGTTCAAATACTGAAAATATATTGTCTTTGAGATTTTGATATGAACACATGACGAGCACAGATGAGTCCGCGCTACAATACAGTAGACCCTCTCTATCAGGACCACCTTTGGGATGACCAGTGTCCGGTGGTCTCAATAGGAAGGTGGTCTCTACACATTTTGGTAACTTTATGAAGGTTTGGGACCGTGAAAAGTGGTCTTATTATAGAGGTGGTGTTAAGGAGACTTTCTGGAGATAAAAGAATTTGGAGGTAAAAAAATTCTTAAAATGTTCTTGGTTTTTATTTTAGTGTAAAAGTACATTCATTTCCCTTTTTAAAAATGTATAACACTTTAGGGGTTTCGGGAATGGAATTTGCTTTATGGACCATACAAAAGATCATACAAATACAATGAAAAATTCAGTCAATGTTAATTTTGACTGTACCGAAATTGTATACATGATCTTTTGTATGGTCCATAAACCAAAATCTATTCCCGAAACCCCTAAAGTGTTGTACATTTTTAAAAAGGGAAATGCTTGTACTTTTATACTAAAATAAACAACAAGCACATTTTAAGAATTTTTCTATCTCCAGAAAGTCTCGTTAATAATTGGAGGTTCTACTCTACGGACGAGTTGGCACTACCACAGTGGCGTGGTCGCCGACGGTTACCTTGCGCAGCTGGAAGTCGTCGTGGATGGCGCCGCTGGCGTCCATGTGTTGTCGCCACGTCTCCGCGGTGACGGGGGCGTGCGCGCCCTCCTCCGGGTGCACCAGGTCGTTGGGGCGGAACGGCCTGATCACCGTGTATTTACGCTGCTTCACGTCAGACGCAGCCACGGCGGGGTCAGCCGCCTGCTGACAGACCACGTGCTTTAGTTATAGTGAAGAAATATGTCAAGGTTTTATAGGTCACCATGTATGAATGTATACCCCAATGTGGTGAATAGTGCCTGAGCTTGCATGCATGCATTCGAAAGTGTGACCCACTTTTAGAGGGCACTATTGCCCGGTCTCTATGGAGAAATATGTGACTGGCTGATTTGGCTCTAAGCCAATCAGAATGCAGGATAAAGTCACGTGTCACAGATAGAGTGTTATAATGGCAGTTTTAGACATTGCCGTACTTTGCATACAATTTCTTTCATAAATAACAAACATATGTAAGATGTTTTAACGGATAATCAAACTATAATCCATACTCTATCATTCATCAATAATCGAGTACTAACTTTGTCCAGGAGGTATTATATTTTAAAAAAAAAGAAATGTTTTGATGATCATTTCTACTTGTTACGTTCGATGTAAAAGATCTTGCTTTAGTTATTGGCAGGTCACGAGCTGCCGTTATGACTACCTTAAAACGTCTCCCCGATTTAAAACACCACTTAACAGTTTGCATGAATAGCGGGGTCACACTCCTTCTGATAGTGGAAAACAAACATTAGAGTTTTTGTAAATATTATAAATGATAGAACCAACATCTGATGGTGGAGAGGGAAACATGAACATTCAAAGATTCCCGTAGACCGAGGATGTTTACCATATTCCCGCGCATTAAAGCCCATGGGCTTATAACCGAAAAACAGCACTTTTTGGACCTTTTAAAAAATGGAAAAAGTTCCCACTTGCAAGCCCAGGGGCGTATATTTGAACACTACGCCCACCCCCATTTCAGCAATGAATAAGCATTGGATTTAGACTATATAAAACCACCAAGTTTCTTCACTATGGGTTCTTACGTGTCACTGTACAGTACTGTACTAGTCTACCTACACGAGCGATGATGAAAGTACTGACTTATGACAGCGTGCACAATGTTTTCTTTTAAACTTATAGCATCCTGGGGTCCTTCATTCATGATTACATACAGAATATTTTTTTAAAAAAATTTTAATTATTTTTTTATATTTAATAGATGCCAATAGAAACCAAAGCTGTCATTTTTGGTGAGAATTTCGTAGTTTTCTCTTCAACTTCATCGGGCCCAAGATGAACCGCGATACCGGCTACGACCTTCCCCCGTCTTCCTGTCACTGCTGTCATGTGACCGCCACCATGGCGGTCATGTGATAATCTAAGGATTGCCATTTGGCTTGGTGAAGTTGTTGAGACAACGACGAAAGTCTTGCCAAAAATGACACGTTTGTTTCCTATTTGTATCGATTAATATCCTGCATATAAAAATAGCAAGGAAAATAAACATTCATTTGATCACTCCGCGCATAAATCATTGCCAAAAACACTTTCTGATGGGCCGAGAAAAATTGTGTTACTTTTCATGAAAGCAGACTCAAGCAAAGCATAAAAAGGAAGCGTATTTATATTGCATACATAATTATATCAGAAAATAAAATTATGAAAACGTGACAGAAAATGAATAAGTATTGTAAATGTTACAATGTTTTTCAAACAAGAAGATGAGGTAATAATATACTTAATTTTCATAAAATCTATCTCTTAAAATAAATTCTTACGTGATTTCATCAATATTATTTTCTTTAATTATCTGTATGTCTTTCACGTTCCTTAACTAAATATCTAACATCAAATATCGACCATGTGACCGCTACTACCCAGCAATCAATCAAAGAGTTTCATTTTTATCTCGAGATCGAAAGCCAAATAACTACACGTACGGGAAATATTATCACTATCAAAACTACATGAGAAAAACAACACTACTACTTCATTATCATATATCAAACAACACACACGTAATAAATATACAGAGCATAACCTGGATGAGACCATAACGTTCTAGGGAGAACAAGCGTGTCATCAAAGTTCAAATAGCTGTTAAAATGTTGTGATCAGGAAATAAGAATTAAGCACAAACACAAAGAAAACAATATTTCAAGTCAACAATAAGTAAAATAAAAATTGCGTCTCAAAATACCTTTCTACTCGCGTTAATCTAAAACAAAAAAACATGCATTTTTTATAAACATATATTTGCACCACAATAAACACTGAGCACCATGCAAAGGTCAAACTGATATTTTGTATCTGCCAAGCGAATATTTATTTACTTTGATATGGAGTTCACACGGTAAACTGCATGTGTCTCATTGTATAAATATTTTTTTTTCTTACCATGCAATATCAAATAAACTGTATTGGCTTGAAACTAGTTTCAATGAAAACTTTATAAAATTTGAAAAATTTGGACTATTTATTTGATATTGCAAGGTAAGAAAAAAATTCTATATATCTAATGAAACATCTATCTATTTCTATGAGTTTTGAATTTAAAAAAAAAACACATCTAACATTTAAAATTTTGACATCCAGGAACTTGTAGGGTATTGAGAACACTCAATGACTAATTAATTCTTGGATATAATGAAACTTTTGTACGCAAGAAAAAAATCCAACCAACAAGAACTATTTCATTTGTTCTATAATAAAAAAAGATTCACTACAATATACACTTCAATTTACAAAAAACAAAAAACTATATCAAAAATGCATTGTATTTGACCAAAAACTAGCAAAGTGCTTAAGGGTCTACAAGTATAAGCTATAATTAATTGACACCATTGTTCGTGTATATCTAAAGATGCATTATGTCTGACATTGGTGGATCACTCACGACTATTGTCCATGTCGTACACATTAATGGATGGGCGGAAATTGAGTAGATTGCATGTTCAAAGGTAGCAAGTACTGTCGTGTACATTAATGGAATGCTATGTAATTACGTTGATCAAAGTGAGTGGTGCAATAAGGCTGTTAAAACAACACGCTAACCCAAGCGATGACCAGTGGACATCCACGTTCAATAATGTATGTACTAAACTGAGGCTGAGGGACATAAACAAGCTTTTAAGAATATGAACTCAAGTAAAATTCCTGTCCCAAATCAATTAAAGCACACAAATTTGACAGGTTACCACTCAACCAAAGGTGAGGTCGTCACATCAGTTTGTTGTGTACTAAACCTGACCATTTAAAGCAATATGCAGTGTACATTGTATGTATGCAATATGAGGTGCTCTGATTGGCTGCAGGCACCAGTAACTTTTTAGATTTTGACTGTGACATTGATAAATGGCACAGACTTGGGTGCAGTTCACAGGCGTAAGAGTTAATAATTTGGCTAACTCACTATGCCTCTAGCTTGTGCTAGAAACTGACATAGCTAGCTCACCTTGCCTCTAGCACAAAAATGTATTTGACTAGCTCATCTCATTCCTAGCTTGTGCTAGAAAGAAAAAAAAAGATTTGGCTAGCTAATCTTCTCTCTAGCTTGTGCTAGTGAATTATATAGCTAGCCCATTTTATCTCTAGCTTGTATTTAGCTAGCTCATTTTATCTCTAGCTTGTATTTAGCTAGCTCAATGTATCTCTAGCTTGTATTTGGCTAGCTCATTTTATCTCTAGCTTGTATTTGGCTAGCTCACCTTGTCTCTAGCTTGTGCCAGGAACTTCCAGTCGTCGAGCGTGTCTGACAGCCTGTCGAGCCCCTCGTGGTGGAAGTGCAGGATTTTGTACTGACTCTCGCGGCTCGCGATCACCAGTTGGCCGCTGGTGCACGAGTCGTTGCTGTAGAAGATCCGCAGAGAGCGCATCTGACCTGAGACAGCAGACGACAGCAGATGAGGCAACTGTTTTCCGGAAAATTCCATTCCATATTTAAATGAAAGAAACATTTTTTATTTCATTTTCTCTGTTTGTTGTTCAGGCAACTGTTATTTTTGAAAATTACCATCCATCTGACCTGATCATCGGGCAACATAACAGGAGATGAGGCAACTGTTTTCCGGAAAATTACATTCCATATTTAAGGAGACTTTCTGGAGATAGAAGAATTTTGAGATAAAAAAATTCTCAAAATGTTCTTGTTTTTTATTTTAGTATAAAAGTACATTCATTTCTCTTTTTAAAGATGCATAACACTTTAGGGGTTTCGGAGAATAGAATTTGGTTTATGGACCATACAAAAGATCATACAAAAGACAATAAAAAATTCAGTCAATGTTAATTTTTCCTGTACCAATATTGTATACATGATCTTTTGTTGTTAGGCAAAAGTTTTTTGGTCTGCCTTTTTCAAACAATAACAGGAGATATCAAGCAAATTCTTTTCGGGAAAAACCCATAAAATGTTATAACATTTTTTTGAAAAATTTTCTCTGTTTGTTGTTTCATAACTGTTTTTTGAAAATTAAAAATCAACCTGATCATTGGCAACATAACAGGAGATTTTTTTTCCCAAAAATTTTATTCCATATTTAAAAGAAAGAAACATTTTTTATTTTATTTTCTCTGTTTGTTGTTCAGGCAACTGTTTTTTTGAAAATTACCATCCATCTGATCATCGGGCAACATAACAGGAGATGAGGCAACTGTTTTTTTGAAAATTACATTCCATATTTAAAAGAAAAATTTATTATTTTATTTTTTATGTTTGTTGTTCTTAAATTACAAATTAAAATTTCTTCAATTGAATATATTTCGCACGCCTTTTCACACTAACTATTGGTTAGAGAAGTACTAGTTGTAATGCTTTTGTACCAGTAGTTAGTGTGAAAAGGCACCTAAGAAGAGTGCAAAATATACTCTATTCAAGAAATTTCAATTTGTAATTTATGAACAACAAACATTCCATATTTAAAAGAAAGAAAGAAAAAAGTACATACATATCACGTACAAATATCTTAATTTTTAATTACTCAGTGATAGGAGGAGATCAAAACATGTAAAGTAGAATCTCCAATTGAGCCCGCCTCAACAGAGCTTCTACTTTAGAAGATCCGGAACGAACGCATCTCGCCTCATCATAGGAGAATATGGAAACAGGTATTATTACCTCTCTTCTTGAAAAATTTGTTTGTTCTCAGATATGAGCGCATGAGCTAATATTAACTTAATATAAACGCCCATACAATACAACAATTTATATAGCGTAAATTCCACTAAATGTTCATGTACGCTTGTAGGCCTCCTTGAACAAATGGTGCTTTAGTTGAGATTTAAAAGATACAAGAGTATTGGATTGTCGAATGGACAGTGGCTGTTTGGGGGACTCTTCCACAGACGGGGTGGGTCACTCTCTACGAGAGCCTCTTTTTTCTATAATTTAGTGGTTCTTCTGTATTTGTCTTGACAAAAAGGATTCTTCTGTACTAGTACCAGCTGCTGAGCATTTTGAAAAAGCATGATTAAAAAAGATATATATATATATAAATGTGAATGTAAATGTCTGGTTTATAGTCTTGATCCAAGTTCTGATCTCACGACTTTACAATTTACACCAGGTCATTGGCCCATTTATTGATCTTCAATTGATCATTTCTCACATACTTGCATCGGCAGCACGTTCAGCGCACAATGCTCATCACTCACACAATCACTCCCTCACTCTTTCAACCCAATGACCTGTACCTAATTAACGGTACCATGGAGCAGTGTGCAACCTGTTAGAGGTAAGTTTGCTCAACACCCACCATCAGACCCAACCAGAAATCGAACCCACGACCTTCTGGTCACGACTCCAACTCCCTAACCACTCGGCCACGGAAGCACATATGAAACGAAATCCAACGAATCCATTTACAAATCGAGCTGTGATTCTCCACTCACCGAGGTCCACTGAGAAGACGCCGCACATCTGTTCCTTGGCTGTCCGGTGGCCGGCCTGCTGCTCCTGTCTGCTGCCGTACGTCACAGAGTTCTCGGGGAACGTCATGTTGTAGCTGACCCCCGTGGGCGACGCCGGCTCTGCTCCCGATGCTACCGGCGACCCCCCCATTGGGCTGTCGTTGGGGGGAGAGAGCGACCCCAGCGACCTCGCGGGGGTCGCCGGGGTCGAGTCCGGCCCGGAGGTCGTTGCCGTGGACGACGAACTTTGCGCCCCGGGACTCTGTGTCTGTAGTGTGGCGGCGTGATCGTCATCGGCACCAAACTCCTCCAAACACCTGTGATTATTCGATGATATGTAGGAAAACTTGTCTATAACGATCATACGGCGGAGTCATCGGAATCATAGGACTCCAATAATACGGTAGAATCGCCAATATAGTTGCAATGCTTGAAATATTGGATCATCTTTCTTTGTTCACAACACTAGATATTTTTAAAACATTTACAGTTTCACCAAACAACTGTTGGCATCCTCAGAATGTTCTTCCCGCGCAATGTCAAAGGTCAAATATTCTGATCCTGAATGAGGATGGAATCATAAACTGCGCGGGAAGAACATTCTGAGGATGCCAACAGTTGTTTGTTTGTAGAAAAAAAAATCTAGTGTTGTGAACAAAAGAAAGATGATCCAATATATTTAATACCAACACAATGAACACTATTCAAGAAATATGAAATGTTTAGATTTGAGATGTTTCTGTCGGGCATATTAAAAAATTTTATGGATTAAATGGTGATGTTCATTAATTCAGTTAGTTCTGTTCTCTCACACTTAATTGGGCAAACAAATGTCTCAATTAATTTTTTATATTTCATGTTTAATTGTAAAATACAAGATCAATTTTAAATACTTATTAAAACTAAAACTCAACCAAGACCACCTTTTTATTTAGAACATATCTTTTTGTTTTAAATTTAATTTTATATAGGACAATGTAGAAGAGCTAGAAAAAATAATAAAATCATGTTTAGGTTCTGTTCTCCAAATAATAAAAATTATACATTGCAGAGTTTAATAACATGTGTCATGTGTTAGGTACCTACTGGATTAACCTTATCAAGTGTTTATATTCTTATATATTACAGAGTACATTTCATTAATTTTATGGTTTTACAAACTGAGGATGTGTGTAAACACAAAAACACAGTGTTCTTTATTTAAAGTTCTCTTTCCAACATTTTATTCTCAATTAACTTTTCACACACAAGTAGATTAGCATAATTAATGCTAACACAATTTTAATATCATACATTGGCTCACAAACTAAAACTGTAAATCTAACTATAAACAAATAAGCGTCATTAAAATGATGTTTTGTTTTGAATTTTTTAAAATGTGTGATATCCCAATAGTATATATTATGGATTAATTGTGATTTTGTTTAACGATTGTTACCATACTTAAAACAATTGTTAAACAAAATCAAACAACAACATTACTATTGGGATACCACACAGCATAAAAGAAATTCAAAAACAAAATGAGACCAAGCGCTGTGTACCAAATACATAGGATTTTTAGTATGACACATATTAAGATTGCATCATTTATGACAGGTTCCATTTAAAGAAAAAAAATACAAACTGTTTGTTTAGTTTGCGATCCGTGACGTGATCCGGATGCATCCCCTGCAGATCCAGCTGCAGAGCCAGAGAGTCCTGGGTAAGAAAATATACATGTCACTGGCTCACATGGAAAAAAGAAATTACAAATCAGAGATTCCTGTACAAATCTTGGCCGTCTATTCAAAATGGCCGCCTATGTGCAAGTTTTATTGCAAATTAACTAATTAGATTAAATAGCGCAGTTATTACTGATGTTTGATGCACATATAAGGTAAAAAAGAAAGCCTAACTTCTGATGAAAGACAAGATATATATTATTCTAATGTGTGATTAGTTTTTTACGAACGAAAAAGACATTTTAAACGATCAACTCTGTCTAAGCAGCAAAATTTCAGTCGCAGCACTGTCTGGATACAGCTGATGTAACGTAATGTTTGGTGCTGATTATATGATCAACATTAAAGCATTATTAAACAAAAATTGTAACGCTTGAACATATTTGATTCTTAATATTTTTGTAATATTAATTAAAATTTTCATGTGAAAATCAACTGAACATCTCCGGCTTCTAGTTTGCCATTTTCATGTTAATTTCTCTCATTTCGACTGCTAGAGAATGGATGTGTGATTCTAACGGCAGCTACCATGAAATACCTAATTTTTGTCATATCCAGCTATGAGATAGATGTTTTAGATGAAAGTAAGCTATGAAATTGCCCACCGACCGAATATTTTCGGGAGCATTGCCGCGTCTGATATCAAGGGAAGACTCCCCCTCCTCCCCTACCTTCAGCCTGTCCATGCCTGGACCCCCCCCTGTCCATGTCTGATACCCTGGGCGCCCCAGTCCATGCCTGGACCCCCCATCCTTCCCTGGACCCCTTTGATATCAAGGGAAGACCCCCAATCCCCCTCCCCCCTACCTTGAGCCTGTCCATGTCTGGGGGCCCGAACCCCTGGAGCCTCCAGCTGAGCTGCCATACCTGAGAGATCCCCTTGCGTGACTTCGAGTCCGTCCGAGCTGAGGCTCTTCCTCGGGAGGCGATTCATCAACGGACGCAGCTTTCCTTTCAGGAGATAGTTCATCTTTCTTTTTTTTATTTCATTTTTTTAAATTTTTTTTTTTTTCCTTTTTTTTATTTTTTTTTTCATAGTTCATCATTTTAGTTAGACGATGGAACAGTTACATCTTTTTTTTTTTCAACTTCTTCCTGAAGAGAGCAGAACCAGATATCAAGATAGGACGCCTCTGAAGGATAACTATTGATCATTAAAAATGTGACCAATCACAAACTTTTCAATCCCAGGATTGGAATTAGGTCAAGTGCTCATGAAATTATAATTGATCATACATTGACGCATGATTTTGTGGGTTGTCACGCTCTATAACTGCCTGGTAACCTGGACATGGCATCTGACTGATCTGATGCTCCATGTGTCAGTCGTGTTGATTTTCAGGAAAAGCGACGACACCTTCTCACATAACAGGGTTGCCATCCCATCAGCTACATTAATACTGATGTCTCAAAAAGAGAACAATAACATATACAGCAGAACCTCTCTATTAGGACCACCTTTGGGATGACCAGTGTCAGGTGATCTCATTAGAGAAATGGTCTCCATACAGAGGTTCATTTTGTTAGCTTTATGAATGTTTGGGATCGTGAAAAGCGGTCTTATTATAGAGGTGGTGGTCTCAATAAAGAGGTGGTCTTAATTGGAGATTTTACTGTAAAAAGTGTACTATAATTGTGCCCACCTTCCCCCGGCACACGAGTGGCGCCCCCTGCTGCCCGTCGTCGTCATCGTCGTCAAGGAACGTGGCATCGTCCACTTCCTCGGTAACCACCACCAGGTTGTCGCCTTCCATCTCTATGCTCGTGATCGACCTGCAGCGAACCACGCGCACGTGTTTTAAACAGCGTCATTAGTTCATCTTATCACTTTATTTGTTCTCTTACTGGTTGACAGTTTCGGTAACAACTGCTGCCATTTTCTAAACCTCTCTGGCCATGTCAAAAGGTCACTCGGCACGACTTCCAGTATCGAAATTTGTGTCGTATACAGAGTGCCATATTGCTGCATATTTATGATTTAATCTTTTGTTTGGTATTATTACATTTAATATATTGTACTTTGCCATAAATATTTACCATCATTTCAATATCAAGTTACTGAAGGTTCAACATATCGATGCTCCTGATCGACCTACAAACCACGCAGAGGTGTTGAAAAGTTCTATCCACTCACGCTGACTATCAGTCGTCCTGAAGAGACCTCTGACACATGACTATTCTCATTAAAAATTCTGACCAATCACAGGCTGTTAATCTATAATCATCACAGGCCGGTGATGAATATAAATGAGGTCAAGTGACCAATCACAGCTGAGTATCAAATGGGTGTGGCGGGTTCAACCAATCAGGTTGCAGTATTTAAACAGGTCAGATAAATTATGTTAATCCACTCTCAGGCGAAACATTTCAGAGGTCAATTTGCTTGACCTCTGATACTCAGTGTGTATCTACTAAGAGCCAGTCAGACCTACAAACCACACAGAGGTGTTTATGCTTCATTTGCGTGCTTCTTTCAAACTTGTAAATATGCAAGTTTCCCGAACAGAAAATTCAGCAGAATGGACTTTCCCGGTCGCAAATCATGGTATTTACCCGTCGGAAACTTTGTCTAATAAAAAAGTTACAAGTTTATGGCTGGTATGTGTTATGACGTTCGACTGTATAAACACACCGCATGTCATTGGTAATAATTGCATAGGTGCACTGTACTAATATAACTCTGGTTCACATATTAATCCTGTATTTAAGCTATCAGATTATAATTGAAACACTGTGTGTACGCAGTTATTTTTACTAGTGTACAAATGTGTACAAAAGTGGGATCCCACTTCTGAGGTTTGTAGTTCTTTATTTTGAGGTAAAACGTCAACTGACTAATACAATATAGGAAACAGTACTATATACATTAAACTATGGTATTACATTATGTACAATGGAGGTTGGTTGCTTTATACACAGCGACTATTATGGCAGTTGGTTTTCGGGAATTTCTTATACACTGCACATACATTCAGTGTTACAAAAACTACCCGTGGGTTAAGAATCGCCTGTTTAGCAGGGAATATTCACCGGACTAGACTTACGTCAAAAGCAAAATCAATACTCGGTTTCTCTTACTCGGTAATGTAAAATCGTACATTTGACGTTTAATTGACGGCTCAAATTATTTCGCCTCTGTTAATTTGATTGGACGAGAGCTTCCAAAATCTGTCAGCATTATTGCGGCTTTTGAATAAGGGGTTACTTTCAATAAGTAATAAGCCTGAATAAATATGGATGTAATATTTGAAACAACAGTCGAACTGTGTGTAGAGCCGAATTGTGCGATTGGTGTTCCAAGGGTGGGGTTTATAAGGAAGTGGAATGTGGGGAAAAAGGCCGAAAACTTACGGATGTCCGAAAAAGGCCAAAAAAGAGGGATATGGGATTTCATAGAAGTGGGATGTTGGGAAAATGCAAAAAGTGGGATATGGGAAAAAATGCCAAAAAATTAGTAATGTGTGAAAAAAGGCCAAAACAACTAGCGATGTGGGTAAAAAAGGCTAAAAAAATTAGCAATGTGGGAAAAAAAAGGCCAAAAAAATTAGATGTGGGAAAAAAGGCCAAAAAATTAGATGTGGGAAAAAAGGCCAAATCAAATTAGAGATGTGGGAAAAAGGCAACAAAAAATTAGCGATGTGGGAAATAAAGGCCAAAAAAATTAGAGATGTGGGAAAAAAAGGCAAAAAAATTAGCGGTGTGGATTTGCCGCGGCGGACCTGTTGGAGCTAGTGCGCTGTTTTCGCGCCTCGCCCATGATGCGCGCCTCCTCGGGGTGCTTCGCCCGCCTCTGCTGGCCCAGCAGGCACTGCAGCTGGGCCTCCGTGGGCAGACCGGCCTCCGACTCAGAGCTCGGGCTGTCCACATCGCCCTCCCCCGCCACCGTCCTCTTCCGCGGCTCGTTGGCAGCACAGCCCACCTTGGGTTGCATGAGTAGTTATTTAGAAATCATCCAACAGTGTATGGAACAGACGCGTAGCAAGCGCTGGGGCATGTGCCCCCTCACTTTTTTTGCCAGATTCTGGTCTAAAATAGAGAAAATATTAAAAAGCCGCGCCCCCTCACTTTTTTTGAAAGAAAAAAAAGAATCTTTATTTAGCTTGAAAATGCACCAGAATTGCTCTCAGAGTATCCAATTTTCAACATTTCCCCCGAACCCCCCTCGAATGTGCTGGGATCGACACAAACGCTCGCGCCATCATTTTTACTGCAAAAATTAAAATTTTGCGGGAGAGCATGCCCCCAGGACCCCCTAGGTTTGGCTTCACCGCGTTTCAGCTCGCATCAATATCTTTCTGTTTCCCCTCACTTTTCTAACCCTTGCTACAGGCCTGTGAAAGGTTCTTTAAGGTTATTATATGGAAAAAATACTTAAGGAAATAGTAATAATAATACAATGCTGATATGGGAAAAATACTTAAGGAAATAGGAATAATTTATTATGCGAGTGGATGTGAGATCTCAGACAATATCTCACTGAGTGTGAAGTTTAACCTCTAACGAGTGAGCGCAGCGAACGAGTGCTGTTAAACCTCACATACCCCCACTAGTATAATAACATTTTTCTCTCATGTTTATTTACCATTTTAGGTTGTTCACTTTGTAGCGTAGGATATCAGTTTTTATGTTCCGCCTCTCAACCAATCAGAATCGAGTATGGTCAGAAAACATGAGAGAAGTATCTATTTAGCAATTATCCAACAGTGTATACACTAATATTCAAAGGATGTTTGCTTGTACCCAGGTGTTTGAGTGTGCTGAAGAGACAATAGGTCCCAACATTTACATGAAGTCAAAACATATTCAACACACTCTGTATTTATTATATACTTGTAGACAGCATTGAAGACTGTGCTATTAGCTGAAATATCAGCAGTATTGTATCCAAATAACCCATTTTTGTCATGATGGGCATAATACCTTGAATATCAGTTGACAGTGTTTCCCTACTACAGTACAAGTTGCGAATTAGTGTACCCCATTGGAGGTTTTGAGATTTATTCCCAATTTACATATATGATTTGCAATGTACTTTGCATGTTTGTGGGTGACTGCATATCATTCGCATAATTGCATATATTTCGCAAATTGATAATTCACGAAGATTTGCGAAGTAACATTGCAACGGTTCATGATCCTCAGCAGCAGTTTGCTTGATTCTTGGAAAATATTGAATTCACAATTGACTGAAATTAACCGCGATTCCAAAGAAGACATTGCGGTTTAGTGGTGTGAAACTACAAATTTTTGTGGTTCAATTTGCAGTTTGGGAGTACACTTATTCGCAATTTGTACTGTATCATGGAATAGACACTCTGAGTATCAGATGTCCTGAAGAGACCTCTGACACATAACTATTGCTCATTAAAAACTCTGACCAATCGCAGGCTGTTAATCTATAATCATCACTGGCCGCTGATGAATATAAATGAGGTCAAGTGACCAATCTTAGCTAACTATCGGATGGGTGTGGCGGGTTCAGCCAATCAGGTTGCAGTATTTAAACAGGTCACATAAATTATGTTAATCGACTCTCAGCAGCAGGCGAAACATTTCAAAGGTCAATTTGCTTGACCTCTGATACTCAGAGTGGGAAATAGAGGACAGTATAAGAAGAACAGCCGACCTTTGCTGCTGCTGTTGCTGCTGCTGCTGTTGACGCTGCCACGGCGGCTCTCACGGCCCCGTTATTGCTGAGCCCCTCGCAGTCTTCCGCCCCGATGCCCGAGTCGGACTGGGACCTGAGGCTGGCGCTGAGCTGTCCTCCCCCAGCCTCCGCGGAGCCGTCCCCCCCAGAGGAGGAGGAGCCGGGAGAGCCGGAGGAGCCCTGCCCGCTGTCACGGCGACCACGTGCCGCAGCATCCTTTAATAATATACAGTAGAACCTAAAAGTGTTTGTATAATATATACAGTGTAACTGCTGCTGGTGTGGGATGCTATGTTACAGGAATCAACAAATATTCTGTTACACACACTTTATTCGATGACTATACACAAGAGTCTTGTTGACATCAAAATTGGTTACTAATAAGCTTCCAAAGTATAAGTATAAGTATAAGTAAACTTAAATATTCTATGAATACAAAATTAGTCCATAGAATTAAATTCAAAATAGATACAATATGAAAATAGATTTTGAATAACATTTCACAAATGCCCAAAACAAGAGTTCATACCCTTTACAGCCAATATTCCTGCCCAGTAAATAAAAATTGGTACAAGATAAACATGCTTTGACTAGACTCCATTTTCACTTTCTGAAATAAGCAAATTCCCCCACCCTAAATTAACTTAGATCAATGTTCGAGGTTAGAGTCAACTTACAACTTTCGTCAACTTTGCTTTGC
This sequence comes from Streblospio benedicti, assembly GCA_019095985.1. Classification (NCBI taxonomy): domain Eukaryota; kingdom Metazoa; phylum Annelida; class Polychaeta; order Spionida; family Spionidae; genus Streblospio; species Streblospio benedicti. The sequence goes on along the minus strand of CM032669.1, from coordinate 60,271,560 downwards.
AACCCCTATTATACCCGATAAGCAGAACTCTTTTAGAAGTAGTTTTAAAGTTTCTGGATTCTTAGGGCCCTGTCATTTACAATTTGTTGGGGCGGTCAGTTATATTTTTTAAACATCCGAAAAGAAAAGTCACGCTATCAATTTTTTCACATAAAATTTACCCCTATTTTTTTAAAGATTCTGTACTAAAAGTTACTGTTTTTTTATATTACTGACAATGAATGCATTAACTGTTGGGGGTCGGGTGGGGGGGGGGTCATCAATTTTTGTCATGAAATTGAGGGGGGGGGGGTTACCATTTTTTCACAGAGGTTTGAGGGGGCTATTAATTTTTTCACAGCAATTTTGGAAAATCCTCCTACCCCACCCTGTCACAAATACTAAATGGTCCCTTTAAAGCATGTCATAACCTAACACACAAACAGCAGAACCTTGAATTAAGACCAGCTTTCTATTAATCGTGTCATAATAACCTAACAAGATATAACCTGACAGGATACGGTAAAAATAGACTACCTTCTGCTCCCCATCGTTGAAGACTGGTGATCTTAAGCTCCTCTTTATCAGAATTCCCTCCCCCCCCCCCAGCTAGAGCCCTACCTTGTGCTCCTCCTCGTCCCCGGGGTGGTGAGCCTCGTCGCCCCCCCCAGCCAGGGGGCTCTGTGTGGGGGACCAGCTGCTGTGGGCAAACTCCTGGCGCGGGGACCTGCGATGGGGGCTGACCAGCGGGTGGATGGGGCTGTTCTCGATCGACCGCGGGTTTTTCTTCAGTGACGAGTTCGGGATCCAGGTGAGGATAAGGGTGTGGCCCAGCAGCTGGGAACGGGGTAAGGAATGAATGTAAATGTCTGGTTTATAGTCTTGATCCAAGTTTTGATCTCACGACTTTACAATTGACACCAGGTCATTGGCCCACTTATTGATCTTCAATTGATCATATATTTCTTGTATACTTGCATCGGCAGCACATTCAGCGCACAATGCTAATCACTCACACGATCACTCACTCACTCTTTCAACCCACTGACCTGTACCTAATTAACGTGTAGGTGCCACGGAGCAGTGTGCAACTGCTTTTATGGATGAGTTTGCTCAACACCCACCATCAGACCCAACCAGAAATCGAACTCACGACCTTCTGGTCACGAGGCCAGCTCCCTAACCACTCGGCCACAGAAGCACAACTAACGTTATTTCGGACTTACATCCATATTCACTAGAGAATTATATACACATATACGTTACATTGAAAATTATATTAAATAAATTCATTAAAGCTATTTCATTATATTGTATACAGTGAATATACTCAACAAAGGAAGAGTAAACAGAGGAAACTGAATAAAGGAAACTTTTCTCATGCATTAGCTTATAATAATGCAAGTAAATGATGTAGTAAGCAAAGGAAACCCTTTACAAAAGAAATGATTTGTGACTGCAAATAGGGTTCTGTTGTTGAGGATTTTCACTGTACTTGTTCCTTCCAGTGTAAAAACAATGGTGATGGGAAATAAAATGAAACAGGGGGCTATAGGCTGTCTCTTTATTTATGCACCATGAAAATAGCAGTTTTCAAGAACCTGTGAACTTGTACCCTGGGGGCCAAGGCATACATGGTATATGATAATATGCACTTTGACCCCTCTAGAAAATATTACGTATTGTAAGATACGTCAGTAACAGCAGGAGGGGGGACAGGGGGCTAGTTACAACGCAAACAGGTTTTCTACATATTATTATCATCATTATAGATATGAGATACAAGATACAAAAAATTGATTGGATCTACATTCAGCTACACTGTGTTGATATAGAGCACTTATTCTTACAAACGTGCATATAACAGGGAAATAAATGTGAAAATATAACAGAATATATAATATAGCCATGTATAATGATGTACAAAATTGTCAATGACATCCAATTTATAAAATCTGGCAGGTAAGAGCTGACTTCAAGTAGACATCATTGATAGATATCAGGTTGCTACTCCAAACTTTTTTCTTAATTATGGAAATCTCAAAATGATTTGAACTTGAAATGTCATACGTCTAATCTAACATTGGACGCTTGTGCGGGAAGATAGCATGTTGTTATGAGAGTGTGTACACTTGTCACTTGTAATTAACAAACAATCGTTATAAAAAAATTCTTGTTAGAATATCATACTGTATATAGAGTATGGCTTCAAAAGCGAGAATCTCAAACTCAATGGCTAGTCTGTCGTCTCTTTATTATTTACACCATAAAAGTAGCATTTTTCAAGAACATGTGAACTTATAGGCCAAGACATCCATTGTGTCACCCTTGACCCCCTCAGGAAATATTACGTATTGTTTGGGCATGTTAATCAGACCGCGTAATTGCGCTTGTTTCTATCGGGAAAAAGAGTCTAGTGAGGAAATGACTTTCACAGCCGCACAACAGTGAACAGAACACGAACACTCGGCATAAAAGGCTCTGTAGACGCGTCAGACTTACACTTGCATTTGCATAAATCAATTGGGTGTCTGGCTATGAAATGGAAGTGCCATTATAGCGAGTGATAAAGCGCCTCAGTGGAGGTAATGGGACCACACAGCCAGGTCCATCACAATCCATGTCCTCACAACTTGATCATGAACATGGACTGGGAAAGGCTGTGTAAAGTATAAAGCCGTGAGACCGACGATGAGTATAAGGTGGCGCAAATGCATAGTGTATTCATTGAAACCTGTCCATGTAGACATTTCCCTTTAAAGGACACCTGTCTGGTGTCATCGTCATATCTTATATGCACATGGACTGTGTAAAGGCTGTGTGAATGATAACGCAATGAAACCGACGATGGTTTTATGTGGACAATTTACACTTCTCTCCAAAGTTTGCCATTTTCTGTATATATCGTACATACATACAGTGACCCTATCTTTCAAGGACACTTTCTTACGTGGACACTTTTGATTTCACTTCTTCGACGGTGTCCACGGAATAAGGCAGGTTCAACTGTATAACCATCCAAATACCCATGGGCTTTTTTGTAAAAAAACTTGTCACTTTAGGGACTTTATGTGTATGTGAATTTGCATCGGAATTCAAAGGAATTAAGATACGGCCTCTATTTTGGTGTTGTCCTTGGGCTGGAACTCTTGAAGTCTTGTATTAACGGTATTTAGTACTTTAGAATATAACATATAACATATAATGGATGCAAACTTAGCACTTAGGCTAGTTAAGACCTGAGTCAAAAACCATCTTTTCAACAACACTGTATTATGTGACCGAACTCGATAACAAACTGTAAATATCAGAAGCCACAGTTGCTACATCAGGAGATAAAACATTTCATCATGAACAAAGATTGAGGTGGAAAACCCACAGCAACGGATGTATGGCAGATTTGCCGTACGGCGATTATAAACCCACAGTATTATACTTGCCATACGGCTGCCGTACGCCTCTGGAATTAGCACACCTGATTTCTTTGGAAAATCATGATTTGCCGTGAGGCTCTGTTTGATACCAATAAGTTAGTATCGGTTTTGTCCAATATGTAAGTCATAAAGTGATCAACACGACAGAATACGACGCTGCACGGCTCAATCATGTCAATTACCCATCCAGGCAACGGAGAAATCTCCCATACGGCAGCGGCCCGCTGCCGTACGGCGCCATACGGCAGAATTTCACTGTGGGTTTACCCCTATGCAAAATGCATTGGACCAATTGGCACGCATTTTTTACACGCCGTACGTCGCTATGGGTTTTGCCCTAAGGGCCTTACATGGGTTCAAAGTGACACAGCCGTTATTTGTGCGACTTTTTGCGATAAAGTGATGAAAATCCATGTCTATGGATACAAGACACATTTCTTCTATACAGGCATCATATAAAAAAAGACACAAGAGCCTTTTTGGAATGTTGTAAAAATTAACGCAAGGACTGTAGTGCTTATTTTTCAGACCCCAAGTACGATATAATGAAAAGATATACTAGATAAGTATCCACAGCCACCATTTGTCGCATAACTTCCTTTAACCAAAACGGATTTCTATAAAAGTAACTCTGTTCAGTGCAGAATTGGCAAGGGTAAATAAAATCCATGGCAAAATAACTCAAATGGTTGTACACATTGCAAAATACTGAAGTGTTTGTGTATTTTCTGTAAACTTTACAGAGTGCATAACTTTACGTGTCGTAGTGTTACGTCATATGTATCTTACGGACGTATCTCACTTACGTAATATTTTCTAGAGGGGTCAAAGTGCGTAGTGTTATATATCATGTATGTTTTGACCCACAGGGTACAAGTTCACATGTTCTGGAAAACTGCTATTTTTGATGCTGTAAATAAAAGAGACAGACGATATCACATTTTACCATGAACACTCTGACCACACAGTGCATGTCATGCCCTAATGGACGGTGAGTTATGATCAGCTTTTAACCTGATACTTGTGCCTTTCTGTGTACTGTTTATGGTCAAAATAAAGCCTCTATTAAGGATGTAAAGCGTTCCGCCACAGACTCTCTTAATGTAATGCTGCACGCATCTACAATGTCATTGTCGGTTTTCACGGCTTGATCACTCACACTGCTGCCTTTACAAGTCCATGCTCATACCCACCGGTGGGCCCAGCTATAGCCTTTATGTGGAATGTACATTGTCATCAAATTGAACATCAAAACGGGTTGATTTACATAACGCTTATACAATGTACATATTAAGACGTTCCACCAAACAGCGTTACTGAAACATCCAATCACGTGGGTGATCAATCATTGCTGGCAGGTGGGAAAAAGTCGCCCCAGAGAGTAATCGGAAATATTCAAATGAGACGCGGCAATTTGCAATTTCAGCATCAGTGCTCACGTCATTGATATTTACAGCTCCACAGCAGAAGCAAAAGCGATGTGTGAAGTCACTCGAGGCAGCACATTAAAGCCCAAATTGGCTTTCTTATAAGACCTTATAGTATCTTGCGTGCTCCTTAGAGCCGTGTCAATAGTGACATATACAGTAGAACCTCCAATTAAGACCACCTCTCTAGTGATACCACCTCAATAATGAGACCACTTTTCATGGTTCCAAACCCTCATAAAGCTACCATAATGAACCTCTGTATAGAGACCACCTCTCTATTGAGACCACTTTAACACTGGTCCCAAAGGTGGTCCTACTAGAGAGGTTCTACTATACTGAGTTTATGATCCGTGACTTAATTAAAAAAAAGTGTGAAATATTTTTTACCAGGCCCGACTGGAAATCGAGCTCACGACCTTCTGGCCACACGAGTCTTATGGTGAGACCAAAACACTGGTTCCCCAACGAAGTTTCCTATGTCAAAAAGTGTGTGACGCGAACGCACGCTTCCCAAAATCAGAATACGAGAAATGAATTATTTGGCGCACACCGAAGCATGAGCAATTACGAGCTTTTTAACTGGGAACGCACGCTCATTTGTACTTTTCATGGGAAGCTATGATTACGAGGTGGGAAGTACACACGAACGCACCGTAACTCCCTAACCATTCGACCACAGAGGCCAGTCATAAATAGGTAGAGCTCAGACGATTGAACGCTAATGTGAGTTATTAGAGCCCTGCAAGCTGCAAGTGTTCCATGGTCCCCAGTGATTTGAAGAAGATAATAAAGTGCACTGGGCCGGTGCAGATGTCGTTGTCTGATTATGTGTGGTGTGTAATTAATCTGTCATGTGGCGTCACAGAAGGCTTTCTTATTAACTAAATGAAATACAGTAGAACCTCTCTATTAGGACCATCTTTCTTTGGGACCAGTGCTATGTGGTCCCAATAGAGGTGGTCTCGTTGTTCACTGAATTTGGGGACCGTGTGCACCCCTCAAATGGAGGCTGTACTGTACCATGTTTGTCGGCTTTGCAATGTCGGGTATTGCCCATTTTTTGGACCAATTTTCAAACATTTATATTCGCGAATAAGGACAATGAAGAGCTTGAAGTGTAAGAATTATTAACTAAATTAATCTTTAAAACCCTGAAATCATTTGCATACAGATATAGAGTTTCGTAGGACAGTAGATATTGGATGTTACTAGTCCTTGATGGACCAGTTTTGCAAGAAGACAATCCCAATACATATATTGTTTTTGACAGATGAAAATAGAGGATGGAAATCAAAATTTAATAGCTATATGAAGATTTGATTTAGACTAATGGGCCCCCTCATTCAAAAATGGTCTTATGAGGTGCCCTCAAATTTTGGGAAAAGTAAGCAAATTAGGCTATTTCGGGGAATTTGAGCAGAAATGCAATTCACTGGTAAGAATATTCTTTCTAAACCAAAACAAAATTTTAACACTTTGGCATCATCCTTGAGCTCAGTACATCAACATCCATAGCAATATCCAGGGAAAATAATATTTCCTGCCAATTCCTTGGTTTGGAAAAAAAACTTAATAATAGACCTTTTTAAATTGATTACTTAGCCCTACATTCATCCTGTACTTTTTGGTTATCTAGGATGATTAAATATTGTTACCAGTACAAAATAACAAGTTGCCAACAATAGTATGCGAATAATATAAGGAAATTGCTATATGAGACACAGTCCATGGTTTACACCCTAAAAATGATCATGTTTTTGTCCAAAACCGGCGTTTTTACGGTTGAGCTTTGAAAAATTTAAATGGAGTCATATTTTGTTTGAAGAATAAAATCACGGTGGGCGCCTAATGATAATGGTGTGGACCTCTTGGCTATTGTTTAGATATTGAAAATTAAAATAGTTTTTAAGGTAAATCCCGATTGACATCAACAATCCATTTAACAATTCAAATAGGCCTGCTCAGTATATAACAGGGAAAATAATTGTTTATTCTAAATGATAAATGAGTTCTTTTAATTATAGCTGAATATGGATATTAAAAATAGTCTAATATTTCGATGACTGACAGTCCATCTTTTTTTAAAGAAATGATGTCATTTCTTGGAAGAAAACAACCCTCAAAGGATTGTTTATTTGTTTTAAAATGGCCCCAACATACTACTAGCTCCAAACACTGCTTTACAACACCCATGTTGAAGAGATTTCTCCAATATACATGTCAGTTGAATAAAACTGTCAAGGGCCCATCCTGCACTGTTTGCCAACATGTAAATTAATTACAGTCGCAATTCACAGTTTGTCGTGCTTTTTTAGCGACTTTATTTACATCTACACCAGGTCATTGGCAGCATCCTTATCGCACTATATCTTTCTCAACTCGCCGGGCAGCATACAGCACATCGCTGCTACTATAGCGCAGGCGTGCTAATTACTCACATTAGCGTTCACTGACCTGACCTGTACCTATTTAACATAGGTACTACAGAGCAATGTGCAACTATTTAGGGACAAGTTTGCTCAACACCCACCACCAGACACCCGACCAGGAATCAAACCCACGACCTTCTGTTCATGAGTCCAACTCCCTATCCATTCTGCCATAGAAACACACAACTGTAGAGTGCCACAGGTCACCACTTGCTAACATCGCCCACATTCTCTCATACAGATATAGTCGTGAGTCACAAATTAATCATGCTCATGAATAAATGTAAGAACAACCAGGACCACAGCGAGCATAATGATAGCGTACACATGTCACAACGTCAGATTGGACTCTATATGAATCGTTAATAGTACATATGGAAAGTATATAATCAAAATGACTTAGGAAAATGGCAAGACCAAGCTCCTGATTGTTTACTAACGGTGAAAAAGAAGGATGAAAGTCCTGATAAAAAGAATAAATGTGTATTTGAGCAACATTACAATTCTGCAGACAACCATTTTTTTGTTATCAATAATGCATAATAACATTATTACAATAATGCAATAAGATTTTTATCAATATTTTCTCCTAACAAAAGGGTTTTATCACTTAGTCATAAAAGCAATTTACCTGTATGAAAAATTTAATCAGGATGTAATCAGAAGAATAACGTTATTATAATTTTTTTTCTCAACACTAGCATTTCTTAAAAATGAATGACAGGTCATGGGAAGAGGTTCAAGGTTAAATATATGTAAACGTCACATTCACGATGGCAGACGTGACAGGAATGCGGTCACCTCCTTTACTGAGTGTACAACCATAGCAGACACAGCAATGTCATTGCCATTTCTCACAGCTATATACACAAGCCCTTCCAATTCTGTGGAAGTTGTCCTCAAAATCCAACCAATCACAAGGCCCACTGTGTTCAGTGGGCGGGCAATCCAAACGTCAAACGTACAATCTCATTTGATAAGTAAGATGAAACGGAGTATTGATTTTGTCTTTGACGTAAGTCTAACCCAAAAATTATCTTTCCACATAAATGCTAAAACTGGGCCCACCGGTGGGTATGAACATGGACTTGTAAAGCTGGCAGTGTGAGTGATCAGGCTGTGAAAACCGACGATGCAGCAAAGCACAAGAATTTACATATTATACGATAGAATTCAACATCCATTGGGAGAGAATGAGTAGAATTCCTTTTCACTTTTCACAGAAGAAAGGAAACATGTAGGTGTAACATACAATTACCGTATTCGTTTTAATAAGCTCACAGTGCGCTTATAAAAAACAAATTTCACTCAAAACCAAAACCACAAGAGATGTCTAATAAGCGCACCAGCAAGAATTTTTGCGTTTCATGTATATTTTCTTTTATTGTTTACCTACTTCCAACGATAATGTCGTTATGAATGAACTGCGAATATTGTTTCACAGCGCACCCAGTGTGGTTGTCCAAATAATACCAGCGTGTGAGTCTTACGATAATAGCAGCAAGTAAGTGAAATCTTCGCAAAAAAAGCAAGATTTGTTTAATTCAATCTGTGTAAACAGTGTGTGTGCTTAGTAGGGCAGGTGCGCTTATAAGAATGAATACGGTAGATGGAACGGCCTGCACGGCTAAAACACAACTCAGTACAAAAGATGGAGAGGAGGCTGACAGGAAGCGAGTTTAAAAGCATCTATATTTGGTTATTTTACTTTATGGTCTTATTTTCTAGATTGCAAATATGTTTTCACGTGTTCTTAAATAGAAAAAAATCCGTTACAATGAGGGCTTGTGAATATGATTGTATTATTATATTTTTGGTTGAGTTTTTATATATCGTTATCATTTAGATCAAATTTAATCAGATTAATCTATCATGTGTTCTGTATTATATATGTAACATTCAAAACAGTACTGTTTTATAATTTCAGTTTGTCCATTTGGCATTATGTTCTGAGGACAACTCCAAGGTTGAAAATATTTGATCAAATTGTGAATTAAAGATGTTTGTTCTATAATTTATAATAAATGAATCATTACATTAAAATAGCGTGAATTGAAATTAGCACAATCACAAAGCACATTTCCATTTCCATAAACAAGTAACACCTTTTATTGAACAGCGGTCAAAAAGACATTTAGCATCACGTTATGCTCCTCAAGACGGGACCAGCTGTCATTGAGACGGATCCGCAGCTTTATGCTAACTTTATCAGTCCATAGATGAAACATGGACCAAATTGGATCTCTCAGAAAAGTGTGCACTCTAAAGCTATCATTACTTCTGAGTGAGAGGCTTTAGCACTATAGATGCAAGCTTTGGTTTGAATCTACAATTCCAATATGTATTTGTGTCATACAATGCATATTTTAAAGGAACAGAGACCCAATATGAAAATAAGTAACAGTTTTTTTTAAGTTCCAACACTTTTATTGTTACCCTTTTTGTAATTTTTAATGTTTTCGCACAGTTATTTGTATCCATCGTCAGGAATATCAACCTGTGATCACTATTATTCGAGGTTGTTTTTTTTAATGTTTTGCTTGTCTATTATATTATTCTATCTGATTTTAAACTTGTTGTAATGTCCACTCTAACATGTTGAATTATATCAAATCAAATCAAATCAACAATTGTAAATAACTTCCCGTATGCATTTGGAAAGTTTGGGAAGACACTAATTACTATTACCAATATAAACATATTTGACAAAAAGTGTATTAATTGACATGTGTAATTAATATGACAAAAATACAAATGAGTGAGCAAAACTTAGTAAGAAAAGCGAAACTGTTCAATGTTATATGAGAGAGCAATATGTCTGACGTATATGCAAGGACATCAGAACATGATAATCCTATCAATTTAGAATTCCGCGAGGGCTGCACGGCATTGCTATTTGCATAATAAATTGTATGAGAATATCCGTTAACAACAGAATAAGGTCACCACGCAGCGAGCAGACCACATAACACTCTATGACCTTTCTTAATCAACCACCAATTAGTTATATATTATACTTTAATCAACCAAGCTCACGTTTTGTTGCGTAACTTTCTTTAAACACAGCAGATTTCAGTAAAAGTGACATCTTTTGGTGCTGAATTGACGAGGGTAGTTAGAACGTCTGACATAATAACTCATAATCATATATTTAAAGTGTAATAATCAAATTTCCCCTCATTTTTCACTGCTGTCTATGAACTGGAGTAGACCTATTTTACGTATTTAGGTACGTCATGTGTATGTTCTTGAGAGTCTCAAGTAATAATTTCTAAAGAGGTCAAAAGGGGTCAAAGTGCATATTGTCGCATACCATGTATATCTTGGCATACAGAGTACAAGTTTACATGTTCTTGAAAACTGCTACTTTCATGGTATAAATATTAAGAAAGGAACAGACTTTAATTGTACATCACTTACAAAGATCACTCGAGCAATGTCACATTCAATATGGATTCATAAAACAACATTGAGATCTTCTTGCAATGTCGATCTAGCCAATAGCATGATATAAATCTGGACCAGCTCCATAATTGTAACGCTGACGTCAGCAGTATTCAAGGAAACGAGTTACGGATGAGAATAGAGCCGAGGGATATCCTGTCTAAAATGTACTCGTCCGATTCAATAAATGCCCACACAGATGCAATCGCCTCTTTAACACAAAGTGATTGAGACAGCTCTTCCATAGGACAAGTTAGCTCAAAATATTTACGCAGCAGTACAATTCATCTATCTAACTCAGACAAAACGAGGGGCACTTATTATCTGTGGACCTTATGCACTGGCATATCCAGCATTTTGGGGGGTGGGGGGGTGGTGCACTTAAGGGATATTATGGATTTCGTACTCGCAATCCATAACGGAAATGCCAACCACTCCATGAAAATCGAATATTTTTATGCCGATGCTTGTTTGGTCGATGTTGAGGTATCCGGGGTGGTGTTCATGCTGCATACGACCATCCAAGTGCCCAGGGCTGTTAAATGGAAATTTTCTCAAACTGGGCGGTGGGCTGTTACACGAGAGTGCAGTTACTGCATAATTCTTAAGGACATTTAAGAAAAAGATGGGTGAGGGCTGTTACGCGAGGGTGGTCGTATACGGTAGTTATTTCCCTGAAGTTCCCATGGCTTTTCTCGGGACCTGTAAAAATGAAGCCGTTCTGGGAACGGGGTGTTAAATGTGGTCGTTTGTAGTCATGATCGTAATGCGCTCTCACGACTTTACACTTTACACCAGGTCATTGGCCCACTTATTGATCATCAATTGATCACATCTCATACGCTTGCATCGGCAGCAGCTTGCATTCAGCGCACAATGTCAATCTCTCACACGCTCTTTCAACCCAATGACCTGTACCTATTTAACGTGTAGGTGCCACGGAGCCTTAGGGATGAGTTTGCTCAGCACCCACCATCAGACCCGGCTGGCGTGACTCGAACCCACGACCTTCTGATCACGAGTCCATCTCCCTGTGTCCAGGGTCAGTATTAGGTGGGAAAGTGCCATTCATCAGCAGGACGAGTAGGTTCCTCGGAGTACATGTAACCTTCAAATATCTACTCGTCCTGCAAAAAATGTACTCGCCCTCCTTGCACAAAGCTCTCTACCTGTATGCCAAATCGACCACAATTGCTCCTCGTCAAAAGGACGAGTTGCTAAAACATTCGACTCGTCCTCCACAAGTTTTTACTGGTCAACACGAGCGGACGAGTGGCTAATCCTCACCTCGTCGTGCTGTGAGCGGATGTTGAGGTAGCCGGGATGGTGCTCGACCTCCGCGCTGAGCCGGGCCGGGGGATGGACGCACACGTTGTTCTTGCAGTAGACGATCTCGCCGTCCAGGGGCGGGTGCTGCCGGCCTGGAGACTCCGCCGACAGGCCCAGCAGGGACGACGCCTGGCAGCAGGCCAGATGTAGACGATTCAGGGCGGATTTAGACGAGTCAGGGCGGATTTAGACGATTCAGGGCAGATTTAGACGATTCAGGGCCCGAGCATTTAGACGATTCAGGGGCGGATTTAGACGATTCAGGGCAGATGTAGACGATTCAGGGCGGATTTAGACGATTCAGGGCGGATTTAGACGATTCAGGGCGGATGTAGACGATTCAGGGCGGATTTAGACGATTCAGGGCGGATTTAGACGATTCAGGGCGGATTTAGACGATTCAGGGCGGATTTAGACGATTCAGGGGGGGCGGATTTAGATGATTCAGGGCGGATTTAGACAATTCATTTAGGGCGGATTTAGACATTCAGGGCGGATTTAGACTATTCAGGGCGGATTTAGAAGATTCATTTAGACGGAGGGCGGATTTAGATGATTCAGGGCGGATTTAGACGATTCAGGGCGGATTTATTCAGACGATTCAGGGCGGATTTAGATTTAGGGCGGATTTAGGCGATTCAGGGCGGATTTAGATGATTCAGGGCGGATTCAGGGGCGGTTAGGAATAGACGATTCAGGGACGGGGCGGATTTAGACGATTTCAGGGCGGATTTAGACGATTCAGGGCGGATTTAGATTTAGACGATTCAGGGCATATGTAGATGATTCAGGGCGGATTTAGACGATTCAGGGCGGATGTAGACGATTCAGGGCAGATTTAGACGATTCAGGGCGGATGTAGATTTAGGATTTAGACAGGGGCGGATTAGACAATTCAGGGATTTAGATTTAGACGATTCAGGGCGGATTTAGGGATTCAGGGCGGATTTAGACATTCAGGGTAGATTTAGATGATTCAGGGCGGATTTAGATTCAGGCGGATTTAGACGATTCAGGGCGGATGTAGACGATTCAGGGCGGATGTAGACAATTCAGGGTAGATTTAAATGATTCAGGGCGGATTTAGACGATTCAGGGCGGATTTAGACGATTCAGGGCGGATTTAGACGATTCAGGGCGGATTTAGACGATTCAGGGCGGATTTAGACGATTCAGGGTGGATTTAGACGATTCAGGGCGGATTTAGACGATTCAGGGCGGATTTAGACGATTCAGGGCGGATTTAGACGATTCAGGGTGGATTTAGACAATTCAGGGCGGATTTAGACGATTCAGGGCGGATTTAGACGATTCAGGGCGGATTTAGACGATTCAGGGCGGATTTAGACGATTCAGGGCGGATTTGGACAATTCAGGGAGGATTTAGACGATTCAGGGCGGATTTAGACGATTTAGTTAGTACTTTAAAAAAAATATATTCTGTAAGCAATTGTCCAGATATCGAATGACTACCGGTATAGAGGACTTTGCTTTCAATGAGGGGGTGTCACAGTCACGCAACTTTTTAAAATGTTGGTGTTGGGGTCGGATAAAATTAATCATCTACAAGTGGGTGGGTACTGACCTTTTTCTTCGAGCCCCCCAAAAATGGACGAGCCCCCCCGGTATTGTTATTTATGATCGTTCCGTAAATAAACAGTAAATTACTGCTGCCACTACTACCTTGCGGAAGAGGGAGGAGAGGGAGGACGTCGCCATGGCAGCCGCTGCGCCCGGAGACCCTCCAGCCGCGCTACTCGCCGCCAGCTACAAGCAACCGGGGAGTAACAGTTAGACGAGATCAGGAGGAGTTGCAAATCATGTGGACGAGTTCAGGAGAAATGGCACCTTTTAGCAGTATTTATAATTGTACAAAGTGCCGCCCTTGGTGGTCGTTGCATTGGGATCTGGTACAGTAAATGTCTTCATGAAAGGAAGAGTAAATATTTAGGAAAAACTTGAAACAAGACGACCATAAGGGTCCTAATATCGCTCACCTGCATGTGTAAATTTGGCTTTAAAAATTAAGTGAGGTGCCGTGGTGAATAATGAGTCAATGCTGGGCACCCAGGGGAATGATTCAAATATGATATCATAATGTGACAGCCAAATAAGTTGTGTTAAATGATATATGAAGCATTTATTCCAATTTTCGGGTTGGTGGGTCAATTTACCACCGAGGGGCGTGATGGTTCAAATATAGTTCTGGGGTCACATGCTAGAAAATATGTGCAAGTTTGGTGAAGCAGTTTTCTTTAATCAGATTCATCATTTATTGCCCCCCCCCTTTGGGTGTGTGTGTGGGAGGGGGGGTATGGACCCTTGGGCCAGCCAGGGGAAAGATTCAAATATGATATCATAATGCTGGGCACCCAGGGGATAGTTCTGGGGTGACATGCTGTTTCACAGCTAAATCTAAAAAATATGTGCAAGTTTGGTGAAACAGTTTTCTTTCATCAGATTCATCATTTTTTGCCTTTTTGGGGGGGAATGATTCAAATCAATGGACCAACGTGATGAGCCACGAGGGGGGGGGGGGCAGCTGATTCGCTACAGTACTTGACATCCAATTGGTTATAGTACTCAATATTAGTATGCCAAATAAACAATAGTTCTATTGACATTTTGAGTATCTATTTATACATTAAACTTACTTAGTCTACCTACATGTTATGAAAAACATCTATTTATCCTCGAAACGTAGTAATCTATGTTCGTTTGTTACATAATAACCAACTAGATCTATATTGTAGTGCACTGATAACGACGATCTCCTTCGGTTCACGTTTTCGTCAATATTTAACAATATTTATGACACAAATTTAATAAGTATGTAAGACTGAACACTAATATACCCCTTCACTTGCGCGACACAATATTCGTCGTACAATGCTTCAACTTGCTTATATTTCTGTTGATAAAGCTCAATGAGCTATAATGTAGACAGTTAGACTGGCCGTTATTTACTCAGTCTCAGTCTCAGACAACTTTTAAATCGGAAGAAAATTAATACTAATTTATTTTTATAGTCGTGCCACACATTTTATGTGCATTCCTGGTTTGATGAAAAGTCATACAAATAAAAACACCAACAAAAATATTGTTATTGTGTTTCCAAAAAATACGCATTACGTAACAGCCACACGTCACTAGATCAGCCAGTGTTTTATGAACACCAACTTACTCGCAGACAACTTTGGTATTTCTTTTGAACATGTTTGTTTCACAATAAAATTTATATTGATAAAAATTATATATATTTATATTGATAATTTGTTTTCAGAAGTTTACATACCAGTACAAAGTATAAGTACTATTTCTGCAAGAAAGCACCTGCTAACAAAACCCCGACTTCCTAGTTCTGAGAAAATCATAACATACTCTACAATGCATGTGTGCAAACTAGTACCTTGTAAATTAAGTGAGTCTAAGTAACTTATCCAGGGTGACTAAAATTTATCACAATTCTTAACATTTCCCATTTGAATGGTGTTCAAAAGTGATTGTCTTGTACTGTTACAGTAACAAAATTATAAGTACAAAGTGCCCTAGAAAAATGGGAGAAACTGAAACTGATCCGGGAAAACACACAGAATGAAAACCACAAGCAAAATAAAAGCAGTCAAAATCTGCTTCAAATGAATGGATGAACAGCCTATGTAGTTTGAAAGTCAAATCATGAGCCAAACTTAAGTCTGAAAATCATAAAAAGGAACCAAGAAGTAGCAAAAAGCAGACAACAACATGGGTCAGAGATAAAAGAGCCTGGGTGTCATCAATGGTACAGTAGAACCTCTCTATCAGGACCACCTTTGGGACCCGTGTTAGGTGGTCTCAATAGGGAGGTGGTCTCAATTAGAGGTTCTACTGTACTTTTTTAGACCAGTGCACACCCTTGCTGTAGGCATCACCCACCCCGTATGTTCTTACTTAAAATCTTAAAAATAAATAGCACCCAAACAAGTACCAAATGATATTATTACCATGAAAATAATTGTTTTCCCGGTGTCAAAGTGTCAGGAGAAAATTTCAAGTAAGATCTAATGTAAACAAACTGACACGACGCCAATCATGTTCAAATTGCTTATCGCCACATACGGACTAGGTGTGCATAACGAAATGCACCCTGGATCATGTAATTTCAATGAATTATAAAAATGTGTTTATCTTACGAAAATATAAGTAAGCAGCTTTAATTTCACACCTCAAACACTATTGTTGGTTCATTAACTAATTCATTGATTAACGATTATTTCAACATATAACTATACGAGATGGGTATATCAATATTAGATCAATGCACACCCACTTCGTGCATTTTAATGTTTAAACCATCATAATTTAGCTCTAATGAACCCACAATAGTGTTTGATGTGACAAAATAAAGTTACTTACTTATATTGTTGCATGATAAACACAATAGTTATGATTCATTAAAATTATTATGATCTGTGGTGCATTTTGTTATATGGCATAACGAATGCACACCCATCCCGATAATATGCGGTTTGAACATGTTTACTTACATTAGATCTTACTAGAAATTTTCTTTTTACACACTATTTGGCACCCGGAAAACAATCATTTTCATCGTAATATCATCTGGTACTGTAAAACTAGAATATTTTGTGGCTATTCTATTTTGCGATTTTCATCTAAAAATTATTTTGTGACTATTTAATTTTGCAATTTTGGTCAGTCCTGGACATACTTTACATATAACAGGCTATAATGTTTGCTGACTATTTAAGTTTGCGTTTTTGCATCTACCCATGAAATTCGCAAATTAAATCGTGCAAAAACATTTCTAGTTTTACAGTATTTGTTTGAACCTAACTATTTTATTCAACACTCGAACTGATGTGTACACGAATTGGCTGTGCAGTGCTCTGGTGCACTGTTGTGGGCACTTCTATCCGTCACTACTATTGTTTAACCATGTTGTGGCTACCGTCTTTTCCACCATTTAAATTTTTCATAAATTTGAAAAGTCGGAATGATTAGCCAAACTGAATTTCAATTTAGCTTAATCATTCTAACTTTTGAAACTTTTAAATGATGGAAAAGAAGGTAGCCACAACATGAGAAGAGCCACCGACAACCAAATAACACAGCTTAATAATATTGTTTAACCATAGAATATAAGGGTAATGGTCTGCTTTAGTGTGGAGATAACATCAGCTTGCACGAGTTGTGTCTAAGCCTGCTCGAGTGAGCGTTCGTGAACGAGACGAGTGCAGGCCTAGACACCACGCGTGCATAACTAGTGTCATCTCCACACTAAAACAGACCACAGACACGAGAATGAACAGCAAACAGGGGAGAACTATACGGGCGGGTGTAGTGCACTGTCATCGGCCCACGGGTGCTATGTACCTGGCCGGGTGAGGGAACCCCGAGAAACGCAGCCATCAGCAGCACAAAACAAGCCTCCGTCACCACAAGTATCGACACTTACTGCACATCACAGCCTTTTCTGTTACAAAAGTAATCCCATTATTTTTTTTTAATTCACCAAATAGCAACACACTGACTATGTCATTGATGTTTATCCGATTTTCATGATTTTCTTTAACTCAATCACTATCTATTCCATATTCAATCTGCTATTTGTAATAGAGCAGCAGTTGCAAATCAATTACATAGAGTATGGTATTTATAGTAGTCTATTTACATACATCTCACAAGACTCACAGCCGTCTACAAATTGTGTAAAATTCGTAACTATCCGCGTGTTGATGTGATTAGCACAGATCAATAGATACAACGTGACCTCGTATAGAGCGTTTGACATCACCATATGTAGCCACACATCTCACTAATGGTTTTAGATGTGGGGGGATGAATATGTTTATGCTGCTCACTTCCGCCACTTATAACAACAAGGGCTGCTGAGTGAGTCTACTACTCAGCATCAGGACAGTGCATGCTCAGTCACAATGTCCCCCATGGCAGCCGAAAACATTGTGTATATTTTACTATATATTTTTTTAATGATTTGTATATTATTGAATGCCCTTTAAGTGACATTTTGAATGTGAATTTTATGAAGCTTATTGATGAAGCGTGGACAATAAGAAGTAATATTTTATATAATTAATGTCTTGTAAATATACTATTCTGTGTTCATTATATTTTGTGTATTACCCGTAAGAAAGGGGTTTTACTGCATTTGTAAATCTATAAAGAAATGCTGTTAAAATGCTGTTAAATCTTACTGTAACACTTTTTATAGTTTAGAAAAAAAAACTAAACACATTTATATAAAAATATGAAATAATAATTTCATGCTTAAACTTGGGAATAACAAACTTCTATAGAATACTCCATAAAGCAAAATGAATTTAAAAACATCAGAATTTTAAAAACTTTTATTAATACATAATAGAACAAATGCTTATCCCTGGGTCCTTATCCACTACACTATACAATGTAAACACATACACTAAAGCAGAAGTCGTCATCTACTCCATATGCATGGTGCCATATTGAAAACAGACACACAAAAAAAGATTATCTTGTATTATCCCATGTTTGCTGTAAAAACTTGATTCTCACTGGCTGAGAGGTGAAAGATATTCCCCGATACTCTACACTACAGTGTTTATAGCCTAAAATGATGAATTAACATGAGAGAAAAGATTACTTTATCAGTGGGGGTGAGAGATCAGACAATATCTCACCTTGTGTGAAATTTAACAGCACTCATTCGCCTGCGCCACTCGTTAGATGTTAAACTTCACACTCAGTGAGATATTGTCTGATATCTCACACCTATTCTTATAACAAACTATCAATCATTTACATGTTACTTTCATTTAAACAAGAATTAATACAGAAATATGCTTGATGTAATACTTTTTATTCAGTTTCTATTCATGCTTACTATGGATTACACACATACACGAACTATGCAACCCACAAGCTTTGACATTTCATGTTGTTCTATGATGAACGCAGTCCAACCAACTCCACCTATCTTGTGCTTTGTAAATAAAAACAGACAATAAATCTTAGTCCCATTCTGAGAACGAGAAAAAAACAAAAACATATCTAGCATACCATAAACTGAACAAATTAACTTTTTCACACTAAAATATTTCACTAGAACATGGTAAATAAAGTTTGAACTAGTCTGAACAAACTTCACAAAACATTTAAAAGATGATTATACCAAGGGCACATGCATCGTAGACAGCAGAATCCAACTGAGACTGAAGAATGGCCATTCTTTCTCCCTCACCCACCCACCCCATTGTTTACAAGAAAGATTGGCCATTCATTAGGGATCATTCACAAATGACGTCACCTGATTTTTGGCCTTTTTTTACCCCCCTCCCCCCCTTGTCACCTTTCGTCATCTTTGCACCGGCCCCCCTCCTGGTAAGTGACGTCATCTTTGCCTCACCCCCCCCCCCACCCCTTTTTCGCGATGACATTTAACAATGATTTAACTGTGTGATAATATAAATACATTTGAATATATAAATGTCCATAATTTAGACATAATTTTACAAATGTATTGAGGACATAAAGCGAACAAGGCAATGTGGTAGTACACAACTCACTTAACATGTCAGAAATTAAGTTCAAATACTGTTAAATAACTAGAACATTTTTTCAAAAGGTGACATCATCCAAGTGCTAGACCCCCCCCCCCCCCCCCAACCTGTCACCCCATTTTTTACCCCCCATGCCGGATGACGTCATTTGTGAATGATCCCTTATTCTCAGTTAATTTCTGCCTCCATGATGCATTTGCCCATGGATTCTACAAAACAATTCACAGTATTCATCAATTTTCATCCCAATCTTACTGAAAAGTAATTCATTTACGACTAATAAATCAATTCTTCAGAATTTCAGTATCAAAAATAAAATAATCTGAAGCTGAACTTTTTGCTCCTCACACATCTCTTTTCACGTACAGCAATTGAACTGAGAACACAGAAATCATTCTTAAACTACTTATCATATTGAATTTTAAATCCTTGCATGACAACTTTGTCAACCAGGGGATCAACATATTTTTGGTACCAAAACCAAAAACTTTAAAAAAAATCCTAGTCTAAATGAAATGCAAATTCAAAAAGAAAAAAAAACTTTTTAAGGTCACTGTCAATACCGTGATTAATACACCCTGTAACCTGGTAACAGAATATTTTCACCATCACTTGGGATAAAATTAAAAGTTCATCACTTGCAACTATAGCACACTGAAAACACTCAACATAACATGTGCAAATGAATGTAACCCCTATCCAGATACACCTTTCTTGGCCTTTACTCTTAATTCTTGACTAACGGATTGATAGACTAATTTTGAGACAAATCCATTTAAACTAACTGCCTTAGTATTTTCTGACATTTGTCCATGTCTATCATCTACGACTTCTGTCACCAGGCGGCAGCACGTGACAGTGAAGGAAGTCTATAAGATGATAGACATGGGAAAATGTCTGAAAACATTAAGACAGTAAGTTAAAATGGATTTATCTCAACATTAGTCAATCATTCCATACAAACAAGAAAGCTAATGAATCTGTTTACAAAGCTATTGACCAAATTTGTTAGAAAAATTGAACACTTCTCTTAAAATGAGCACTGTGCCCAAGTCTGAACGTGGTCTTTGGCCAAACTCAAATCATTATCATTATCAAACCATAGTAATATACTTTTAGTGTCATTGAGAAATTATGAAACATAAATAATCAATTATATATACCGAAATCACAAATGACCAAACTTGTTTGAAATTCATCACTTCTATAAAAGTTAGTGTCCCAGTCTAAATGTGGTCTTATACCAGTTTCACTGACTGTGTGGGCCAAATCTACAAGGTCATCATGAACAAAGGCATCTGCATCGAGGGATTTGGTCTTTTGTTCTCAACAGAAGAATCTCAAATCCATCGATGCAGCTGCCTTTGATGATCAATAATACTAATGAAACCGTTGCAATATCCTTTGGCAACTGATTATCAATAATACATGTACTAACAAAATCACGGCAATATCCTTTTCGTGTCATTGAGCAATGCACCACATACACATAATCACATTGGATATTCATCATCATCATCAACATCCGAGGCGTTGAGCAGAGGGAAGAACATCAAGTCTTCGTCTTCCTCATCGGACGATGACGATGACTCCTCGTCGAGAATCTCGTTGAAATGATGCGACGAATGACTGTACGGCACGTCTCGTTCCTTCGAAGAGAAACTGGTGAGAAACGCTTCGAGGCTCTGTTCTTCAAACGCGCTGTGTTTCAGCGAACTGTCGAGGCCGAAGCTCATACCGGGCATCATGTGGGCCGGCAGCTCCAGGGACTTGAACGACTCCTCGTCTCGTCTGCGCATCTGTTTCACGATGAAACGGCGCGTCTGATGGAACAGCGAACACGGCCTCTTTGGCACGTAATCTTCCAGGTTATGGCGTCGCAGGTAGAAGTTAATGGCTCTGACGTACGCCGCGTGCCGGATTAGGCCAGCGTGGTACAGCGCGTTCACTTTGGCCAAGCAGCACAGAGCGATACGCCGGAGTCGCGCCGGCTTGTTGGACTGACCACAAAACTTCAACATGTAGTCCACAAGGTCCTCGACAGCAGCATACGACTCGTTCAAACCGTAGCAGAGGAAGAGTTTGAGGTTCCGACAGGTGAAGCAGCCTTTGCTCACGTCCAGCGGGTCTTCCAGCTTGTTTGCGTAGGGGTCGGACTGACCAATGTCTCGGTAATGGTTCACTATGGAGGCACACGTATTCTGGGTCAGCGCGATCCTCAAGGCGTCTGGAATCTTTGACATGCAATGGTAATGGTTGGGATCAAAGCCGTTATGAAGCAACAGCTGCAGTTTGGTGAAAACCAACGAGCCACTACAAGAAAATGCCGCTTTTAGGACACAGTGATTCGAGTCAAATTCTCTGTTAACATCCGCACCATGATCTATCAGAAACTGGATCATGTTTTCACGAAAGCAGCTCGATTCAGGTTTAAAGCAATACGTTAGCACGGTGGCCCCGTTGAAAATTACGCCGCGCAGTCTTTCGTTGATGTCGACGCCATTATCGAGCAATAAAGTTAACACTCTTTCCACACTCAGGACATAGCCATCATCATCGGCACAGGGGTGAGCGGACTGAGTGTTGGTCACGCACGATTCCATTAAGACAGTCAACAAAGATGGCGGCACTGCGTTCTCCCGTCTCACATCTTCACAATAGACCTCATATATTGGAGGTTTTAGCGACGCGCCTCTGTCAACCAGCAGCTTTACTATCTCGGGTTTCGCGTGTTTCACGGCCGCGTATATCACACCAGTCTTAAATATAGTAGGTTCGTATTTAGTATCAGCCACGCCAAACTGAATATTGATCTGCACGTCGGCGTCGCCCAGTTCGTCCACGACCGCAGCCACGCACTCCACGGCATCCTGTTCGTCCTCCGCGTTTCTCACCAGCTCCTCAATGTCAGACATGAAAAACCCTTTGCTCCTGCCCACGTACACGTCTCTCAATTTCCCACTATCCAAAGAGGCACCATTTCGTAACAATGTCTTGATTAACTTTGCGTTTGGATACCTCGCACGGCAAGTGTTGACAAGCGCCATGCGAACCCCGATGTCCTGCTGACTCCTGGCAGCTGCATCGATAAGCAGTTGCGTTGCTTTCACGAGAAAATCTTTATGCGACTCCGACTGCGATTTTGAACAATTGCATTTCTCGGCGACGATATCGAACATTTTGATTCCTCGCCGCTCGAGATTTCCGCCTGCATTGAGAAGAATTTCCACCGCTTGTAGATTTTCATGCCTCAGGGCGGTGTCGAGTGTTTGGTAAAACATCGCTTCATAGATGCACGAATGATCACGCCGCACATTCGAAACCAATTCCAGAAACAATGTCAGCGCATCGTTACATTTCATTTTGATGGCAAAGATTAATGGCGACTGAGAGCCAGACAGGAACAGTTTTAGTTTATTCTTGTCTTGTTCTGACGTTAGTCCAGCTATGGTTGATTCAAATGTTCTTTTCATACTTCTAAAGTCTCTTTCTAATATTGCCCTACGCATTGCCACGTGCATTGTTCTATCTGCATTATTCATCCTTTTCTGAAAGTAAAAATACGTGTCCTTATTAATCCAAGTTTAAACATTTAAAAACTTATGCTCCTATCCAATGTAGACTCCACTTTGATAATGAGCTGTAAAAAAATAGAAATCACTCCAAAATTGTACGCAATGTTAGAAAGTCATCGAGCTCTGCTTTTGATATTTGCATTGTGCAGAGAAAAACCGTGGGATTTTGCAAATAAATCCCCAGAGCTGTTCATATGCAGCCAAAAACACGAACAATCATTATACGGAGTAACAAATGCATTATAGAATAGGCGAGAAGTTTGTGTAATAACAATATGAGGTTGACTGTATTTAGTTGCATTCTTTTATTTTGAATTCTATTAGACACTTAAAACATAGTGTTTATCAAAGTATCATCAATGGTGTTTTCAAAGCAGTCATATTCAAGGACATTTCTTAATATAAGGTGTTTCAGGCAAAAACCTGTCTGTACAGTTTTAAAAACCTTAGGCCAAAGTTTGAAGTTTCAAAATGATGGGAAAAGTATTTTATAGAGTTTGTTTTAAAATGATATAATTTATTGAATGTTTAATATAGCTTCATAGTGGTAAAATGATTAGAATTTGTTGAGTAAGGTTCATACTCATAGCATATTGGAAACCATGTATCATTTTGAGTTCTTTCTTTATAGAATATGCCGAATATAGAATATACCGGTATGTATGGTATTGATTTTGGAGTTTGGGCATATTTTATAAAGAAAGAACTCAAAATGATACATAGTGGTAAAATGATTTTACTTGAAAGCCTTAACGTCGATATAACCATATTATTATTACTATGAGGCAGCTATTGAGGCTACATAAGAAATATTATTCAATCTCTAAGAAATTATTTGCAGCCAGAGGATTTGATATGTTCACTGTAAATTTGGAAAAATATTTCATAAATTTTCACCATACCCAAATTCTGACAATCACTTTATTTGGACACCAGCAATATTCCTTACTTCTGGTAGACACCAGCCACCGCATTTTGACACATTTATAAACCAGAAGATATTCCCGCTGCGAGTTGTGTTTTCAAACGGATATGTACATGTAATGTATGGGTCAGTTTAAAAATATCAGTTTGCGACTACCCAGCCCCCCAGCGCCGAAAAAACCCACCCTTAAGTTACCCAAGCATATTCTACTCAGATTTCAATTGATTTCGCCCACCTAAAAGAGCCAGTCACACTGGGTTCAGCATCCACATCACATCTAAAAAATCTCGAAATTTTTGTGGACGTGGCTGTCAGTGATATTGACGTGTTTAAGACGTGCTACAGTAGTACAGTCAATTTATACACTTTGGAAGACGTGGGAATACATCAGAACGTCATTGGCAGTGGAATAAGTTTTAAACTGTTTAGAAAATTTATTCTACGCACAACCGCGAACAGCAGACGTGATAGAGAAATGCAGCAGACGTGAAACACAAGTGATAAGCCACGCTCCTGCAGTGTTCGATACGCGGGAGGACGCAACAAGATGTAGCTAAAACAACAGGTGCTACTGTGACTACATTCAGGTTGTCCATGAAGTGAAAGGCACTGCAAATTAGCCGTTGAATTGATTTCATCTTACACATGGCTGGGACGTGGCTAGCAGTGTATAGAAAGTGGTCAAGCCGTGAAATAGCAGCCGACGCCTACATCACGTACAAAGCACATCTAAGTCTAAAATTGATCAAAACATAGCACTGACAACCACGTACATCAGATTTCCCTAAATTGTTATACGTGATGTGGACGTAATATTGTGTTTGACCAGCTCTTTACCAGCGTTTGCCCACTTTTATCCAAACTTGTAAAAAAAAAAAAAACGTGGGCAAATTGCAAACCCGGCTAAAAATACATTGACACTATATTTTGATTTCAAATATCTATATTGCCACACCTATAAAAGTCCTGATATTAAAAGTCAGTATTATTGTTTTCAGTTACCATGGAAAGAATCGGAATAAATGGATTATCTCTGAAATTACTGCACGAACTTGATTTTCCCCCTTCGGTATATGCCAAAAAAAAAAAATCTAGTATCTATTATCATTTCAAAGAAAAGGCAAGTATTTCCTGTAGTTTCTTCTAAAGTCCTATATTAAAATCCTGATAACACTTTATATATTATTACCATATATAAGTGGCAGTGAAATCAGCATCTGCTATTTCGCAGAGGGCTTGCCTCAGGTTCAGGGCCAGCACGCGAAGTGGACTGCAACATTGAATGCAGATGCCACGCGTAGATCTAGCACATTTCTTAAAATGTTTCAAATGACTGTGCAGGCAGAGCCACTAATGTTGAAATGGCACAATTGAGCATTTCCATTCAATATATTACAGCGCTGGCATCTTTTGTAAACCTATAGTACAAGTCTTATTCTCATAGGTTCCGGTTATTCTAAATCTAGATCTATCACTTTATATATAATGAATATTATAAACGGTGAATATACTTTAAGTAATAAAATCTCACCTACGTAAATGAAATAAACGAAGAATATCACTACTTATTTTATCAACACTTCTGAACTTTATCCCCCTTTTTATCGCGCATGCTACTTTTACGGGCCGGTGGCAATATCTAGATCTATTACTACAGACCCGTAAATATAAAACTAAGTATAGGACTTAGACCAGTAAACATTAAAAAAACAAATTAACTCGGCACCCATTCATTTTTGTGCCGTTTTGGGCGTCCGAAACTTCACCGAATTGTGGGAGAAAATGGCACGAGTTTTGCGCGGATATTCTCTCATGTTTGCATGCTAGCTGTCTCTCAGAGCTGTCTACCCGGCGCTGCTCGGGTAGAAACAGGTGAGATCCGGAACACATAAATGCTCTCCCACCCATCCCCATCCTTCCCTCTGTCCCCCATCCCTTACACCAGCTCCCGTCAGTATACAGGTCTGGGACAGATTAAATACACTTCCACCACATTCCTCCCATCGTCATATGTGACAGTCATATACACACTACATGTATGGCAATGATTAATCCCTCTAATATCTTTGATCATCCTCCCCCTCCCCCAGGTACTGCTACATCTGGTAAACACGTGGGGAACAGATTAAATATTCCACCTACCCTTACCCTTCCTCCCACTGTTGCCACCCACCTCTTCTCTCCCCAACCCTCTCTACTCCATCCCCATCTAAAATAAATGCACCTCCATCACCCACTTCTTGTTGCTGCTCGGTTTGAAACGGACGAGATCTGGAACAGATTAAATGCCCCCCCACACCAATATGAACACACACACCCTTTCTGCCACAACCCTCCACAAAACAGGTCAGGAAGAGATTAATTGCACCTTTATCCCCACCCTTCCCAGCTTTTTGTGTTCTGTTACTGTAATTAGGTGCCGTACCAATGTTCAGGTGTTGTCACCTGACGTGGCATAATCACAGAGGCCATTTTTAAATGTCCAGGACTGTAGAGGCAGTATCTGTCACCAATTTGGAAACTTGCTATCTAACTTCTGTGCTGAGGCGAATCTGTCAATCACTGACAACACATTGCTGTCAGGAAGTGAAACATTCACATATGTAAGTGATGCTCATCAAACCAAATCCTGGATTGACCATATCATCTTCACTACTAGTGCACTTGCACTTGTGGACTCTGTGAGCGTCAATTATGGTATGGTCAGCTCTGATCATTTACCTCTTATAGCCAATGGTAATCTCCCACGTGCACCTGGTTGTCAACAGTCAGGTGAATCAGCAAAGTTAAGATCAATCCCTTTGCACAAGATCCATTGGGATACACTTACTAGTGCTCAAGTGCAGGAATACAATGGGAATACCTGCCAGACACTTGGTTCCATTCAGTTTCCCTACGAGCTTGCCTGGTGCAATGACTTACACTGTAAAAACTCTTGTCATATAGCAGCCATAGACAGGCTGTATGACAACATTGTAGAAGCACTTCATGATGCAGGTGACACCTTTGCTAAACAAGCTACCAACTTGTACAAATTATTACCTGGATGGAATGAACACTGTCGGGATCTGCACAGTGAGGCACGTGATGCATTCCTAACCTGTAGAGCCAATCGCAGCTCTCGCTATGGTCCAGTCTATGAGCGTATGAGATAAACCCGTGCTCATTTTAAATATGCTTTCAGGAAATGTAAGCAGGGACAAATAATAATAAGATTAGTGACTCTTTGGCTAAAAAGTTGTTATCAAAAAACAGTAAAGCCTTTTGGACTGAAGTGAAAAAATAAATAACTAAAGTTTCCAGTGTCTCATCATCGATTGGTGGTGCCATAGGTAAAGTTAGTATATGTGACATGTAGAGGGATCACTTTTATGATATTCTAAATTCCTCAAAAGATAAATCAAGACAATAGTTTATAGAAAATAAAATCAGATCTTTGGAAGGTGATGCTATTATGTTCACAGTGTCTGATGTAAAAGCTGCTATTAAAGAGCTTAAAACTGGTGTCTCAGCAGGTATGAATGGGCTAAGCAGCGAGCATTATAAATTTGCAAATGATAGGCTGTATGTATTACTCTGTGTTCTTATAAATAGTATGATAGTACATGGTTATATTCCTGAATGTGTCGTGGACTCTCTAATTATCCACTTTTAAAAGACGACAAGGGCAATATCTGCGAAAAAAATAATTACCGTCCAATTGCGATAACCTGCATTTCTTCAAAGATATTTGAAATAATGGTATTACATAAATATAAAAATGTATTTCATACATCATGCAACCAATTTAGTTTTAAAGCTAATCACACTACTTATATGTGTGCATTTGTTTTGAAAGGAACCATAGATTTCGATGTATCGTGTTCTAGTCCTATTTATCTGTGCTTTGTAGATGCATCGAAAGCGTTCGACTGCATTAACTATTGGCATATGTTTGAAAAGTTATTGTCTCGTGGTGTACCCTCTCTTATAGTTCGTTTATTTGTGTATTGGTACACGAAGCAGAATTTTATTATCAAAAGGTGTGATGAATTATCTACGCCTTTTAATGGCACCAACGGTCTTAGACAGGGTGGAATTCTTTCCCCGATTTATCTTAATGTGTTTATGGATGATCTGAGTTAAGAATTATCAATACTAATGTTGGTTGCTATCATAACAATGTTTATATCAATCATCTGTTCTATGCATATGACTCTGTACTTCTGGCGTCTTCACCGACTGCTTTACAGTTCTTGCTGAAAGTTTGTGAAAGGTATGCTAAGAAATATGAATTCAATGGTCTATAATGCAAAGAAATCTGCTTGCATGGTTGTTTATCCTTAATGTATAAAAAACATGTTTCCTCCTCCCATGTACATGGGTGGAAAACCACTGAAATGGATTGATGAACATAAATATTTAGGTATTTTTATTTGTAGTAATAATTGTGATGACAGGGATATACGCAGGCAACTTCAGGCTACCTATTGCAGGGGTAATGTTCTAATCAACAAATTCCGAAACTGCAATGATAGTGTTAAAGTTCAACTTTTTAAAACCTACTGCAGTAATTTTTACTGTTGTCAGTTATGGGCATCGTATAGTAAGAGTAATAATAAGATTGTGTCCGTTGCATACAACAATATTTTTAGAGCTCTTTTTAAACGAGATAGAAGATGTAGTGTTTCTTAGGGACCATTCAGTATTTGTGACAGGGTGGGGTAGGAGGATTTTCCAAAATTGCTGTGAAAAAATTAATAGCCCCCCTCAAACCTCTGTGAAAAAATTGGTAACCCCCCTCAATTTCATGTGACAAAAATTGATGACCCCCCCCCCGACCCCCAACAGTTAATGCATTCATTGTCGGTTAACTAAAATCCTATTTGATGGATATCCATAATATAAAAAACAATAAATTTTAGTACAGAATCTCTAACAAATAGGGGTAAATTTTATGTGAAAAAATTGATAGTGTAAACAGAGTGGAGTCGGTCGCGTACCCAGCTTGATGACTGGGTCGCGCTCTGTGCTGATTCGCGACGCCACGAGCCCTAAGCTGGCTGACTCCTAGACGATGTTGGTTCCCTTACTACTCCTCGTTGTGTTAACTGGTACCCCATGTACAGGCCACCGTCCAGCGTACTGGGCGAGTGCCTGGTGCCTAACAAGCTGGGTTTCACAACGGGCCCCCACTCTGAAGGGGGACTTCGCACCGGTGCTGACACGCAACGATCAGGGCGTCCCCTTTATGAAGCCACGTGGTCCCAGGCGCGGGAGGAGGGGAGTTCGCCACCGGCTAGCCCCGTCAGATAAGTAAAGAAGGCCTATCCCCGAAGGAATAGGTTACCAGCCCTACATGCTAACCGACTAGCGTCTACAAGGAAACTGAGCCCTAATGGCTGAATCTCGATCAGTACTGTAGTGTACTGAGTCCTTAATCCTACAGTGGGCTTAAGAAGGCATAACAACAAGGTGTGTGTAACAAAGGGGATAATATACCTAGTCCAGTGCAACTTACATAACCTACTTTATACTCTGCGAGGTTGCTGCAACCTCGCGCACTGGAGACCTACTGAGAACTAGTTTCGTTACACAATAGCCCCCCCTCAAAAGTGTGTGAAAAAATTGGTAGCCCCCCCTACAAACATTGTGACAAAAGTTCATGGCCCGTTCTAAAATCCTCCTACCCCACCCTGTCATAAATACTGAATGGTCCCTTAGAACTTTTTAAATAAGAATATTGATTGTTTTAACATACTTATGAGAAAAGCAATATACAGATTTAGAAGTGGCTTATTTCAAAGTGAAAATAGTCTAGTCAAAGCATGTTTATCTTCTCAATTTTTTATTTACAGTAGTAATATTGGCTGTAAATGGTATGAACTCTTGTTTTAAGGAACATTTGTGATAATGTTATTCATCTGTATATATTGTATCTATTTTAAATTAATTCTATGGACTTGTTTCCGAAATAAACGTACTATACACTTATACTTTCAAAGTATATGTTTTGGGGGAGGGGCGGCAATGAGCCTGGAGACTACAAAGCTGATCGCCCTT
>CM032669.1:60212382-60231724 GCA_019095985.1 Streblospio benedicti | reverse complement strand
AACTGTTATCTGCATTAATAAATATTAATATGGGCTACTCTTTTACCCATATATAGGCCTATAAATCAGCAGTGTACAATAAACACTGTTGTCAACAGGCATAGATCTATATAAGGGGCGATCAGACGAAAATCAGGGGGGCCCTAGGTTTTTACCTGCTAACAAACTATTTTTTTTCAGAGACCCCACAAAAACAAACTTTTTTTTTTTCGTGTTCATTGAACAACAAACTTTTTTTTTCATGTTGGTCTTATAAACTATATCTATAAGTCTGGACACATATACAAACAAATTATTTTTTCTGGACACATATACAAACAAATTAACAAACAAATTTTTTTGGGGACATATGCAGAAACAAACTATTTATTTCAAAAAAAAGACCTAGCCCCCTGATGTTCGTCTGGACACGCCCCTAAGTGACCATTTGTTCACTGAATCATGGAAGATTAGTCAAAGTTGGTGCATATGATCTCTAAAGATTATGTAATTTTTCATGCTTGATCAATTCTAGAATGCACACTATTGTTTAAAAGTTTGCAAGCTATTGTTTCCAAATTCGCACTTCTTTTTGTCAAACTGGTTTACCATGTGGCACTGTGAATTTGGAAGTTGGCATCCTATTACTCCTATTACTAATATTTACTAATAAGTGGTCAACCTTTAATTATCTCAGTATGCTACATGTCCAGTACAGACCAGTTACATTAAAGTAGCTATCAGACTTCATTACATAATAATGACAAAAATAACAATAACTTACATTGATGCAGAGCTGCTACTCAACCGGGATTTAACACAAACTAATCTTCACAGCACTAATCCTCTTCTGGACTTCACTGCTGCTACTTAAATCACATTTCACATATTCACCAATACAGTTTTCAAAAGTACCTAAGACTTTGCTGCACTTCTAAGTTTCAATGTAGCTGTAGCCTGTTAAAACACATTTAGAAGACTTCACACAACAGTGCTGTTCCAAAGCATACGTCACAAGCATTTTTACGCGAAGCAGCGAGGTTGTAAAGTAGGTCAATATTGATCAGTTGCAGAGATGGGCATATTGTGCAATTTGTTAGAAAAAGAGATCTGAGGCATTCTTCTTTGATTTTATGATTCAATAACCAGCTAGATTAAATATATATTCATGGCATTAAAAATATAAGGGCAAATGTGGCCGTGTGCCTTTAAGAAACTGTTTCAAAATAAGGAACTTGCCAATGAGAATGACATTTTATCATTTTCAGAGAAGTATGCAGTGAAAGTTGATATAGCAAAGAAATATGTTGACCATTTGAGACATTTGGAACTCACTAAGAATATGCGCATTAAAGAGAGAAAGAAAGAGAAATATATAAAAAACAATAAAACATACAACGATTTTAATTGGGGTGAGTTATTTATCACTGGCAATTTGGATAAACTTCGTGTAGAAGATTTAAATAAGTACCTCGCCCACCATAAAATTCCCTTTGCAAAAAAATTAAAGAGTGAAAAACTGAACACCATTAAAGTACATCTGCAATTTGAAAACATAAAAGAAGTCCGAGATCAAAATCTTGCCACCATGCAATTTGATCAAGCAAATGACTCCAGTGACTCAAGTGGCGCAAGTGACACTGATGAAGAAGTAATCGATGCAACTGCAGATTACAGCTCTTCAGATGAATCTTCTGAGGAGCTGCCACAAGAAGATAGTCAACATTTTGATGATAGTGTATCTCTAGCTGTTTCAACATATACTACAAGGACTGGGCGAATGGCGAAAAGATATACATTTTAAGTTGAATTAAAGGGAAGAGTTATTCAGCATTGTGTGTAAATTGAACAATTTCTGTTACCCTACACCTTTTGATTATTGTCTAGAAAGCCACAATAAATACACTTCTATCAGTTGTTTAAACTTTGAAGATTGCCACATTCAATCAATCAAGTACTCATTGTGATTTAACGCATATCCTATTTGATAGTTTTCCATAATATAATAAATATAATATAATAAATTCCATAACAGTAAATTTTATTACAGAATCTCTAAAAAAAGGGGTAAATTTCCTGTGAAAAAATTAACCCCCCCCCCTTCAAAAGTGTGTGCAAAAATTGATAGCCCCCCTCCAAACTTTGTGACAAAAATTCATGACCCCCCTTAAATCCTCCTACCCCCCCCCTTGTCATAAATTCTGAATGGTCCCCTAGTTTACAAGGGGTGAGTTCAATAAGAAATTTTTTCTTTGAGTAGGTACTCAAACATTTTGGTACGTAATGTGTTGGCATTTATTGGATAGATAATTACCACGAAGGCTGGTAAATTTTGAAGTTGGTAATAATGCTGAGGGTGATCACAGGGTTCGAAATTAGCGGTGGCAATGGTAGCAAATGCTACCATAAAATGTCTGTTTGCTACTAAGATAAGGGGTCTGGTAGCAGATATTTGCTACCATGAAATTAAGCAGCCATACATTCTCAGTGGGGACGCAAACATTTGCATGCTAGGTGTCCTCAGGGGACTGAGTGAAAATCAGACCAATGTTTATGTCACCACAAACAGCCATCTGACCACAGCTCACAACCAGCACATGTAAATAAACAGCTTGCATCTAAACCAAGCATGCACTGCTGATTTATCCAGTTGTGAGTCTTTATACTATAGGTCATATTTATCTATTTACACCAAAAGTAGGGAGAAGGGCATTTATGTCCATGTAATGAATGGACTTGTGTCAATCCCCTAATGTTATGAAAATAGTTAGGTCTCATATAGTATACATCATTGCACATTGTCACATACAAATTACAAGTGAGTATAGATCAGTTGCTAATCATTCATCTATTATGATTAGCATTTGGTGGATTAAGTTGTACACTTAATATTATAGTTGACACCTAGAAATAATTCTGCTTTTTCAAACATAATATCATGTTATGGATATGTGCAAGTGATAATACAATAAAAAACATGTCTTTGATCTAATTTGATCATTATTTGCTAAATATATAGAGCTGACTTAAAGTTATTTTTACCTCTTTGATGAAATGATGTTAAAGACTGATTAGTGTTCGATAATATTAGCATATGTAACCAGTGTTTGAAGCAATTTTCTCAGTATTTTACAGTTTGCTTCAGGTCTGACTGTTTTGCTACCAATTTCAAAACCCGGTAGCAACGTTTTTGGTTAATTTCGAACCCTGTGACTAATTAGTTTAGAGGATGCATTTGTTAGATGCGTGTTATGACTAACATATATATATAATTACTGAAAAACCCGTAGTGAATCTCAATTTCGGACATTTTTTACCCACCAGTGCCGTTTTGCTTCAAACCTAGACGCGTTCCCTGCCTTTACTATTTCAATGTTCCCCATAATCACTGTGCGTTTCAATCTCTCTTAATTGGTGACGAAAACTGCTTCGTAAATGTCGAAGTCGACAACGGGTTTTCTCAGCTTTACGTGGCAACGACTGTCCGATAATAGTTTTAGCAACGGATGCATACAAAACTGTTGAGATGTCGTCGTGCTGTTATAAATTGATGACTATCCAACATTAGAAATAATTTTGATTTGACACAAGATACAAGTTGTAGTGATTCTGTGATGGAATACAGTAGATGAAGTTGGTGGGCATGTTTTCAGTTTTGAAGGAGTTGTTGGCATATGAGGAAGTGATACATTTATAGTACAAGGCTGTTTGCAAGTTACTGGGCTATGTATGAGTGTGTTGAAAAGAGACACTATTAGTAGTTGCGTTTAAGAGTATGAAGGTTTCATAAGGAGTAGGCACTCAAGTGTGTAAAGTTGCATAGTGTTAAATCTGCATGTGTGAGTGATGTTAAAGCAGCTGTTTACTGCTTAGGAAACTTTGTTTAGAGCAGGTAGGGCTTAAGGATTGCGTGTTTGTTCCAACAAGGTTCAGCAGGCTTTGTGAACTATGTTGAACGGTCAGGTCAATGTGTACCTAAAGGGCTTTGAGGTCTCATATAAATTCTCGTTAACGAAGCGTTACGAGAAAGAATTGTAAAAATGGATGAGCTTACCTGTAAGTGAAATCCGTTTGTAATAATTCTTTCGAGTCCGCTGAGGTAAAGAAATTTATATGCCCAAGTTATAATTGTTCCTCCCCCTTTTTGGTAAGGCTTTAGCTACAGTTGGGTCTTTAGGCAGACGCTGTGGCTTTTGATCTTTGTGGGATCATCGCTGCGCATGCGCCAATTACGCACCTCTCATATAAATTCTTCCTACCTCAGCGGACTTGAAGAATTACAAAAGGATTTCACTTACATCTATTTTTACAATTTTATTGGACTGGCAGTGGGTTGAATATCATACAGTATCAAACAAAATCAAACAGATGTTGTTTTTTTAACAGGCCGTCAGTTTTACTCGTGCCACAAGCCTCAAGATGCCACCGACGGTTGCAAATTTTTCCTGTGGGCCGACCAGGGGGCGCCAGCAGCAGGTGGGTGGATGCCTCGAGTGTGTGAAACAACGAAATGTAATGAAGGGAATAGAAATGCATTGAATACTATGCGATGTAATATTCTTTTGATTTTTAAAACTTTCTTTACTCATGGATTTTAGAGCACCAACAGCTAAAACCGGCCATACACAATCCGTGAATTTTACGCATGACGTGAAATTCAGTGACTTACAATGGGGAGTCACTCTGAGTATCAAGCAAATTGTTCTCTGAAATGTTTTTGCCTGAGAGTGAATTAACATAATTTATGTGACCTGTTGTCCTAAGATGTCAATTTTCACCAATTTTGATTTTGAAGCTTTGGCTATAAAAGGGCGTGGCATAATGTTAAACTTCATTAACACGAGTCACTGTCAAACAAATATAGAGATATATTATATTCTCCCACTTTTCATGCTGATTATGAATGAACCTGCGGTGGAGATTTTCTCTATCTCCATGGTTGATTTTCTTATTTATCTCCCCACTGTTGGCGTGGGAAAATTGCATAAATTGCTACATTTCATAGAATCCAAAGCGTGATCGCGTAAAGCCATACGTCTGCGTTGGAAAGCATACGTAAAACGCACTCATCTGCAGTCTATCTTGCGGGCTACGTAATTGTGCATACGTTCAGAAAAAACAAACAACAATTTACTCATTTCAATATTTTTAAATGCTAAAGAAGTGGGAGGATTATTGCATTATGTTGGAGTGGGAGATAGAAAATCTCTCTCACCTGAGTGTCATGTCACAGCTCGAGTGAGCGTAAGCGAACGAGAGCTGTGACATCTCCACTGTGAGAGATTTTTCTATCTCCCGGTCCAACACATGGACAATACCCTATTAAGAACGATAAAACAGTAATAGAGATCATACCATTCACGTATGCGACTAGTTTTAACAGTAGACAAACTACAAATGTGTGTATATCGATAAACAACTACCCAGTAATATTACTTGAATTGTTTAGTTGGCATGAGTGAACTTGTGAATACAATGAATGTAGTTATTTAGTACTTGTTCTAAAAACTAAAACATGCAAAAATACTACTGTGGTATAATTATCTCCATTCTACTAATCGCCCGTATAGACCATTTAACTGATAACCAAGTAGTATGCTGTTATGTAACTGACTACTTAAAGTGTTTAAATGCTATGAATGACTGTTATTGACTAGCAGACGACCTTTTCATTTATATCGCCAGAGAACAATGGGACACTTGTATTGTACTAACCGCCCGGAATCAAAAGACAGCAACCCGACGCTATTGTATAACGATCTTCCTTTTGTACTACTCCGAATTAGACCATTAAACTGATAATCGTGTAACTTGCTACTTTGAGAGTTTGGGCGCTTTAGGAATGACCTTGAATGACCAACTAGCCAACGGTACATTTTTCATCTGAATCGCCAGAGAACAACAAACAATTTTACAATGACGCTGATGCAAAAATCCCTATTTATCTAATGCCGGTATAATAATTTAATACAAAGCGAAGCATTCGAATCCTGTTTTTGCTAAGCTTCAGCTCTTACAACAGCTTCGAACTATTTTGACATCTCTATGGAATGACCCACGGCAGGTGTGCAGTGTCATTCCGATGCTTACATTATCGCCCAAGTTATTGGTGCGTCATTTGCCGGTTTTATGCTGACCGGTAGTGAAATGGTTGTCATGTAGTTTGAAATATACCTTCTTGTCGTTATCCTATGTTTTGGGTGCTTGATGCTTCCGTGTAATGTTGTATTTTGAATAATTAACCATTGGGCTTATATCAATTGGCAAGTATCGCCCATTATAATAGTGCATAAGGATATCTCCTTCGGTGTTTACTACCGGCTGGTCGCCTAGTAACAGGGTCAACAGCCTATATAGGGCGGAAAAAATAAACATTCGAGGCAGAAGATTCCCAGCCGTGGTGGACGACACTTAGAGACGTGACATTTTGAAACTTCTCGGCGAACAAAGGCGCAATGGAGCTTGCCTCCTTTTCCCAAGGATGTCCCGTGTCCTTTACCAGTAGTCAACGTTTATTTAGACGCCTACCCGGCGATCTACCATGTATTTTTGCCTTCTCTTTAACTCCTGTCGGGAGCAAGATGTCTGTACACCGACGGTGTATATACAATCATTTGCCTGAAAGACGGCTGAGTCGTAAGATGGTTGAATCAAAATAAATTACTGTGGTTGCATTAGCACTAATGCCAGCTATTTAAAAGCTGCCAAGTAGACCCGGCTTCCCGGTGCTACAGTAATTGAAACAGACATCTCCAAAGAGAGACTTGAGAGTGAATGTGCATTTTAATATTTACAACTTATCAGAGATGCTCTGAAGTTACACATAATATACTGTTTAAGTCCATGTAAATTACTACAATGGCACTCAGTCTGATGCTCAATATTTATTGTCTTCTGCCTGGATCAGCTCCGTCAATGCTGTGAACTACTATGCAGTTTTAAAGTCCATGTAAATTATTACAATGGCACTCAGTTGCTGCTACATTATTTATTGTCTTCTGCCGGATCAGCTCTGTCAATGCTGTGAATTATTATGTATTTAAAGTCCATGTAAAATATTACAATGGCACTCAACTCGCTGCTCCATTATTTACTAGTCCGGATCAGCTCCGTTAATGATGTGAATTATTGTGTGCTCACTTTGGCTGCGTGCTTATTATTGACGGCAAGTGTGAAATGTGTGATGAAGTTATGAAGTACACGTTCGTTTCTCAGGGGAGCACACCAGGCGTGACCGTCCTGGTGGTGACTCGCGAGGGTAATAGCCTGGGCTCTGTGCAGTGTCCGTGATCGTGGCATTGTACAGGGGAGGGGAAAGTATCTGCACTGAGTTTACGAATGAGGTGTCAAGGCGTGCAGAGTCGATATTGTGTGTTATTGGGTAACTGGTCGTCTGTAATGAATATTGAAAGTGTACTACAGGTAGTGTAACCTGTGTATCTGTCGTAATATGTACATAATGTGTAATTTTATATGGAAGAATGAAGCCACGTTGTGCTGCGTGTCCACATTATGCTGTGTGATGTATTTAAAAGGGTTGAATAAATGATAAATGCGGTTGTTATTTAATAAAGAGCATTATATTGCTTTTTATATGGTTATATACTTCATATTTTTAGTGTTGGAAATATTTTATTTATTGCATGAAGGCACATGTTAGTGATTGGGTATATTTTTACCAGAGTCTATCTTACGTTTTATTGAATGAATAATAAACATTTTATTACGTTTCTGGTCGTTCTGTTTTCTGTCATCTGGGAAGGAAATATAAGTACCACAACGAATGAGAACCTTGAAGTACAACAAACACCCCACGTCCACCTGTGGGTTGTGACATCTAGTTTAAATACTGCAACCTGATTGGTTGAATCCGCCACACCCATCTGATACTCAGCTGTGATTGGTCACTTGACCTCATTAATATTCATCACCGGCCTGTGATGATTATAGATTAACAGCTTGTGATTGGTCAGAATTTCTAATGAGAATAGTTATATGTCAGAGGTCTCTTCCACGACATTCGATACTCATAGCGGTGAGTTCACGTTGTAGGTAAAATTCACAGATTGTGTGTACGGTGTATAGCGGAACAGTGCGATTGGTGCTCTATGTTAGTTTTGTAAGTTTACATCATTTTGCAATTGTAGTTCTTTTTGGCACGCCGGTTGTTAACGGGGACTTAGTAACTTTCCGGCGGCGGCGACGGCGACACGAAACAGCTAAATTATGGATCGAGCGTGTGCTGTAAATGTGGGATTCCAACAAAGCGGTGAGTAGTTTTCCCCGTCGTACACTTGAACAACCATTTTGACTTTGTGAAGACGGCTCAAAGCCTGTGTTTTGGTGGGGCTCTAGCGAGCTTTGTATGGCATAATTTTTTATATTGCACTAATTATTCTCTCAGCACTGTTAAGACGAAAGAATTTGCACAATGCACAAAACACATCAAAGCCTACTTGATCGCTGAGCGTAACCTTTGGTGCATGATAGTGGCTGGTTCGGGATGATGATCGTCTATATTTTTCAGACTTACTGTCAAGAAAGACACCCGAACAAAGGTCGCCAGTTTTATGTATGTGCAAAACCGCAGCAAGAAGACTGCAAATTCTTCAGGTGGGCAGATGGGCAAGGTACGGTATTGTGTGCACAAAGTGAGCGAGTTACACATTATAGGAAGTGACAAAACGTGTATGGTTTTACATTTATCAGTGCACAGGTGCAGTTTGCATGCATCAACTCGTGTGTTCCATTTCAAATGGATTGATACACTACTTTATTTATAATAAAACACTTAAAATCAAAGACATCTTTTAAGTGATGACACCGGGTGTGCAAAAATGCATTTTGGCAACGGATCTTTTTCCACATTGTTTAGTTGCGTTATTACATTGTGACACACGAAATGGCTGTGGATGGGCCCCAACCAGGGTCGCCAGTTTTATGCATGTTCAAAACCGCAGCAAAGAAGGCTGCGGATTCTTCCAGTGGGCAGGCGAGCAAGGTACACAGATGGAACAGAAATTCGTCACACCCGGCACATTTTATTCCGTAACTTCCCTCCATTAAAAACTAATTCCAATGAGCGTTGCATCCTTTGGTGCTTTGTCTAGTCTTTATCCCCAACCTTTCTAAGCCTTTCAAGTGCAACGTCACCAGATCATTATCACTTTGTTTACAATCACCATAATTGAGAACCATGTTTCAGCGGCTACACCAGGCGGCGGCGGGAAGCAGGCAAATTCTGGTTCACGTATGTGGAGGAGGACACCCGCGAAGAAAAGGCGAAAATGCGGCCTGTGTGGAGAGGAGGGACACAACAGGAAGAACTGTCCTCATAAGTGAAGGCGCAGAACTGTATTTAGAACATAAATCAGACCATTCGGGGAACTGTTTACAGTGGTTGATTTATTAGGTGTGAGTCCCCTGTCCAGGATTCACTATTTTTCAATAGTACGCAAAGAATTAAAATTGTGCATTCCACGGGAGCCATAAACTGTATTTAGAGCAATAATCACGTAATTGTGGAACTATAATGAAGACCTGTCCAAATAAATTTAGGACTCAATTGATCAGGTCGGGTTATTTACAAAAGTGTTTCAGTTAAAAGATTATAACAAATCAACTATGTCAAATGATTGTAAAGGAATTACCAAGTATAAGTACCTAGGTATGGTCATTGATGAGCATTTAGATTTCAGTGTTATGGCAAAACAAGTTGCTCAATCTGCCCATCGTGCTCTAGGTCTCCTGATTGCCAAGGACAAAGCCCAAAGGGGGTTTTACTTTCGATATATATACAAATTTATATAACAGTATGGTAAACTCTATTATCGACTATGGATCTGCAATTTGGGGACATATATCTTTCAGTTGTATTGAGGCTGTTCAAAACCGGGCAATCATATACTTCTTAGGTCTAGGATCCCATGCTCCAAATAGAGCAGTTCAGGAGATGTTGGCTGGAAATTGCAGGAAGATCGTCAAATGAAATGCGTAATTAAACAATGGTTGAAAATGTGTAATATGAATAATGACAAATTATGTAAAAAGTGTTTTCTTGGTGTGTTATGAAGGCGTCACTGGGGTTAAAAGCAGATATGCTAAGACCTTATTTTATTTAAATCAGAATGGCTTCCAATCTCTCTGTAATGTAAATAACAATTCTAATGTTAATGATATAAATGATGAATTAGATGATGTTTTGTATGGCATAAGTAATGAGAAATGGTTGACAGATGTAAACGTTCTTTATTCTAAAACAGGAGAGGGAAAAAACAAGTTACGTATCTACAAACATTTTAAAAACAAAGTTGAAACGGAGCACTATGTACTCCTTAATATCCGGAAAAAGTATCGTAGAGCACTGTCAATGTTTAGGGCTGGAGTAGCACCAATAAATATTGAATTATTAAGATATGGTGTAAATAAGAAAACAGAGGAAGAGCGTTTCTGTATTTTCTGCAATAATACAATAGAGACGGAATGTCATGTTTTAATCAAATGTCCTGTATATGATGATATCAGAAATGAATTGTATAATAATATTCCAGATTTATCTTTTTTCAACATTAGTGATGAGCATAAATTATACTACCTGCTAAGCAAAAAAGATATTGTATATAATGTTGCCAGAGCCTGTTTTTACATTTTAGATAGGAGGAAAATTTTAACGTATATATAGTCTCTAATAATTCTATAAAGAATGGTCATGTGTACATTTTAAAGATATTCTATTTGTGCTTTTTTACATGTGTGTACATACGATTGAGACTTTAATAAACTAATAAACTACCTTTAATTAGGCTGAGGATACATTCTTAATGGCAATAGTAATTTACACAGTAGTGTAATCTTCTCCAAATGTTTGTTGAACATTCATGTTTCATATTTAATATTTTGCTGTATACTTTTTTTTTTTTTCCCATTTTTAGTGCAAAGTTACAGGTATAATATATAAATGTTAGTTTATAAACAACACTATTCTACTCACTGCCTTTATTTCCAAAACTCAACACACCTCAAAACAATAATAATATATATATATATATTATTATATATATTATTATTATTGTTTTGAGGTGTTTTGAGTTTTGCAAAATAAAGGCAGTGAATAGAAGAGAGTTGTGTATAAAATGAGACCTTATGCTGCATACCAGGTACATTCGATTTTACAATAAATGTTAGTATTTTTTGCACATAGCATCTATGAAAGTTCAACCATTTTAAAGCTTAATACAAAGCAATACGAAGTATGTTTTTTAACTGAAAATAAATACCGCATTCCCACGCATTAAAGCCCATGGGCTTATAACCGAAAAAACAGCACTTTTTAGACCTTTTGAAAATGGAAAAAGTTCCCACTTACAAGCCCAGGGGCGTATATTCAATACTACGCCCAGCCCCTATTTGGCGATGAATAAGCATTGGATTTTGACTATATAGATAGAGCCACCAAGTTTCTTAATCATGGGTTCTTGCGTGTTCTGTACTGTACTAGTCTACCTCACGCGGGCGATGATGAGTGTACTGACTTTTGACAACGTGCCGCGATGTTTTCCTTTAATCATCAATGGTAATTATTAGTTTCATATTTTTTCTAAAAATGCGGTCTTCATATTCGTCATTGTCACAATAATTTTCATAGCATGGTAACATCGTACAAACCTAATTTAATAAATATTTGAACTCGGAAGTTCACCATTATAAATCATACTCACGTACTGGAGATATACTGAAAAGCATCTAACAGTCGAAGTCGAGTCCGCTATTGATTTCTAATGCATTAAAAAATGTTGCGTTGTGGAAAGCTCCTAGAGAATCACATTTCGTTTGAAGCAAGAAAGCTGCCAATAAGATTTGTTTTGAAAAAATATATTATTTGTTAATTCTCAATTTGGGTATATTCTAGATGCAGATTAACACAAATATATATCTTTAAAAACTAATTCAAGCTTCCGTCGAAGGTTTATATCGATGTTCATTCTGAATCATTGATGGAAAGTAGTGAAACGTGTCAGAGCTTCTACTATTGCCCAAAGCATGATCATGGTATGACCGTGTGTGTACGCATACGAGCACAGGATTTCTTTTAGGTGTGTAATGTTGTTTTCACGTGTCTTTGGTCACTCATCTGGGATCAGGGTGCATGTAACTATCAATTTTCAACGATTTTTTTTTTTGGGGAAAAATATTTTTTTATTCTCACTTATTGGCCCATGGGCTTATATTCGAACATTAAGCCCATCTTCGATGTTAAGCCCATGGGCTTTTATGTGCAGGAATATGGTAATTACCGGGCAGTTCACAATTCATGTTGGGTCAGTGATGTGATTAAAAGTTCATTTGAGGATCGCTCAAAGAATAATCAAGAATAATGTGATATATGCATAAATTTAAAAACCTTATATTGTTATATTTTATTTCAAATTAATTAATACTAATTTTGAACTTGATACATGAACATGAAACACCTACATCCTTTACATATGCGTTTTATGATTTTGGGAGGCAAGTTATTTTATCATAAACTAGAGGCTCTAGAGCCTGAATCGCTCACCTGCGTCTATGTTCTATTTTTAACAAACAAGTTAACTGCTATGTGCCCCCTCTATCTTAAAAAAAACCAGGATCTGCCAGTGTAACAAGTTAAATGCTGTGCCCCCTTCTATTATTAACAAGCGAGACCTAATGATGTCTGGACCTGCGTCGCATGTAACAGGAATGTTATATGAATACAACATTCCTGTTAATATGCACATCTATATATGAAGTTCTTATTATAAACCAAGTTTCATTGCTGTATGTTGAGTCGGTTAGAGGAGTAGCAGAAACAAGCTATTAGTATAGGAGGCAAAGAATTCCTCAGTTCAAAGTGGCATAACTGCTATAAAAATTGTAGAATATAATATCCCTGCTAAAAAGAAGCACATTTTTAAGTTGAAAGATGCATATGTTAGCTACTCACTGCTAAGTCTCGAAAAAATCACCCCTCCGATAGAGATACAGTAATTAAAAGAAACTAGCTTCCCCGTCTCCTACGGAGAGAATTTCGAGGGGAGTATATATAGTCTTGGTGAAATATTACTGGCCATAAAAATATCGTCTTGTTTGACCACTGGATATCTAAACCCGTATTAAAGACAAAATATGAATCTAGCACATCTGCTTCTTCTAGGGAAACCTCTATTGATTTTACTACTAAGAAAAGCTCCAAAATCAATGGACATCAAAGAGATGCACAGAACAGCGAGCGTAGCAGGCATATGGCAGACATATATGTCTAGCGAGTGACTGCACATATTCTGTTATGGTTACTTCCAGTTATCGTGCCAGGTATTTTTTGACCATTTTAAAACAGTTTTCTCATAAATGATGACATAATTGAATGTGTTCGGCTTGTGAACCGATTTCTACATTACTGACGCAGCTGAAGTTGAAGTTTTTAAGTGACCATGTCAACGTTGTTTTAGCGACACCATGTTCTTTGAACAGATTTGATCTAGTTTTTTTCCGACAGTGAACACTTCAGCCATATATAGGGTTGAGGTAAAAATTGGAATATAGTCATTAGTGTAGATCAATTACTTTCAAATGTTAATGGCAAGTCATGCTACGAACAATCCTGTTTATCATATGATCAGTATCATATTTATAACATATTATAATCTACTTGGAAATGGTTTACGATGGTTTTGTTCTGAATATGTTGAAGTGAATAAAATAATATACAAACTCGAGTTTCCTAATTTTTATCGGAGAAAATTTAAAGGGGTAACAGTATTTCTACAATCAATATTTGCTTCTTGAACAAATAAAAATAAATTATCCTACACTTGTTTTGGACATGAATAAATGCATGAAAATATGTAAACTCACTAATTATTGAATAATTTTGATATCTACACACATTATGTCCACAATTATTCAGAATATATTTAATAACAAGACTAGTTCTTAGAGAACAAAATCAAAGTATAAAGTAATTAATATTACACATATTAAACCAACTAGAATTTAATAACATACTTTTATCAAAACAAAATATACCCATTAAAAATACCATGCATCCAAAACCATTGTTCATATAAATAGTGACTTTTTTATGTCTGCTAAATTCACAACTTGAACGCTTCTTGGCTTCTTTTTACATAGTAAGCTATAGCATTATGAGAAAGAGGTCTTTTTTCTTCTGCATGTACAGTAAAAAATATGGTTTTCCTAAAACTTTCATTCATAAAGTCATCAATAAATAATACAGTTTTAAATTGTCTATGTATGTTGTTTAAATAATCAAGAAGAAAATCACCTCAACGGATTCACGATGCCCAATTTACAGATTTTTAGTACTAAACAATTATTTCAGACATTCTTGTCTGTCCAAATTTTCACAAGACATATAACACAAGACAAAAAATTCTCAGCAGTAAATATAAACACAGACATAAATAAAACAAACTACAACCTATCAGTCATTAAAAAAATAACTCCATTAGTAACACAGGCACTTGCGTAAA
This sequence comes from Streblospio benedicti, assembly GCA_019095985.1. Taxonomy (NCBI): domain Eukaryota; kingdom Metazoa; phylum Annelida; class Polychaeta; order Spionida; family Spionidae; genus Streblospio; species Streblospio benedicti. Next base: position 60,217,232 of record CM032669.1, on the reverse strand, counting down.
GGTACTGTCCCTCAAAGCTCCTATGCAGGACATTATAAGGTTCATTAGTGATAATAAATATTTCTGTAATAACCAATGGGAAGACATTACGAGTTCACATCTTGGTTCGTATTAGAGTAAGTCTGGGTCTTCTTGTGCAAGTACGAAGGTCATCGTTTAATGAAAATCTGACGACTAAAATGAATTTTTTAAAATGAACACAAACGTTTTGCAACTGTCTCTATAAACAGATTTTTTTTTTTCTAAATGAACACAAATGGTTTGCAACTGTCTTTTTCCACATGTGACACGACACGTGACGCACCACGCCGTAACCCGGGGTCCGTATGATGCCCCGGGGTGCCGTGAAATGCAAACCCCAGCATGTCGTAATACCCAGTTTCTCCCGTGATATTTCCGAATATCGATCGTTGCTAAAAGGCAGACCACCAAAAGAATGACGACGGTGTGCATTTTCGTTTTGTCACAATGTGCTAAGTTGGAAATCGAGTTTTTTTAAAAATAAATTAATAATAAATAAGATGTTTCTATTGTGACAAAACTTAAACATTTTACTTAAGAATATTAACAAAAATTTGATACCACAGCAGCCTACCAGTCATCACAGTATGCCGGGGTATTGGTGTTGAAAATAAATAATTAGCTCAAAAATATTTTTAATATTTTCATGGGCTGGGGTATCACGGTAACCCGGGTTACGGCGTTGTGCATCACATGCTATCTCCGGGTGAGCAGGTCTCCTAGGTGCAGCCGCAGAGAATCTCATCCTTGAATTCCTCGTAAACCTGCTTCATGTGAGGCAGCTCGTGGCTCGCGTCAATCACCTACACAACAAACACAAGATTTTTTTATATACATGTATTACTAATCTCATGTATCCTATACATAGCATGATATGGTCTCATTTAGTATTTTATGTTGTTCAGTCTACGCTATTATGCGTTGTTATGATTAGGGCTCTGTAGAGCCGAAAAGCTTAAATAAAAACCTTTTTGAACAATTTTCATGATTAGATACAATAATAGTATAGACAGAATAACATAAAAAAATACAAAATGACAATATTTTTTATTTCATTTCATTTATTTATGTCTTTTATTTCGGACCAAATTCCATATAAAACCATGCATGATTAAAGAAAAAAAAATCCAATACTGCCTGAGCTCTCTGAGCATACAGTGATTGATCTAGAAATTGACCACAGTGAGTCCCTAAGGACTCTGCATATTTTCTAGCAATGGGTCCAAGGTGCTCAATAATGAGATATAAACACAGTGATTAATCTACACACGAGTACCAGACTCAATATTTTTCAATAGGATGCAAAGATTTGAAAATTGTGCATCCTTCAGAACCCATAAAATATTTACAGTTTGTTTTAGTTATGTATTCCAGGACTCCTTGCAACGGCCCTCAGACCCATTGTTAGAAAGTATGCGAATCTTATGGACTCATTGCCAATTTCTAGATTAATCACAGTATAATCAGAGTGCAGTTCTTGGTCAGGCATAGAGATGTATGATTTTAAAACTGCTGTTTCAAAAGAAAAACATGTTCTTTGTAGAATATCTACCCATTAACAACATAAACTAATATACTGGTGTTTCTTTCCCACATCTTCTTGTATGAAAAGTGAAAGGACATGACACAATGACACTTACCAAGACTTTGCCCGGCACTACACCATGCGTTTTGTTAATGAGCCAATCCTCGTGGAGGTCGTGCAATCTTTTAATGAATTCCTGCAAGGAATGACCAATAATACATCATATTTTCTGTCAACATAATAAGAGAATTCAAGGATCACAATGAAAATCAAAAAAGCCAAACGTCCATATATAACACACAAAAACAAAACGTATGAAATATCGAGCAAATTCATTATCAAAACAAGACGTATGATTCTATGAAATATCGAGCAAATTCATTATCAACAAAACAAAACGTATGAAATATCGAGCAAATTCGTTACAAAACATAACATATCGAGCACTCACAAACGGGACGCATGCATATACTAAACTAGCAAGTACTGAGCAAAGTATTCAGTATTTTTAGATTAATGGGACAGTTAGAATAAATCATTCAAAGTGGAAAAAAAAAAAAAAAAAAAAAAAAGCAAAAAAGAAAAGAAAAGCAAATTCGTTATAAAAACAAAACGTATGAAAAAAATATGGAGCAAATTCATTACAAAAACAAAATGCATGAAATGCCTCGCACTCACAAAACGGGACGCATGCTTAAAGCTGAATGTCTATACTAAAGTAGCAAGTCCTGAGCCAAGTATTCAGTATCTTGAGATTAACGAGACTTGCTGGATATAAAAAAAAGTCTTAAAATGTGCTTGTTTTTTATTTTAGTATAAAAGTACAAGCATTTCCCTTTATAAAAATGTATAACACTTTAGGGGTTTCGGGAATAGATTTTGATTTATGGACCATACAAAAGATCATGTATACAATTTTGGTACAGTCAAAATTAACATTGACTGAATTTTTCATTGTATTTGTATGATCTTTTGTATGGTCCATAAACCAAATTCCATTCCCGCAACCCCTAAAGTGTTATACATTTTTAAAAAGGGAAATGAATGTACTTTTATACTAAAATAAAAAACAAGAACATTTTAAGAATTTTTTTTCCTCCAAATTCTTTTATCTCCACCAAGTCTCCTTAATTTGACAGTTAAAATAAATAATTCAAAGTGGAAAGAGTTTAAAAAAAAGTAAATAAATAAAATAATAATAATAAAAATAATAAAAAGCAAAAAAATAAATAAAAAAAGCAAAAAAAGAAAAGAAAAAAAGGGGGAAATTCGTTACAAAACATAACATATGGAGCACTCACGAACGGCACACACGCCTCCTCAGAGCGCGCCCGTTTCTTGATGCGCTCGTAGCAGATCTGTGGCGATGCGCGGAGGTAGACGAAGAGGTCGACCTCGCAGCCCTGCGACCCCGTGATGTGCTCAAACCACTCCTGGAGGACGGCATGCTCAAGCTTCGTCAGGTAGTTCCTGCCCACCAACAAAGACAACTACTTTATTGAGCAATCATCAGGGATAAGAACCCGTCCTATCGTCCGAGACAGGTTGCTAATTATTTAATCAAAGCATGGTATCTAAGAAAATCAAAATTATATAATTAATAATTCTGTATATCCAGCTATTATTGTCTACATTGTCTATCATTGTTTTTCTTTTCTTTATTGTTCTTTATTTTTCTTTACATCGTCTGCTTGCTGTACAATGTATATTATTATATTGTATGATTCTACAATATAACTGTGTTACACTGACGTATAAACCCACTGAGGTTGGGTAGATCTGTACATGTTTGTAAATAGTTTTAATTACTGTAGATCTACTGTGTTGGTATAATAAACAAATTTTTGACTTTGACTTGACTTGGTATCTGTGTTGTCAGGATGGGTAAAATTTTTGAGTTACTTGTCCTATGGACGAGTATTCTCAGTCACCCCAGACATCAGTTTCAATTGGATTTACATGAAATTTGTTAATTTGGACGCGTAAATCTTAGTTAGGACAGAGATATTTTTCAGAATCCTATACTAAATATACATGTCCAATGGACAAGTATGTTTTTTTCTGTGACCCTGGTGCTGTAAGCCAAATATAAAATTTTTTAATACAACCAATTTTAGGCCTTCATATGAAAACATACAATCCATTTGCCATTGATACGGAAATTCAGTTGTTTGTTGTTCACCAACTTTATAAACTGTATCCATCTTATAACTGGTAAGAGCAACATTCATTCAAAACATTTATTTTCATTAAAGACCGAACAAAAAAATTACTCTTATTTTTGATCACTAAATGTGTATTGTGAAATATTTGGTAATTTAGTTTGATGCGGATATATTTGCTCATGATATTCACTGTTTATAAATTCGTCGTGCAGTTAGCCTCACATGAGACTGTCCTGCGTAGTTCATGCAGTATGTTGAAGTAGTGTCAGGAGCTATTAGTTTTATGTGTGGCTTCGATGAATGAACTTGTGAAATTGATAACGAAATTTTAATAAACCTTTCACATTCATGGTGAGGATTCGCCACTCGTCCGCTCGTATTGACTAGTAAAAACTTGTGGAGGACGAGTAGAATGTTTTAGCAACTCGACCTTTTGTCGAGTAGCAATTCTGATCAATTTGGCATACAAATATAGAGCTTTGTGCAAGGAGGACGAGTAGATTTTTAGCGTTACGAGTAGCACTTTTCCGCCTAATCCTGACCCTGAAATTACAGGGAGTTGTAACCAACACCAACATTCAGTGTATTTTATGTACCAAACCAAGCTGTGACTCACTCGGCGAGGCTGTTCTCCACAAAGACGTACTGCGTGCTGTACAGGGACCGCTCAAGCATCTTCACAGGCCGCTTCTAAAAATGGGCAAAATAATACGAACAATCAAACAGGGAGGAATATACCCCACCCCATCTCAAATCTCAGCAAAACCCAGGGCCATTCTAACTCATTTTCTAACCATTCTCATTTCACAATTAATCACGATTTCTCACAATTGACCCCCATTCTCATTTCACATGAAAAAATCAATGGCCATTCTCACATCTCCAAAACAGGTATATTCCCCCAATTTTACTTTGTAATTAAACAAGCCCAAAAGGGGTTTAAATGAAATTTTTTTCTTTCAAGTGAGTTATAATAATTCTTAACATTTAACAAAGGGGGGTTTACATGGGGGAAAAGGGGGTTCATTGGGGTAAAATATAAATGTTCGCCACTCAGCTTTTTCCTTCATCTCCAATCCAGCATCCCGCTTTTTGAAAAGAAAAAGGGGTCCACGGGGCCCAAATTCCTTGAAACAAAA
>CM032669.1:60085520-60204126 GCA_019095985.1 Streblospio benedicti | reverse complement strand
GAAAAAAACTTTCCTTTTGTTTTTCCTTTGAAAAAATCCCGGGCCCCAAAAAAAAAAAACCCCGCCCAGCAAAAATTTAAAAAAAATTTTAAAAAAAAAAACCATTTGAAAAAAAATGTTTTTTCCAGCTTAAAAAAAAATAATTAAACCCAAATAAAAACAATTTTTAAATTTTTTTTTTAAAAACCTTTGAAAAATAGTTTGGGGGAAATTAAAATAAAAAAAAAAAATAAACTTTTTCCATTAACCCCCAAACGGAAAAGAAATGTTTTAATTTCCTTAAAGGTTTACTTTTTTACGGTTTTTTTGGGCCCTTTGTTTAAAAATTTTTTAAAAACAATATTTAACTTTTAATCCAAACTTTAGGAAAGGTTATCAAAAAAAAAGTTAAAACCCCCCCGGGAATTTTTTAAATTTTGATTTAATAAAATTTTTTTAAAATAATTATTCCAAAAATTTCTTTTTTAAAAAAACCCGCCAACCCCCACTTTAAAAGGGTGTCCCCAATTGATTTTTACTTATTATTTCAAATTAACCCTTTAAAAAAAAAATCGTTTTTTTTTTTTATAAAAAAAAAAATTTTTTTTTTTTTCTTTTAAAAAATTTGGGGTAATGAAAAAAAATTTTTTAAAATTTTTGTCAAATGTAAATGAAAAAATAAAAAAAATTTTGCTTGTAAAGTTATTTGAAAGACCATGGAATCGAACTCACAGTCTCCTGCTAACACCAGACCAGTCATTATGTGTGAGACAGGCGCTCTAATCCACTGAGCTAACCTCTCTTACGGCTTAGAGACTTGTTCAAACTTTGCCAGTATGACAATTGGGCGACGCCTATTAGGCCTGTTGCGGCCAATGATACTATTCTTTAGCCTTGATCATCTAGTCTCTTTGTCCCTGAACCTCTTTATCACGCTGAGTGGAGGTCGCCCTGGCCAGTGGCCCACTTCTTTCACACATTCATATGATATATTTACTTTTTAAATGTTTAACTGTAACATTCATACACGTTAGGGCCACGAAAAGGAGAAAAATCATACTTGTCCACAGGGCAAGTATTCTGAAAAATATACCCGTCCTAACTAAGATTAACACATCCAAATCAACAAACTCCATGTACATTCACTTAAAACTGATGTCTGGGGTGACTGAGAATACTCGTCCATAGGACAAGTATCTCATTTTTTTTACCCGTCCTGACAACACAGATGCCCGTCTCAGACGATAGGACGGGGATTCATCTGTGGCCCTGCGCGTAGAAATGAAAGTAGAAATGAAATGCACGAACCTTCGACGAGTCCCATGCCGAGCTCTCCCGGGATAAAGCGGCCATCATCTCTCACTCCCACGTACAGCCGCGCCTACAGTAACACACACAGTGGTTGTTGTTTTTAAATAAAGGAAAATGTTCTTGATCATAATAATAATAAGACCTTTAAGGGTTTTGATAAAATTTGGGGGACCATACAAAAGTTCTTTTCTGATTCCTTTTGGGGGTCGCTGAACATTTTTTATCATGCTATGGTATAAAGTTTTATACATTTTAGCAATTGTCCATTTATGCAATAACAATGTAACAGGACTTTTGCTTTAGCAGAGGGGGGGGTCACTCAACTTTTTAAAATGTTGATGGGGATTGGAACCTAACATTTTCTTCAAGCCCTGTCTCAAAAATGGACGACCTCCCCCGTATCGTATTTATGATCGCTTTAACATATACAGTAGTATTATTGAAAGAGTATTGTAAAGATTTGGACGGCCGTGGACTCGAACTCATGATCTTCTGTTCACACCAGATCAGTCATATGTGCATGGACAGGCGCGTTACATCACGCTAACCTCCCCAGACGCTTAGAGACGGGTTCATACTTGGCCAGCTTCTAAATTCACCTAGGGATTAGGCTCCTCTACCAGTAGTTTTTTTTTTTGTCTAGCCTTTATCCCCGAACCTTTCAACTACGTGCAACCTAGATAGGAGTCACCTGTGCCCAGGGACACTTTGTTTACAATATAGAATATGATATTAGTGTTTTTCACTATCCAATACATATTTTTCCTGATCTAGAGTAATTTTATCTTTGAAACATGTCCTTTCAAATTTACAATTCTGTATAATTCCATTAAAAAAAAAATCATCTACCGGTTAAAAAAGTTCTTCGCCATATTTGACACTATTTCTATTTTTTCATAAAATACAATGGCTAACTCCGTAAAACCGTAGTTCCGCCTCTGCCACCGGGCGGCGCTGCAATCGTCAGGGGTAGACGTTGCGCAACTCGCCTTATAATTGTACGGGAAAGTCCGACTTTTGAGGTGCATTTTCTGTAAGAAATACTCATCCATGTTATTCCAAAACGTTGTGTATCAATAACAAAGCCCTTAAGTATCTATGCATCTGAGCATTGTTTCTCAAATACATGTCATAATTAGAATAATTTAATTTAAGTAACATACTTATCTGACCAGCCAGTGAGGCTTTTAGCTAGATTTATCACGCCGACGCATTATTATTACGTTAGTCGTTTGAAAAAATATAGTACTTATAGACTTGTACATCTAATGTCGAACAGAGTGTTTTAAACATTTAAATTGTAGCGAAAATTGGACTTTATCAATGGAATATATATGTGAAAGACATGTATAACAACGATAACATGCGCATCGTATACAGTTAGAAAGGACAAGCAACATTTATGGATAATCTTGTCAAACACACTGACTGTCAAATTCAGCCGTGGCTTGAGCTTGAGGCAAAAACACAACTTGGAAATCTGGACAAAGCTCAATATATACAATTCCAAATAAAATGTGAGTATCATATATGAAAACTAGAGAAGTATGCGAACATTTCTCTGTGTGACAGAAAACATAATTATGAACATAGAGCACATTAATACCATCTTCAAAATGACTAACATACACGAATGTTGAGGCCCTGTTTTGAAAGTCTACCCCTGACGACTGCAGCGCCGCCCGGCGGCAGAACGAAAAAACGTCGTAACGGGTGTCAGAGACTGCCATTGCAACTAAATAAAATCAGTTTACAATTAAGCTTTTTATTTTTACAATTAGATTCATACCTAAACAATGCACACATTTGTTAAAACTATCCAGGGCTTATCACATGTCCTTCAAAGTATTAGGCAATAATAAAAAAATTACAAATATCTGTACGACAGACATCAGGGGCTCTTACATTGTAGATAACTTTATTTATCATATTTCTTCATTGTTACTGCCTCATTTAATTTACACATATGCAGATTTACTTCATTGTGACATGTAAACAAACCAAATCGAATTGGCTTGAACTTATTGGTTTTGTTCTTCGTAAAAAGCGAAAAAATTGACTTACAATATATATAAGTACAATGCAAGTTAATTTTGTGTTGTGTCTGAAGAAGAACACCAATATTACTATTGTATTTGTTGTGAATACAAAACAAACACTAGGTTGATGAGAAAATATTCGGTTCATCTTGGGTTCCATTATTCATGATTTACAAAACAAGATTTAAGATAGAGCGCTGCACACCCAGTTCGTTGTTATTTAAATAAAATTATTAGGCTCCAAACAAATACCACATAATCAATATCACTACTATGAAAATAATTGTTTTCCCAGTGCCAAAGTGTAAAAATAAAATTTCTAGTAAGATCTAATGTAAATAAACATGTTCAAATCCCCTATTATCGCCACGCACGAACTGGGTGTGCATTCGTTTTGCCATAACAAATTGCTCAGCAGATCATAAAATTTTAATGAACCATAACAATTGTGTTTATCACACGACAATATAAGTAAGTAGCTTTATTTTGACACATCAAACACTATTGAGGGTTCATTAATAGCTGTGCTACGGTTGTTTAAACAATAAAATGCACAAACTGGGTGTGCAGTGCTCTATCTATTGGAAAGCATTTTAATAATGAGGAGTGCTCTATGGCCTGATGATGCTGTTGAGAAAACAGCAAAAGTCTCACCATAGAGCAATCAAAATGGTTCCAATAGGTATCTTAAATCTTGTTTTTTAAACACTAGGTTATTGTATACAATTCTGTTTCATGCATTTTGCATTCTTTGATACTGAAGAATGCATATGCATGAAACAAAATTGTACACAATATTAGTAACCTGTTTGTTTTGTTTTCTCCACAAATAAAGTTGTTATTCAAATTTCAAGACGGATATGGCAAAAACAGGGATATTAATATGAATAGGCAATAATGGCTAAGACAGGTGCAGGAAACTTAGTTATCAACCAGGGGAGATGGTTTATAAGTCACGTATTTCTTCTATCCTATCTACTGAAAGATGGCGACAGGGATGGAGGTGATGGAGGTGCATTTGGCATTTGTTTCAAAGCCGTTTACCAGGGGGAGCTGCGTGACCTTTGACCCGACCTTGATGGTCTCTACACGACCTTTGACCCGACCTTGATGGTCTCTACGCGACCTTTAACCCAACCTTGATGGTCTCTGCACGACCTTTGACCCGACCTTGATGGTCTCTGCGTGACCTTTGACCCGACCTTGATGGTCTCTGCGCGACCTTTGACCCGACCTTGATGGTCTCTACGCGACCTTTGACCCAACCTCAATGGTCTCTACGCGACCTTTGACCCGACCTTGATGGTCTCTACTATGCGACCTTTGACCTGACCTTGATGGTCTCGATGTGCTCTGCGTGGGTGGCGTCGGTGCCGATGCCGTGTTTCTCCATGAGTGCGATGAGGTCGGCCTCGGTGAGGAGGGCCGGGGGGGTCGTTGCCCCCTGGGTCAGCTCGATGCTCTTGGGCCGGAACCGGTCGCCCTTGTAGAACACCGGGATCACCTGGGACAGCAGAACAAACGCCACGTGAGAATATAATGTGAAATTGGCAGAAAGGAGCAGACACTCTTTTTAATAGTTAGAAACACTTTATTGCATCACACTTGTATATCAAAAACTACCACTTCACTGGTCAACTGACTTCTTATTTTCCCAGCAGGCACAGTGGGCTTATGCATATCAATGAGCATGGTTACAGTGAAACATATTAGTTATGACACATAAGACACTTTTCACAGTCCCAAACCTTCATAAAATGGCTACCAAACAAACCTCTGTACAGAGACCTTCTCTCTATTGAGACCACCTCTGTAATATGATCACTTTTCATGGTCCCAAAACTTTATTAAGTGGCTACCAAAATGAACCTCTCTATTGAGACCACCTGACACTGGTCCTAAAGGTTTTCTAATGTGTTTTTCCCAAGTTTGCTTGTGGATACAATTATATTCTTCTCTCTCCCACTCTTCTATGGAAAGCAAGCTCCTACCCACTGTATTGACATAGCTTGAAGACACATCTTCCACTTGACTATATCAAGTGGCCCAGACGGGACTCGAACTCACGACGCCAAGGGGGGCTCATCATCCCAAGCAGCGGGCTGTTTGCCATAGAAGAGTGAGAGAGAGAGAATATAATTGGATCCTAAAGGTGGTCCTAATAGAGAGGTTCTACTGTACACCTTGTGAGGTCAACTGGTTGCCTGTATGGCAGTGATGGAAATCCATGGCGAGACATAAGGGCAAGTACAAAATATTGCTTCCCCTGAACATATCATGCAAAAAGGGCATCTTTGTGACAAGCAAAATGAAATTGCTAGTCTTAGTTGCAATTTGTGGCATTCTAGATGTAAACTATAACATATATATCACCTTTGCAATTATGATAATTTAAGAAAACAAAAATTAAAATGATACAAGTGGGTCAACGTCAATAAGCAAAGTTGGTTTTAAACACAACACTGATTTCAATTATTAAATTCATAGCAAAAAATTGTCCAATACACCATGGCAAGTAACTCTAAAAGGTTAAAAAGTTACTTGCTCAGAGCGAAGGGGCGGACAGCTATTTTAAACACGGACTATAGAGCACACGCTATGAGACTAAACTTTGACGGTTGGCACTTAGGGATCATTCAGTATTTATGACAGGGTGGGGTAGGAGGATTTTAGGACGGGCCATGAACTTTTGTCACAATGTTTGGAGGGGGGCTATCAATTTTTTTACACACTTTTGAGGGGTGGCTATCAATTTTTTCACATCAAATTTACCCCTATTTTTTTAGGGATTCTGTACTAAAATTTACTGTTTTTTATATTATGGATATCCATCAAATAGGATTTTAGTTAACCGACAATGAGTGCGTTAATTGTTGGGGCTCGGGTTGGTGGGGGTGGGGGGTCATCAATTTTTGTCACATGAAATTGAGGGGGGGGGGGGGTTACCAATTTTTTCACGGAAGTTTGAGGGGGGGCTATTAATTTTTTCACAGAAATTTTAGAAAATCCTCCTACCCCACCCTGTCACAAATACTGAATGGTCCCTTACAAAATCGCCGCCCACCTACCTTGGAGTTCCATTTGTCGTAGGGATACACATCGAGATAGTTCCTGGCGATGATCATCAACCCAGAGGCAGAGAACTGAAACAATGGAGAATTTTGATTTGATTTGATTATTCCGTTTATCACAGGCATATTAATTACAAAGTAAATAAAAGATTACAAATAAGTAAAAAATATAAATAAAGGTAAAATTGAATAGAGATATACAAATATAATAAAAAAAATGAACCATGTGACAAACAAGGAGCACTAAAAAGATATCCATTTAAAATGGAGTCTTATTTCCATACTGGTCCTCGGTGAAACATGGAAAAACAACTGACTAGAATTGGTGCCATAGAACATAATAATTACATTACTAATGATTAACCTTTTAACAAATATATTCTTATTACTCTTTTATAAAATGGTTCATATAATATTTCTTACATTTTGATTTAAAAGACACCAAACAGTTTGACTTTCGTATTGGTAGAGGCAGACTATTCCTAAACCATAAACGTCGACATAGACAGTGAACACAGGAGAATGGCATTTTTTCCAGTCTCTATGAGAGACGGAGTCAGACATTTTGAACAAGCCTAAATTGGGTACCATGATTAGAACAGCAGTTAACTCTATAGAGTGAAGTCTTGAAAGAAAAGAAAACTCTCTAATATAAGGAGTTTCTAATGACATTTTGAACATGTATGTTTCAAAATGGTTTTAATTTTATTTACGTTTATTGAAAGAATGCTAATACATTTTAGTTACGCATTTTAGTATTGGTTTTATTCAATAAACTGCAAAATGTCAAACCAATTGCGAAAGGAGACCTTACATGTTCGTCTTTGATCACAATGATTGCAGTTTTAGTTTCTTTTATTTCATAAAGTAGTATTGATGCTTAGGCTATTCTTGAAAGTTTATTTTGAATTCCAAATTAAATCTCCAGCCACAGAATAAGACAGAATAACCAACAATGAAACCATCTGTGATGTCCAAAATCAAACAAATTCTCAAAAAAAAACTCACTTCCATGTCGGTGATAACAAATGCACATGTGCCCTATTGACGTAAACAATAAAACTCCTGGAATTGGTAGCGTATTTCTTAACAATGGAAAAGCAACATTTGACGTGCAGTGATACACGTGTCGCATTGTGATTGTTTGGCAAGGTATTTCATCTAGTACGCATTATGCTGAAGTAACGTCAGCTTCAAGATACTTTTATTAGCAGCCTCTGCTCCAAAAAATGTCCAGTATATTATACAATTACAGGTATGAAATGTGTTTTAATTCATAACTAATAAAATCTAGGAATTTTAAGTACAGAAATATCAAACTAAAAAAGGCCATTTTCGCGTGCATTTATATGGTCACGTGTCAATGTTATCACCTCATGGTGGGGTGATCACGCGACGTGTGACCTTGAGAATTAAGTACAGTAGAACCTCTCAATTACCTTTGGTACCAAAAGGTGGTCCTAATAGAGAGGTGGTCTCTTATTGGAGGTTCATTTTGGTAGCTTTTGAAAAGTTTGGGACCATGAAAAGTGGTCCTATTATAGAGGTGGTCGGTTCTATTGTAATCTCTCACGTGCTCTGCGTTGATGACGATGTCCACGCTCGTCTCCTGCCCCTGGGCGTCGGCCGAGCAGCACGCCAGGAAGTGACGCACGATGAACTCGTAAACACGCGCCTCGTTACCCTGGAACGCACAAACAACAGCTAAGCTTAGGGTTGAAAACCTGTCTTCATTATCTCAATTTAAATTGAGGGGACTTTTGATTATTACACTCAAAAATGACAGGTTTGGTTCATTACAGACGTCAGGATTAGGTGGAAAAAATGAGGGGACTTTGGATTATGACACTTTAAATTTGGGGGTGAATTCATACAAAAATTCAAAAAAAAAATTTGGTCTCCATTTTGAAAGGAAAAAAATTTGTCTCTGATGTTCACCAAATTTGTCTCACTTCAAGTTGAAAATAAAAATTTGTCTCTAGAAAGTCAAAAAAAAATTTGTTTCAAAACATTTTGTCGCCCCCCCCAAATATCGAATGGTCCGTCCCTAAGGCCTTGAAAAAATGATTGTTTGGTTCCGGTAACATGATTTTTGAAAAATAGGTTAGTTTAATTTTATTTTTTTTCTTCATATTTTTTACCGCAAAAAATTAGGTTAGGTAGGGGCCATTTCTTTTTTTTTACTCCACATAGAAAACGAAAGTGACTGCACACACATGATGGTAAAATTAAACAAAAATGATGAATAAGATGATTTTTTTTTTGGATCGCTAAAATTAGTATATTATTTTATGTCTGAATTTATAGGTTCGAAGTTTTTATAAAAAACGCAATAAAAAGATTAGGTTCGGTGGGTTAAAATGGGTTGCTAGGGTTACCGGAACCACAGGATCATTTCTTTAGTCTTAGATTAAATATTCTGTATGTCATCCTGAATGGAGGAAGCCGCTGCTCGTTGCCCTGGAGACGGGAAACTACGCAAGTCTGTAAACCGTGGTGAAAATGGAGCGGACTTTTTCTAATGTGTTTTTCCAAGTTTTCTTGTGGATACAATCATATTCCTCTCTTTTCTGTGGCAAGCAAGCTCCTATCCACTGTATTGAGATAGCTGAAGACAGGTTTTACAACCTAAGCTTAGGGTTGAAAAACCTGTCTTTGCTATGTCAGAAAAGTGGTAGGAGCTTGCTTGGGGGGAAATATACCTATTTTGAGATGTGAGAATGGCCTTGGATTTTTTATAGAAATGAGAATGGGGTTCCATTTCCTTTGAGAATTGTGAGAAATTGTGAAATTGTAAAATTGTGAAATGAGAATGGTTCGAAAATTCGTGAGAATGGCCTTGGATTTTTGCGGAGACTTGAGAATGGGGTAGGGTATGTTCCCCCCTCAGTGGAAAGTGGCACGATTAAATACCCCAGTGGTGCATTTTCAAATAGAGCTTGGTGACCACAGACGACACATGTCCTGCCTGTCTTGTGACTTTTATCCGTGGCCGCGTCAGCCATGTTGTCTCCATATTTGGTCATCACAGATGACGTCACAAACATGCAAACGTGGCAGCAGCAAGTGACGTGACAGTATTTAAAGATAATGCTCAGCCAAAATAATATGTGTTCTGTTAAGCCTAGTATCAATGAACAATACATTTTCCATTGCAAATCTAAGAAAAATAATATTTATCTTCTCCACATTTAATTTCTATCACACCTTTAAAAATACCATGCTGTCTTGCAAACTAAAACACACGGTCACGTGATGTTGCATAATTGAATGATTTTCGCCAGACGTACCGCAGATTTCTCACGACAGACGTCACATGTAACATGGGAGAGATAGGCAGCCTATTACGTGCACCGTCCAAGTTACGTCTGACGAAAATCATTCTATTGACATTTGTTGTGTTCACGTGTTTTGACGGGGTTATACCGGCCTGTTATTGCATAGTATTTGAATTGCTCTAAATACTTTAATAGGCTGTTTAAAAGGATGCAACGTTCAGAATACACAGAACATATATCACATGGCTTCTATATTTGTTCTGCCACTGAGCATGAAAAGCGCCCCCAGTGAGGGCAAACCAGTGTTTTATACTTCGAAAAACACTGGAATGTCACTGTCCTATATATTGGCAAAAATTCAATATTCATATTTCAGCAGCTAACAGCACCAGGCTAGACTAATGTTGCTGCCTTATGATATTGATTTTTTCCATACTGGCTAAAGCGTATTGAATACTAGTAAAATGGACCTAATAATGGACCTAATAATGGGCCCAAATATGGACTGTTTGGGCCCATGTGAAATAGGGTTCTTGTGGTCACCATTTCCAACCGACATGCCAAATTTGAGCATCCTAGCTTAAACGATGCGACCTGTAGAGGGGTAATGAACCAGACGGACAGAGTGACAAACGGTCTGACGCAATTAATTGGGTACTAGCCAGTGTATAAAACACTGGAATAACCTGTAAGCCTCACCTGCAGGCTGTGCGTGTACTTGGTGGGGTGGATGGGGGGGTGGGCCTGGTCGGATTTGGTCCCGTTGCGCGGGGTCGGACCATTTCCCTGCAGCAGGTTGGCTGCGAAACCTGGCAAATAATCACAACAGTGGATTCTGGTCAAATATTAATTGCAATTTACATAGTATATATAATATTTTGGAATTAATGGACTGGGTTGTACTTAAAATAGAATTTATGAGATATATAGCGTGTGGTCTCATCTTCCTTCAGTTTGCCTTACCATGCATAATAAAAAATGTTGTTTGAAAAGAACCTGTGGGTTTGAAAACATGTTAGCAATAAAATAAAATTTTGGATCACGTTTTTGGACTATATTTTGGACATTTTTTATCATGCATGGTAAGACAAACTGAAGGAATATGGACTGGGTTGTAATTATAGACATTAGAGAACCCTCTCGCCAAGCAGTGGTAGTGGTCCAGGGTTCGAGTCCCTGCGGCAGAGGCTGTGTGATATCGCCGTATATGCCGTATATGTGATATAGCCCTATTTGCTTGGCAAGAGAGTTCTCTAATGTCTATTTGCAATTTGTTTGATTTTAGACGACACAGATGTTCTCATTGTTGGTTTTTACTTCTGTTTCTGTGTGTTGGGATGTCTATGCCAAGCCAGGAGTCTCCACACACGCAGAAAAAAGAAGTAAAACCAAACGATCAAATATCACTAGAAGGATATGATGATTTTGATGATAAGAAAAACAGTCTTTGCACATAAATATTTAGACCACTCCAGTAGATTTTAATGAAAATTATCCAATTCCATACCGTATTATAAAGAAGGGGTAAATTGTAGATTTTTTGAACTCAGACAGGGCTTGACACTAACTTTTTTTTTTCACATGCCAGCAAGGCACATGGTGTGAAAAATCTATGTGCGCTAATCTCATTTTCATGTGCACTGAAATTTTTTAGCTGGACCGCAGACGGTAATAAAAACAAAAATTAATTTCACTATCAGATCAACATGAAAACTTCATTTATATAATAAAAGTTTCACCGTAGGGAATACCAACATTGTGGATATGAAAGTCTGGTTTGGCTTAAGTATAATAACTTGTATTTTTATGGCGTGCCCACTAGGGCACAGGAGCCTAAGATTTTATGTGCCCAGGACACCAGGGCACTATTGGGCATATTTTGATTATACAAGAAAAATGGAGTTTACTCATTTCTGAAGCCTACCACGATAAAAATGTATAGTAGTTACCCAGAATCTATGACAACCTATGGGTATGCTATGAATCTTAGACCATTATGATATTTTTGTTATTTCCATGTTTACTTTTACCACAGTTTTCCTTGTAAATAATGCTGCAGAAAAAACTAAATATCAAATTTATAATATGATTTAGGTATTTCGATTTTATGTGTTTGACACACGATTCCAGTGAACAGTCATAAGTTGTTTTTCTTGTGATTGTCTCATCTTGTGTTAAATCGTATCATTTTGTTCTCACTGCTTATTTTTTTATTCAATAAATTACATTTAGTGTTTTATCCTGTTTAAGGCATGGAATAATTGCCTATACTTGCCGGCAATTACATTTAAACTCTCATTTGAAATGGATGAAAAATGAGTGCTCCCCAGCTAGTCTAAAAAAACGTGTGTTCCCGTGAATGTAAACAAAAAGTGCCATTTTGATTTTCAAGAAAGTACTGCATTCAAATATATTTTTAGCTTGCATTTAATTGCGAGCAAACCTTTGTAACGTAATTTGCAGGCACATATTAGGTTGTTTGATATAGTTAAAGGAGGATTATCTTTGGATACTGAATGTTGGATATGTAATTATTTCTTGTATACCGAAATATATGTGAGCCCGGCCAGTAGCTAGCGTCAAGCCCAGTTAGGGAAAAAATAATACTAGAAGATGATGATTTTTGATTATCGGAAAAACAGTCAATTTTTTGATTTTGTACATAAATATTTAGAACACTTCAGCAGATTTTTATTGAAAATTATCCAATACCATACTGTATTATAAAGGGGGTAAATTGTGTGCATGTGTGTTTTGTGTGAATGTAAAAAAGGCTTATATCCCATTTTAGCTGCTGCCTAATCCATTTGTATAGACCAATTGCAATAAAATATGTTTAAATGAAAACAGAGTGTTCAATGTAACATTAATATTCCTCTGTCAAAGAATAATTGGTGAGGTCACAAAGAGGAATATCTAAAAAATACTCTTTCTAATTTTTACTATAAATTATCTGAGGTAAAATTAGATTAAATTAAGTGGCATGATCTCTAGAAAAGCAATTATACCTAATTGAATGCGTATAAAGTCGATCATTACATGCTATTATTAGAGGTAGAGGTAGGCTGGTATTACAGGTAGGCATTATTAGTTGGCAAATTTTAATGTCAATTTGAAAAAAAAACGTTTTGAATTTGGGCCACCACATAATGAATTCGGGCCACTAGATGGCAAATTTTAATGTCAAGCCCTGAATACCATAACTTCCAGAGTTACCCCAACTGTTTATTGTGACCCACACGTAGTGGTCCTCAGTGGTTCAGTGGTTAGAGCGTACGACCGACACACAGGAATTGCCTGCGTCGTAAGTTCGCGCCCCGGTGGCAGACACAGTGTCGCCAAAACCGATACGTCGTACGTCTGCCACACTGAGTTGCTGATTTCCACCGAGCATGTCGACACCGTACAGTGTTACTACTAGACGGTGGCGACGCCAAGCGCGGAGGTTCAGAAGCCTCGTTAAAAGGCGTGTCCCGTGTAGAGGAGAGCCACACCTCTGCACGTAAAAGAACTCACCTAGTTTGAAAACTATAGCTAGTGTGATCCCTCCACACCCCTGGCTCAGTTGGCTACCTAGCCTGCCTCTGGAGAGATATATGTACAAACACCACGTGACCTCCCTGCCAATAGTCGTCAGCTAGTTGACGTTGGGCAGTACCATGCAGATGTAGATGTAGATGTAGAAACGTACCTCCCCAGTTGGGGTCCTGTGTTTGGTTCTGCACCAGCGTGTGAAGGTCCAGGTCCTTGGGAAAGATGTTGGTCTCAGTTCGCGGGTAGCTGATGAACCCCTGCAATGTCATCAAATCTTCATGTATAATTTTCGTGCATTATAATTTGTACATTCGTTTGTATTAAATGCACTTTGGTTTGCATCAGAAAAAACAGTCAATTATTTGATTTTGTACATAAATATTTAGAACACTCCAGCAGATTTTTATTGAAAATTATCCAATACCATACTGTATTATAAAGAAGGGGTAAATTGTGTGCGTGTGTGTTTTGTGTGAATGTAAAAAAGGCTTATATCACATTTTAGCTGTTGCCTAATCCATTTGTAAATTGTAATTTACGTATTGTTGTGAAATGTATACACTTGTGTTGATTTCCTTCTGATATTGCCATATTTGTGTTTATGTCATGAAATGTATATTGATTAACTTTTGATATTGTGAGCACACTGGAGACTGAAGAAGGCCTATGTGGTTCAGATAGTATTTTTGTACAGTGTCTGGAGGAGTTAAGTTCATGTTAAGTTAGTTTGCAGTGAAGATGGAAAAAGGAATTTGAGTGTGAAACAAGAAAAATAAATCTTTTGATGGAAATTCATTTATCCTGGATATGAAGTACACAAGTTCAACAATGGTTTCTAAACAAGGATAATAATCAGTTCATACACTGAGCTTTCGACAGCATCCGCCATCTTGATCACAGTGGTTGACGTCATTCGTCGTCACTGGGACCTCGGGAAATCCCCGGGTTGCGCGCCCCCCTCCCCCTCTCGGGTGAGGACATTGTTCCAGATGTCGAAAGCTCAGTGTATGAACTGATTATTATCCTTGTTTAGAAACTATTGTTGAACTTGTATAAGAAAAATAAAGTTGAAAAGAGAATGTAAACAGCCCAGTGGCTCCACCTGCGTGTAGAGCTTCTCCGCGATCTTCATCGTCTCCTTGGCTCCGATCCGGAGCTTGCGCGACACGATTTTCTCCATCTCCACGGTATCGAGCGCCGCCGGTCGCCACTTGCTCTTGGGCTTGGAACGCACGTCGATCACCTCCGCCACAGGGTCCTAAAATGTAAATAAATGTAAATTTCATTTTGTTATGCAATGCAATCTGTACGAAGATCAGAGATATGAACTTATGCAACATTTACATAGTATAAATGATGATTTTTATAATTCGAATGAACAAGATAAGTTTATAAGTATCATGCAATGTGGAAATTTTAAAGTGATAAATATTGTTTTTAAAATGTTCATGCGTAGGTTACTATATGTTTAGT
The DNA here is from genome assembly GCA_019095985.1 of Streblospio benedicti. Classification (NCBI taxonomy): domain Eukaryota; kingdom Metazoa; phylum Annelida; class Polychaeta; order Spionida; family Spionidae; genus Streblospio; species Streblospio benedicti. The sequence continues at coordinate 60,189,441 of CM032669.1, read as the reverse complement.
GATGGCTTGATTTTAAGTAGACATTTTGAGTATAACTTAATTTTTAACCCAGTAAGGTGTATACTTTTTTAATATGATAAAAGAATTGTGGTTGCAGGCTAAATGGAAGTGTTTTAACTACTGTAAAAAGGTTTTTAAAGTAATATATTAGTATATAATGTATAATAGTGTCTAGTATGCCAAATTTGGCAGTATGTCTTTGTTGTAAGAATAATTTAATTCACTGTTTTAATGTATGTACAAGGACATTTGACACTTAAATAAACAATTTTACTACTTTTACTTTACTGTAAATGTCTGGTTTATAGTCTTGATCCAAGTTTTGATCTCACGACTTAACAATTTACAACAGGTCATTGGCACATTCAATGATCATCAATTGATCATTTCTCATATGCTTGCATCGGCAGCACATTCAGCGCACAATGCTAATCACTCACACAATCACTCACTCTTTCAACCCAATGACCTGTACCTAATTAACGTATAGGTGCCACTGAGCGGTGTGCAACTGTTTAGGGATGGGTTTGCTCAACACCCATCACCATACCCGACTGGGAATCGAACCCACGACGTTCTGGTCACGAGTCCAGCTGCCTATCCACTCGGCCACAGAAGCACACAACAGTTTGCTCTTGAATGATTTCATTGTGTTGGTATGAAATGTTTTTGGTTCATATTTCTTTTTTCACAACACTATATTTTATCTTCGTTGACAGTTTCGCCAAACAACTGTTGGCATCATCAGAAAGTCTTCCCGCGCATGTCAGGACGAGTGTACGATTCGATCCTCGGTAGCGAGGATCGGCAGATTTGACCTCCTGACATGCACGGGAAGACATTTTGATGAAAAAAAGAAGAAATATGAACCAAAAGACGAACAGTTTGGTTTAATAAGTCTTGCTGTTGGGCTTGGAACGCACGTCCACCACTTCAGCCAAAGGGGCCTGGACAGGAGGTTTGACAATCTAGTGTCGTATTTGTTCTAATAAGCGCACAGTGCGCTCACAAAAACAAATTTCAGCAAAAAAACAAAAAATAATAAGCGCACTCCAACAATTTTTCGCGTTTATTGCATTTTTCTTTTATAGCTCACTTTGACCCCACAGAACATGATAACACAACAGTGTCGAGGTAATGGTCTGTTTTAGTGTGGCGATAACACTAGCTTGCACGAGTGCTGTTTTAGTCATGAAAGAATGGTGTTTGACCACTCGATTGTCGTGTCAATCGTGAAATTGAGCATGCTGACGTCTGATTTCGTGAGGGTAAATCAGACCTCAGCAGTTTGACAATCTATTCTTCTCAGTTTGCCGTTCATTCTCAATTCTGATTGGTTAAAAGCGGTAGGAGATCAGGTTATCTCCCTACTTTGCGAACAATGAACACCATCAAGCAGGGTCAGACACCACTCATGCAAGCTAGTGTTATCTCTACACTAAAACAGACCATTACCGTTATAGTACTGATTTCAAAACATAAAGACACTTTAATATATTATGTCTACATCACTGCACAGGGAGTTTGTGGCAACTCGTGTGGTCCATTTACCACACTACTTCAATCTTACTAAAACTACTCAATATCACAGACATCCGACAAATGTTAACACTGGGTGTGCAAAAATGCATTTCGGCAACAGATATTTTACACATTAGTTCGTTTTGTTATTACGTGACACACAAATATGACAGTCCGCTGTCCTCTATGGAGATGGCATTTGAAGTCTGGACTCGCATCATAAACCAAAACTAGCTAATATGAAAATACAACATTTTGTTTGACACAATGTCAATAATAAGTGCTGAAGATATCTTACTTCTAATACATGTTGGTAGAGAACTAAGCACGCGAGGTGGTCGAAAAGTCGGTTTCTGGAAGTAAGATTTATTTGATATTAGTCAAAAAACTTCTTTATACGTGCTTTAATTTTGAAATGTCCAAAATGTTCCAGAATACACCAAAATACATATAGTTTTATATTTCAACAATAAACGTCCTCCTCAGAAACCAAATTATTTGCAAACTCTTTGATATTTTTATAGATACGTATAATAACAAACTAGCTTTATTTACATATCATGGAAATAAAGATAATATGTACAAAGTAGTACAGTAAATTAATTGGATGCTTAGTGTTATAGATATCTACAGATGATTAAAATATACATGGCTTCATGTAAATCCTGAACTTTGATGACATAAAATTTTCATACTGCTAATAAATAAAAATAAAATAAAATCGACTTTATTAATTTACTGGAACAAAAAGAGTAAACTACTCAATAAGTATGTAGCATATGGAGTCATTTAAAAAGTATTTCTTTTTCTTTTCTGCTACTTTATTAAAAAATCTAAATTAATTTGTTAAGACATGAGAGAGTTAATGGTAAAAATGTTAACAAATTGATTTTGTAATTTATGTAAAAACATTGATAAGGAAACCGTGACTTTGAAAACGTTCTGTAAGATATGAATTTTTTTTTAGGAAACATTTAGATTTATAATACAGTAGCAGAGAAGAGAAGAAATACTATTTAAATACAAAGAGTACCAGTCATTAAATCAGCTGGCATTTCAATGACAGTATAAAATTTCTACCTTTTCCAACTAAATTCCACTTTCTCTTCCTCATCAGTTTCATGTAGAACTTAAAAATAAATAGAAATCAAATAAACAATATATCTCAATACAACTCTATGTATTTGGCAGGTAGCATCTGGTTTCATTTGCAATTTTGCTGTTCATTAATGCTACCTGAATGTATTTCGTATCAATCCAAAGTTATAAAATTGTATATTCCTTTTATTTTTTCAAGACTGAATGAAATCTCCTCTCCAAACATCACCATCTGATGGTGCTGTTTGGAAAAGGAGACTTTAGGCTTGAAAACTGTTTAAGATTAAAACAAAAGGAGTATGATATTCGGTTTTATAAGCACCCCATTAAGTGCACCCCCTGTTTACACAGATAATATTAAACAAATCTTGTTCTCTTTTTTTTTTTGCAAAGATTTCACCTAGGGCCATGATATTGTGCGACTAACACACGGTATTATTCCGATAACCACAGAACCACGCTGGGCGCGTTGTTTCATGTTTTTTTGGGGTCAAAGTGAGCAATAAAAGAAAAAATTACGAACCGCAAAAAATTGTTGGGATGTGTTTATCAATTTCTGTTTTTTGTTGAAATTTGCTTTTTGTAAGCGTATTGTGCACCTATTAGAATGAATACGGTACAGGATTTCATCACTTTGGATTGATACGTAATACAAGTAAGTAGCATTAAAGAACAACAAAAGTATACTAATCCTGCAATTTCAGACTATCTCAAATAATTAATTCGTATTCAGAAAAAACTTGTCAGGTTTATTTTTATATTACTAATTTCTTGAAGTCTATACATAGCATTATAGTCTCATTTTGTACTATGTTTTCGGTCTATGCTACAAGTTCTCAATGCAACAGATTTCCCACATGTTTTAAGTTAAAGCTTTTCAGCTCTGCAAAAACATGATTATGATGAAAATGAGGTTTAGAAGTTTAGCATAGAACGAAAACATAATCATGTTTATTTAGCATAAAAGATCATAAATAGCAGTTTTAGACAGGATCAATAATCTATGTTCAGAAAAAAACTTGTCAAATTTGTAAACAGATTCTTTAGATTCCTTTTTTATATTGCCTGATTTTGAGATAAATATATTGAAACGTGCTGCTGCCTGGTGACAGAAATCAAAGACGACGGACATGGAAAAAATAAAAATATCAAGACAGTCAGTTGTAATGAATTTATTTCAAAGTTAATCAATTACCGTGAATGTCCTCAACAACAGAACCCAACATGCAGTCACAAATCCTTTTCTTTTAGAAACCCTTTCCCATATTTAAGCATTAATGCATGAGAAAAATTTCTGTTATTCAATTTTTCCTTTGTTTATGCTTTTGTTGAGGACATTCACTGTAATCCACTTGCTGCCAGTTTTATTTTCCTACCTCTGATTTTCCACTTGCCAGCAGTTTTCCCTAACTCTGATCTTCCAGAAAAGCTCGGGGGATGTTACCGCATACGACCATCAAGTGCCTACCTTTGTGTAACAGCCCTCCCCTTCTTTTTATTAAATGTTCTAAAGAATTATGTAGTAACTGCACAGCCCACCTCCAAATTTGAGAAAATTTCAATTTAACGGCCCTGGGCGCTTGGATGGTCGTATACAGCAGTCAATTGATCCACTTGCTGCCCGTTTTTTCCTACCTTGTATCTTCCAGAAAAAAGTGTACGGATATTAGTCATTATGTTCATCTTGTCAGTTTTATTTTTCCTACCTCTGGGCTTCGTACTTTTAAAACCAGCCGGCCCTAGGCCAAAATCTTCCAGAACTGGGCTCGGTTAGGCTATATTACTTGGATGGTCATACAGCTCAATCGAATCATTAGTCAATTTTGAGTCAGTTTTATTTTTCCTATCAACTTGCTGCCCGTTTTTCCCTACCTCGTATCTTCCAGAAGGGCTCGGGGATGAAGGCCTGCACCTGCTTGTAGCGCTCGACCACGAATCCGAGGGTGGGGAACTGGCAGCTGCCGTAGCTGATGAGCTGGTCGGCGAGCACCGCGGGGAACACCTTCTGCAGCCGCAGCGTCTGGAAACGCGTGAACGCAGCACCTACAACAAATGTAAAAAAATAAATGTAATAAATGTAAATGTCTGATTTATGGTCTTCTTGCTCAAAGGATGGGACGACTCTACATCTACACCAGCTCACTGGCATCCTTGTCACACTAGATCTTTCTCAACTCCCTGGGGAGAATACAGCAAATAAATGATGGCTACTGTCAGTGCAAACCAATCACTCCACATTCTTGCTTCACTTGCCTGACATGTCATAATAATAAGAGTCATATTATCACCTCCCATGTATGTCTAGGCCCAGTGAGTACATAAAGTCAAGGTTCTAGAACACTTTCTGTGTAAAGGATGGGACTCACTCTACATTAAAGAGTTGTCAGCTCCATACAGCAGAGTCAGCCGGTAAAAATTTTTCTGTCTTTTTTGTGCATTAAAAAAGCTCCTACAACAGACTCAGGGTTCACAGTAAAACCATTGACGTCACCGTAAAGTTTTTGTAATGTGAATGTTCATAGGCCTTTCAGTGCAAACACCTGTGGAGGTGTAATACAGTCAAAAACAAGGCCACATGCATCATAAACAGAAGCCAACTGACATTAATCAGCAGCAAAATTCTTTCTTTTCCCCCGCACTGTAGCCACAGCGTCTGAAATCGGGTAAAAGCAGCTCCTACAGCAGAGTCAGAGTTGTCTTTTTTCGCACTACAACTCACATTCACAGTAACAACAGTGACGTCGCCATCTTTTTTCGTCACTTCGGTTAAGGCCGAGTGATGGGAAGTCGCAACGTTTGGAAACGCGTGAAAGCCACGCCTACAACAGAGTCGCAATGCATATTGTCACATACCATGTATGTCTAGGTCCAGAGAGCACAAGTTCACAGGTTCTGGAAAACTGCTACTTTTATATTGAATATTCTACATATTTGGGCTACAGCACTCGGTCTCATCACCTAGTGTAAAGTGTAGTGAATACAGCTGAAAAATAAAACTATATACTATAGAAAATGCTATTTTTATGTTGCAGACTGTCAAACGGAATCCGTGAATGAACGTTATTCTGTTACCGTGGTTTTTAAACATTTTTTTCAATCAAACATCATAAACATTTTGACACAACTTATAATGTATTTGACATCAACATCAACATTTAATAAACATTCAGCGTAGCAATGTGAAATTTTTTAAACACCACACTATCGGCGGAATAACGTTGATTTGCGGGCTTCCGTTCGGCAGACGTTACCTATTCTGTCATGTGATCACCGCCACCATGGCGGTCACGTGACAGTCTAAATAATAAAGTGGCAACGCATAATTTTCAAGATTCTAACACTTACTTTCAAATGCCTCACTGGACTTGCACCATATTACCTGTCTGAACTCTTACAACCATACTCACCACCTGGATTACTGCGGTCATCAAATAACCGATTGCTTAAAGAATTTAGATCAAGAACCAAGTCTTATGGTGATAGAGCATTTAAAACAGCAGCACCTAAATTATGGAATAAACTTCCACTGTCCATTCGACAATCCAAAACTCTTGTATCTTTTAAATCCCAACTAAAGCACCATTTGTTTTAACGAGGCCTACAAGCGTACATGAACATTTACCCTATATTTTTGGAATATTATATGGAATTTACGCTATATAAATTAGACAAGATTTGTGACATATGCCATGGTATGCAGCATGTGGTCTGCATTTTTTTTGTTTCTGCTACCTTATAATCCAAAAACAAAGTCTTATTTTTAGTGAAGAATCAAATTAAATTGAGAAGGACACTAGAGATGTCGAAATATGTTTAAATAAATTTGATTCTTCACTAAAAAAATAAGACTTTGTTTTTGGATTATTATAAACAGAAAAAAAAAAAAAAAAAAAACTATATAGATTGTACTGTATTGTTACCTATCCTGAGGTCCAGTTCCTGCCTCACGTCCACAGCATCACTCGTGTTTTTGTCCGGGGGGACGAGGTTACTGACCGCTCGCGCCACCGCCCTACAGTCAAAAACACAGCGCAACGTCAGCAAACGTAGGCCAAAGTACCGCACATCAAAATCTAACAAGTAGACGTCAGGAACGCCAAAAATCTGCCCTTCCTAGATCAGGCCCTTTTAGGTCAATTAATTTTAAAACTAGTATTTCAAATACATATACGCATAAAGAACATTGTAGAAAGGCAACAAATCTAATCAGAATGAAAATAAAAACACATCGTCACTTCGTCAAAAGTAGGCCAAAGTACCGTACATCAGAAACTTATCAGGTCTGAGGAGTAAAACAATGAAGCTAAATATGAAATTGGGTGGTCATAGGTCAAATACGTCTCCCTGTAGAGTGGTAACGAGGTATTTACACCTAACGCTCATAAGCCCTACGCAACAACTCAGGCAAGCGTTAATTCAATCGATCAATCGATGCCTAAATTATTTGAGCAGACCCTAATTATTGCTCATTCAGAGGCTGTGGCCTGCAAAGGCTGCCCTGTCTACATCTCAACCGTCAACCCCAAGGTCTTTAAGTCAATAGGATACGTAAGATCCATGTCCAAACATGCCCCAGATCTTTCTGCACGACCACATCCCCAGTCTATTTTGGTCTTCCCTTTCCTTTCCTTTTATTTCAAGTTTTCATGCCCAAACATTTACACAATCTGTCGATGAAGTCTGAAAGTAAACCTTCTAGACTTTTGTTGAATTTGATTTTCAGGTAACGGCGCGGCACAACAAATTGGCTTTGCAGACAGCACAGTGATTCTCAAACCGGTTGCCCAATCAGACGACCACATTCAAATCGTAAATCGGCTGGTGATATTCTGGGTCATCCCCCCAAAAAAATGCATTACTAACTTGTAGAATCTTATATTTATGTGCAAGACGTATGCTGTTATTCAAAATGTTGAAGTCTGATTTTTTTTTTTACTTTTTTCGTTTATCACAGGCATTTTAATACTACATATAAGTAAATAAAAGCTTGCAGATAGGTAAAAATCATAAAAAGAAGTAAAATTGAATAGAGATATGCACATAAGATTAAAAAAGTAAACCATGTGAAAAACAAGGGTTGTTCTCGTGTTACTTCTGTAGTCAATTATTCTATTCTATACAAACTGATAAACTATTTTCAACTTACAACTGAAATCGTGCATACGATGCGCAGAAAATTTTCTTTAAACCAATGTTGGTAAGGAATCTATGTAGATGTATAACATAAAAAGTTACTATTTTTGTTCGTTACTTACCCTGGTGTGATTTCAGAAAAGCGTGCGCGGTGAACCCGCAAATTCCGATTTACTGAAACAAAATAAATCAACGTTCACAAGTGTAAATAACTGTCAGCCTCGGTCAACAAGTCAAACGTATGTACAGGTATCTTTGTGTACACTACTTAATATAGAGTTCAAATCGTAAACTGTGGTCTCATATTAAATATATATATATTTTTTCTTCTTTACCATGCAATTCATTATATGAGTCGTGACGCGATGACCCGGGTTAGCGTCAAACCCCGGGGAACCGCAGCACGTGATCGATAATACATCAATACTTGCACGAGGATTCGTGGAAAAATCAAAATCCATATAAGTTACATCTAGGACGACGTGATGATACTGCTTTTTCAGTAGGTAGTGTGAGTACCGGTAGGCCTATATTATATTACCGGTATGTGAGGGGGCTCTAAATGACAAGTATGTATTATTTGGATGAAATTATAAATAAATTTTTTGTTCTTTGATGTTGAGTTACCATTACTTTCAAGTTGCATAATATTGTAGTGAGTGTAGATGAATGGCAAGTAATTGACCCTGGTCCCTGTCATGTTTTATTAAGTTACTCCTAAAATCGACTGTAATCCATGTAAAGAACACTGATTCACATCCGTGGCGGGATGAGCTTGCTGTACGTGGTCCTGGTTGCGCGAGACTAGATCAATCGACATCGGCGTAGCGAGGATACTACATTTGTAGGTAGTATCCTTGCATAATAACACCATCAAACTAACCTAGATCTAGATCTACCAAAATGAGATCATACCTACTTCGGAAATCTAAGATTATACGGACTTTTAGCATTTTGTTTAATGCCAATGGTGTAGCTCAATAATGGGATTAATTGACAAAATGTACTAGATTTGATGAGGTGCCCCGGCAACCAGAAAAAAAAAATTAATTCAAAACAGTGTCAAATTTGACGACATAACCCGGGTCGTCGCATCACTGCTCATATGTCAAAGCTAACTCTAGAGTTTACACTGGCTTATACCCTATTAATTATGTTAATCCCACAGTATTTCACTTTATTTCAGATGAAATATACAGTATATGTTATCCACAGTAAAACAATACACTACATACATAAATAATAAAAAAATCACAATTTAAAGCTGTACAATTTAATAAAACCTCAGAAGTAAAAAAAAAAAACACTGACTGTTGCAAATCGCTTTAATTAGTGTTTAAAGTGCACTTTAATATTCTGTTCATAAAATCAAAAACTAATTTTCTTCTTATGACCCCGTATACTTCTCTGACGTGTTAAGTTGTGTTTGCAATCGGGGAGACATTTTACGGTAGTCACAATATACATCTCGCGAACTGCCCATAACGTGAGCAATATTTCGTTAGCCGTGTACAGGTGGAAACGACCATCAAAACACTTTTCAAAAAATATAATACTTGTTGGACATATTTAGTACTGAATTATTGATAAAAGATAGAACACGAACTATACTTTAATTATCTGTTAAAATACCATATATGTATTCATTATTTATGAAGGAAATTACATAGTAAGAGGGACATTTTGGAAAACTGCCCATAGCGTGATCACTTCCTGTATGACATACCTGCCGTGCAGACGTCGATCACTTCGTAGCCGATGTTCTCTCCCTCGCGGTCGCAGTCGGTCCAGATGACGAGATGCTGACACGCCCGCGCCTCACGCTCCAGGGTGCGCTGGAACACAACAACCTAAATCTACTACAGTAGAGCCTCCAATTAAGACCATCTCGCTATTGAGACGATCTCTCTATCGTGACCACTTTTCACGGTCGTGATTTTTCTCCTATTCGTGGTCTTTATACAGACATTAGTTTTGGTAGCTCCAGTGTCTGCGAAACCGGCAAAATCTCATTCAAAACTCCAGACAATATATTTTGATTAAATATTCTATATATTTGGCCTAGATCACAAGGCCTCGTAATTTGTCAGCTGAATTGTTGTTCAAATGATTCTTTTTAAACATAAATTTTGACTTTATCAAATCAAAAGTTTCTTGGAAATATATACAAAAGTACAAACTGAGAACTGAGCCCCGCAGGTGCAAACATGGCTGTCACCAATGTGTGCTTAAAATTAAATTAGAATATTAATGCACTAAAGCTACATCATTAGTATTCTTCAGGTATGTTTTAATATTTATAATCAAAATCCATATCCTACTCTGTTTACTTATGAAATTATAACAACGAGCACTAAGGATTGGTGACCTTTATGTTGAGCATGTCCTCTGAGCACTGTTTTTCCACCGGAGCATCAAAGAGGCTGACAGGATTGCAGCTACGCCTAAACCAGGTCACAACAGCACTTATATGTCACAAGAAACGAAAATATACAATATAGACATACAAAAATTAGTTAGTAGAAGTCCATTATACATCAAAGCTTACTCCTCGCATTTATACTGGCTTATACCCTATTAATTATGTTAATCCCACAGCATTTCACTTTATTTCAGATGAAATATACCGTATATGTTATCCACAGTAAAACAATAGACTACATACATAAATAATAATTAAAAAAAATCACAACTTTAAAGCTGTACAATTTAATAAAACCAAAGAAGAAAAAAAAACGGACTGGTGCAAATCGCTGTAACTAGTGTTTAACAGTGCACTTTGATATTCTATTCATAAAATCAAAAACTAATTTTCTTTTTCTGTAATTATTGAATATTGTGATGCTGCTTGTTTTTGTTAAGTACATCAGTTAAATTTCTCTTTATAGTGTTATGCAAAATGGCTGCATGTAAGCAATAGGAATAAATTTTTCACCATTCAAAATTAGTTTTTGATGCAAATATTACAGTTTGTAGGCTTAAAACCATTTAGAAAATGACTAGCCCAGACACAACTTTCAGTTGCCACAGGCTAGCGAGCTACTGTTAACTTACAGCCCTGCTTTGTCCATAAACTTTCCGATAATAATCGATCCACTCACCAGCCTCTGTAGGATCCAACGAACTCCAGCCCGAGGAGATGACCCGACACAGACGTAAACGTCATCGTGCAATTTGCCATTCCAAGTATATTGTACTCAAATTCATAAATTTTGTTGTACTGTGAAAATCCCTCACGCTAAATAAAAAACAAAAACAAAACAAGGGTGACATACGTAACATGTTATCAAATTTCAAAGCACACGAAAGTGGTGAATGTTATAGAGATCCGGGTGCTATGACCCCAGCACGTGGTTTCAGACCAACACGTCATAGACAGGGTGAGGTTTCTGAAGTCTCAAGGGACATCCCTACCCACATCCACCGTTAGCAAGCCCCCACCCCACGGTCACGGTACGGGTGAGGTCGGGGAAACGTCAGCTAGTCAATGCGGCTGTACACACAATTCGTCTGTTTTTAAAAAATTACGACAATTACGTCGTGTGTTTCACCAAATTGGTCAAAGACCAAATGTTTTCACTATTGAACTGGGTGAGACTTGCATTCACTGTTACAGTCACATTAATGTTGGTACAGATATAATGTTGTGTGGTGAAAATAGAATGTTAAAAGAACAGCCGATTTGTGGTGTAGCCGAATTGTTCGATTGGTATTCTAGTATACATAGATCACCAGTAGACGTAGTGCTCAAATTATGGGCAGTTAACGACGTGATTAAGATTCTTATGTAATCTTGTTTATAAATACTAGAAATATATTAAATATTTTACCAGATATCAAAATATAACCACTGTTTTATCATTTCACAATACTAAGAGTACTAGCTTCCCAAAATAATTACTATAATGTCTGATTTTTATATTGGTGATCTTTCCAGCTGTTTACGTGCGACGTTAAAAAACATTGTTCAAAGTTATGGGCAGGTCACGAGGTACAGCTGTGACTCACATAAAACGTGTCCCCGATTGCCAACAGCCCAACACTACTTAGTTTTATCTTTTACTAGAATTTTCATAGTTTCTGGATTCATGATAAGTAGATACCAACATAATGTAACATAACGTAGCACAGTAGTGTGAAGAATGTGAGTTTCTGAGCCACCAACATTACCGCTTAGTTTGCCTGAATTATAGTTACTAATGTTCATGCGCAAATATCTATATCAAAACTTATTGTTTCATTAAGTAAACATATAGGCAATTAATCTCTAGATTGTTTCCTCTTATTATGTGCTGTTATTACGTCGAGCGTGTGCATTCCCGTGGAGATATACATAATAATCAACCCTACGTTGGATGTGCCCATAATTTGAACACTGCCTATAGCTTGAGCAATACTTCTTGCTAAAACCGGCCATACACATAAAACGTGAATTGTACGTATGACGTAATTTTAGTGACTTCTACAACGGTGGTCGCGTCTTACGTAAGTCATGGATTGTGTGTAGTGAAAATGAGATCTCTATTCTTTGTATACTTAGCATTTAAAAAATTTACCCTTCTATATCTTCCTCTAGCCATGATTTCTGAGAGTGACTTTGATGCATCGTTTTTCTCTGCAACGTTCAAGATTTTCACCATAGTGCTCTTTTTTCTACATATAAATCGTAATACAGCAACCACCATACTACAAATATAATGATCTATACAAACATGGCGTGATGTTACACTGTGATATGTTAAATGACAAGTAAAATATACATATCTAATGTGAGTTTTTAACAAAAAAAGTGGATATTTTTCTTGATTTTTACGCGCGGAGCTGAGCGACCCATTTCTGCTGATTATGTAGCCTTAATCAACTAAGCTTGATATTGTGGTTTTGCAGCGATAAACAGTAAAGAACTGTAATAGATTGAGACTACACATAAAGTAGTTTGCGACAACGTCTTTGTTTACGACATATCTAGGAGTACCGTATCAAACTTAACTATATTTACTTTCATCATGTCGTTTTTGAAAGTTAATCATTTGTTCAGAAATTTAATAAATTGTAAAGCTAGTTCAAGGTGACATTTTAGCTTAACAAATTTCTTTAAAGATAACATACTAATGCTCTCTAATGTTGCTTTATAATGCATGTTAACGCGTTGCAAAATGGGAAATTAAGCTGGCATAGGACAATTATGTAATGTCTATATTGTTACATTATTAATATTATGAAAGCTCGCAGCCACCGCTTCATTCTTACATTGCACTCTGCAGTATTCAGTTATCTATGATTATCACTGGAGGTTATTTATTATTAAAAATGTGAATGTATCTAAAATTATGTCATCACCCAATCTGTAATTAATGAGTTTCATAACAGTGAGTAACAAATAAACATCAGCTGAATTAATGTGAAAACCAATCTACATCGACAAATTGTTAGCAACATGTTTGTGTTTAAACGAAATTGCAATATTTTAGTTTATACTTTTGACTGTAGTACAATCCTGAATATGCTGAATATCTATCAGTTATATATTCGGTGTTCAAACGTTTAAATGATTATAAATTAAACCAATGTCATTTAAAATCAAATAATATTATCATTCTTCTAAACATTGACAAATCTTCCCTGTTTGATATTTTTCTTTATCAAAATTTCATGTGATGCGAAATTTCACAACAAACAGTACTGGTGAACATTTTTGCTGATATGTAGTTGTTCTTTTGCAGATACATATGTAGGACGTCTGTTTTATCGCAAAATAAAGATGCCATTGATAAATCCCTTGATGAACCAGTTCAGTATTCAAAGTCCAAAGCTTCTGATTGGAATGCAGCCGATTCTTTTTCACCTCCAGCAAGAAATGCACCCTGGTACGAAAAATGGTCTGTGCTAGCGAGTTTAAGCGCATTTTTATTGTACTTTTTGGTGTTAAGAGAAGAAAATGATCTTGATCGTGATATTGAAGAGTCTTTATACACACGGATACCAGGAATGGAAGAAAAATCATTAATATCCTGTATTCAGTACAACGAAGCAAACGGATTAGATACAACAGACTTGAAAAGAAGACTAAAGGAAATTCAAGTACCAAATTAGGATATAGACAAACTAAATAAGGATAGTTTTTGTAGGTTTTTGTGGACTTTTCAACCTTGTATTACAGATGGAGTGTAATAAAAAATGAAATGAGTTACTCGTATGTCTTTTATTTTTTGGTAAATCAATATATTGCTTTATGATCTTGAAAATCGTAATTTTTTAATGCATGAAACAATCAAAATTAGTGTGGAGCATACGGAGATACTGAGAATTTGTGCAATATTCCCCTCGTAAGCTCAGTGAATATTAAAAAAATGAGGGCAGTGAATTAACAGATACGTGTATACCACTGCTAAACATGGTATATTATCATTATGCCACGACTATAATTCAAAAATGTAATTTTAAATCTGAAATCTTGTTTATTCCGTGCAATACACACTTCTCACGGCAGCGTCAGTACTCTATACTAGTCTAACATTGTGCCCCAGTTTGTACATAACTATCGTTTTTTTAGCAATACAGTACACAAACTAATCCGCATTCCAATGTCAATATTTTACGACACTTAACATAATGAATATGGGATTTGGCTATATAATTTGTTTTTAATCCATTGACAACATATATATAGCGCCGTCATGATTTAAATCGCGATGTTTAAAATGGCAGTCTCTGTTGTCATTAAAAAAAGAACCCGGATCAGGTGTGGTATATGGAAAAATATACTCTGTTTTCTGTGCTCCACCAATCAGCTTACAGCATTGAGAGGTGTGTCACATTAGTGGTAGCAGTACATGTATTGTAAAACTAGAATATTTTGCCGCTATTAAATTTTGCGATTTTCATCTATCTTCATCTATAAACTATTTTGTGACTATTTAATTTTGCGCTTTTGGTCCATCCTGCACGTACTTTAAATAGGCTAATAATGTTTGCTAACTATTTAAATTTGCTCCTACCCATGAAATTCGCAAATTAAATTGTGTGCAAACATTTCTAGTTTTACAGTATAATATTCATTATGTCACGCTCTGACGCACCTCTAAATCCTGCATTCTGATTTAGTGGAGCCAAAATCAGTGGGCATATATATTTCTCCAATCCATATACCTGCACATACTTCCTCCTAAATTTGGATTATGAAAATAAATATGGCACTGGTAAAGAAATTTGCAAGTGAAATTTTTTCCACAATTCACTTGCAAATTAAAGGAATGAGGAGATAATACACAAAAGATTGCTTGCATTTCATAACATATTCTAGTACTTTTATCCCTGTTTAGATCTAGCTAAAACATGTTTTTATTTTCAAAAAATTTGTTTGATATGTGTTTTATACAGTAAATAAAGTATATACATAGAACCACTTCCGATGCTAGAACACCCTTTTAATACATGTCCGCAATTCTAAGATATGATTCAAGTTTGTGTGTACACTTGATTAGAAAAAATATACATTGATGTGTGGTGTGAAGCCTAATGATGATACCAGTTGGGATCATTTTGAGAAATTTTGCATCATCTCATTCTTGCAGATACTGAGTGTGCTTCTCAAACGACCAGGATGGGTAGGTGAATGTTGACCAGCAGGGCTGGCTGGACTAGCAAATTAAGTAAACTTGTAATCGTAGAAAAGGCAAGGGAAGACCAAAACGGACTTGGCAGGCAGTTTTAGATCGTGCACATTGGGCATGGGTCTGATATACTGTAAAACTAGAAATGTTTGTGTACGATTTAATTTGAAAATTTTGTGGGTAGGTGCAAAAACGGCAACTTAAAGTCATCAAACATTAATTGCCTATGTAAAGCAAGTCCAAGATGGACCAAAATCGCATAATTGAATAGACACGAAATAGTCTAGTTTTACAGTACCCTATTAATGACCGAAAGGCTTCGAGGGGGACAGTGGGGATGTAGACTGGGCTGTCAGGCCTACAACAAATGACTGCTTACAATTCTTCACCAGAGTCCATGATAAAGCCAAAAATAAACTACCGG
Organism: Streblospio benedicti; assembly: GCA_019095985.1. Taxonomy (NCBI): domain Eukaryota; kingdom Metazoa; phylum Annelida; class Polychaeta; order Spionida; family Spionidae; genus Streblospio; species Streblospio benedicti. The sequence goes on along the minus strand of CM032669.1, from coordinate 60,173,652 downwards.
CACTCCTTACAATGAAGTATAATCTTGGCCACTGGTTATGAAAATAGGATCATACAGCTTGTACATATGAATTTTATTCATTACATTTTTTTCTATAACCTGCGGTCTGGTTATTACTGTAAAACTAGAAATGTTTGCGCACAATTTAATTTGTGAACTTCATGGGTAGGTGCAAAAACGCAAACTTAAATAGTCAGCAGACAATAATAGCTTATGGAAAGTAGGTCCAGGATGGACCAAAATTGCAAAATTAAACTAAAGTCACAAAATAATTTAGAAGAAAATCGTAAAATTTAATAGCCACAAAATATACTAGTTTTACAGTTCACCATGGTGCCATGATCGCACACCCCAGCCTGCAGTGATGCCCCGATTTCCCCCGTGATATATGACAACTTTATACAGGGTGTTGATTAGGCACTTGCCACTCGCCCCTGGCTAGTGTAAATTTCTGTTGGCTAGTGTAAATTCTAAGTCACTCGCCACAGTCGACGAGTATGATTACTCGATTCCAATACTTTAATAACTACGGTTGGCTAGTTTGGATTGAACATGAGTGTAAATTGAGTCACATTCCCTGTTTATACATATATCTTGTCACAGCATTTCTACACCCACAGTCAGGCGAATTTGCGTCCCGGACTGCTCAGCTCACATTCCTGCAGGATACGTTTTGAGAGAATTCCCAAATGGCATATGTTTATACATGATAGCAGTATTTTATATCATACTGATAAACGCAACACGGTCCTCTTCAATCAAGAGTAGAATAACATTCATTTTGCAGGGATATGCGTTTTGGTGTAATTTCCACCATAAAAATGACATACAAATCAACACGGCAGGACGGGCATTCGATGTTGGGAATACTGTAAAACTAGAAATGTTTGTGCTCAATTTAATTTGCGAATTTCATGGGTAGGTACAAAAAGTCATACAAAAAACTTATAGTTAGCAAGCGTAAAGTCTTTGTTTAGTAGGCCTAAGATCACCAGAATTGCAAAATTAGGCACAAAATAATTTATCGATGAAAAGCGCACAATTTAATTGCCACGAAATATTAAAGTTTTACAGTAATTAATAAGCTGAATAGTTTTTTATTCTGGTCGCAGGACGCACATCACGAAAGCCATGGTTAAAGCTTGGTGCATCATGTACGGTCACAAAAACATACTTTGTTTTTTTTAAGTTTTATTCGACACAATACATCGATTTAGGGCCAAATTCTTTTATAACATTTACCAACATAATAAATAGTCACAACAATAAATTTTGGGGCCGAAATATTACACAGCAACGTGACAAGTTTTCTACACTAATTATTTTAAAAACAGTAAAAAATAAAGATTACATACAGCCACAATAAATCTATGACTCTCACATCTATTTTCTTCAGAAGCGATAAAAAGTCCTGGATTAAAATTGTCGCAACCTCCATTAAATGGCAGCATCGATACCAGAGATCAGACCCGTCAAGGCCAGTACAGTCCACGCTGGTAGGCCTCAGACGGACGTGGTAAATTAGTGTCAGAGGTAATTTAATTTATAAATATATGAATCTCTTCTAACATGCTTGATAAAAACATAATAATAAAATCCGTTGGCAAATATTTATTTCAAATCATTTGTCGCCTAATTCCTGAATGCAAGACACATGGTCAACACTATGATACTGTGATATTAAGATGAGAATGATAATTATATGCTAAAGTTTATATCAGGAAATGAATCCTTCTATGGACGTGCATCTTATGCACGCTCTCCTCTGATTCTTCTGGCCAGCTGGATATCTTTGGGCATGATGGTCACTCTCTTGGCGTGGATGGCGCACAGGTTGGTGTCCTCAAACAGACCGACGAGGTAGGCCTCGCTGGCCTCCTGGCAAGGTAAAACAGCAAATATGAACAACACAGTGACAAAAATGATACGTGGAAGATTTACAGGCAACCAAAAAAAAAAGAAAGGTTTGTTTCTTAAGTTTAGCACTAAAATCGCAGTTTTAAGTTGCGCCAAGTATTTCATAGCATAGATTTTTACTTCATTCTTTCTTTGCACCAATGGAATGAACATTTACAGTCGTCAGAAACCTACATTATATCAGACTTCAAGTTGAGTAGTTCGAAAGGGCAACCAACATTTCAAGTTTTTGCTTCTTCAAAATCTTGCAACAAGCAATTTTTTGCCAGCCAGTATTTGTCATATCAGCATACATCTTTCACATAAATATGGCGTTCTTTAACCATCAACAACTTGTGAAAATTAAATTAAACTTTAAACATAAGCTAATAAACAAGCTTTTTTTTGGCCGACCCACATTGTGACCGAGTCGTCTGCCGGTTGGGAACCTGAGGTTTCCAAATTACGGAGATGTCTGATTTATATTTCACTTAAACAATCACACACTGGTGAGAGTATTAATTACCTGGAGAGCACCGATGGCAGCACTCTGGAAGCGAAGATCGGTCTTGAAGTCCTGTGCAATTTCTCGCACAAGTCTCTGGAATGGCAGCTTGCGGATGAGCAGCTCGGTGGACTTCTGGTAACGACGGATCTCACGGAGGGCGACTGTTCCCGGCCTGTATCTGTGGGGCTTCTTCACGCCCCCGGTCGATGGGGCGCTCTTACGGGCAGCTTTGGTGGCCAGCTGCTTCCTGGGGGCTTTGCCTCCAGTGGACTTTCTTGCGGTCTGCTTCGTACGAGCCATTCTGCAAAGACATACATGTATGTAGCTAGCAATTCAGTGGTAAATACTGTCCATTAGCGCTGGGACGATCAATCGTATGTATCGATCTATCGTCGGTCAGCAGACTATCGCCGATTATCGATGGCTTTCCACATAAATATCGATGGTTTTGTATATTCCGAAATTTGGGTGAAATACGCAAATATTTATAGAAATCTGTGGTGTTATCATTTGCAATGAAACATGCACGAACAGCGCTTATTTGAATTTAAATTTCCCCGCAGCACTGGCTGTAAACGGCGCACCGTATGTTTAAAAAGTCCCTTTGTAAGCAGCCGTGATGAATAATGATATGCTATACGACACGGTCGATAACAATTAATACACCAGTGCAGTAAAACCACATGTGACTCATGGAACAGCATGGCGGCATGTAAATGTTCATTCCAAATCAAAATATTTTCGTCAAATTAACTTATACATGAGGACGTCACACAACTAACGTTAGGGGAATACTTTTACAGTATATGGCTAATTGAAATGGCAGTAAGCGTCGATAGTTATCAATAATAGAGTCAAAATTGGCGATAATCGATAGTCATTTGAAGGTCCGATTCTGAGCACTACTGTCCATCCAATATTATGATCTGATCAAATCTTAGTGCGAGTCACATGGACTTTGAAGCTGGGCCCAGCAAAATGTGATTCGGAAACTTGGTAACCCAAGTGTATTGGCCAAGCCTACAGTAACTCGAAGCACAAGCTCGTATTTTAGAGTTCGGAAAAAGCACAAAATGCAGCATTATTTCAAATCTTAAGAGCCTCTGGGGCACATGGTCTTCACAAATTATCCATCAGAATACAGTTCACATGGAATATAACAGGTTTTAAGTATGTGATTTTATTGCACAAGTTCTTATGTCACAATTTTCACCAAACAGTGTCGCCTATTATCTTTAACTTCTTTTACATAGTACACAATACTTGTTTTTATACAATAGTTAAACATTCTTGAATGTGTTCATTGTGTTGGTATGAAATATATTAGTTCATCTTTCTTTGCTCACAACACTAGATTTTTTTAAATAACATTTACACTTTCGCCAAACAACTGTTGGCATCCTCAGAATGTTCTTCCCGCGCAATGTCACAAGTCAAATATTCGGAAATGAATGCCATGTTAAGAACTCGAAAGATTTGGCTGAAAAAATGAGCGAGATCTTTGTTTACAAACACCCCTATTGAAAAAGCTCTCCAGATAATAAGGGACCGCTTAAACAATGACAGAACTCTAAAGAAGCGTACGTTATTAAATCCAAATGACATCATGGACCTTTGTGAATTCATACTCACAACGACGTATTTTCAGTTTAGAGGATCAATCTACCAACAGAAGTTTGGCACAGCTATGGGGAGTCCAGTGTCACCAATAGTAGCAAACCTGTACATGGAATGGTTAGAGACCAAAGCAACAGCCACAGCCCCAGTGACTTGTAAACCACAACTATGGAAGCGGTATGTGGATGATGTGTTAGAGAAGATAAAGAGAGGAGAGACCCAGAACCTCACAGACCATCTCAACACAGTGGATGAGACTGGTAGCATCAAGTTTACGCATGAAGAAGAAAGAGATGGATGCATTCCATTTCTAGACACACTGATTGTGCGTAAACCAGACAGGAGTGTGAAATTACTAGTTTACAGAAAGAAGACACACACTGACCAGTACCTACACTTCTCCTCCCACCACCCTTTGCAACACAAGCTAGGTGTTATACGCACCCTTTTAGATAGAGGGAATGACATAGTGACAGAAGAAGTTGACAGGCAGAAAGAGGAACAACACATAGTTGAAGCTTTGACAAGATGTGGCTATCCTGAATGGTCGTTCCGACGAGTGAAACACCAGATAGAAACCAAACTTGAAAGGAAGAGTGAAAAGAACAAGAAAAGAAAAGAAGCTGAAAGATCAAAAGGCCAGGTTATCCTACCATATGTGAAAGGTGTTACAGAAGGGATCTCCAGAATTCTGAACAAACACTTAGTAGCTACGGCGGTGAAGCCAATGCAGACTATCAGGAACATCCTAGTACAATCCGAAAGACAAAAGTAGATAAGATGGACAAATGTGAAATTGTGTACAAGATTCCATGCAAGTCATGTGATAAAGTGTACGTCGGGGAAACGGGCAGAAAGTTTGGTACCAGACTGAAGGAACATCAGAAGGACGTGGAAGCAAACCAGAAGGGAGCATACACCAGATCCACAAAGAAAGAGTCAAAAATGGAAATAAACAAGAGTGCCATCACGGACCATGCAAACCAGCACAACCATCAGATAGACTGGGAGGGAGCCAGAATAATAGACAGAGAAAGTGAATGGAAAACCAGGACCATCAATGAGTCTGTACACATCCGAACCTGCAAGCAGGTTATGAACAGGGACGAGGGGGCACCAACTCTCGCGAAGTTTATGATTCCATCACATCAACCAATATTGGACAGAAACAACAAAGTAAACAGTTCGCTCACTGCATAAACTAATGAGGAAAATGGCGGCACAAAGAACTTGATTTGTAAATCGCGTTTATTTAGTGGATAAGCCTTGGTTATGGTTTAATTTGAATCATAAGTAATCTGTACGGGCTAATAATTGTAAATAATACATTTTGTAGCTATAAAGGTCTTAATTTCGTGTAGAAAAAGGTCAATTATTTACATACCTCAGAAATTCAAAATGTCCTCTCAGTAAATTCGCAAGGAACTATGGTCTTGACCTCATTATGCATATGCTTTTATACGTCAAGTGACGTCACACCCATTTAACTTGAACATGATTGGCTTATGTGGGAATGCAGTGATTGGTTGATTTGAAAGATGCATATTGGTCAAAAGTGGGTCATTAGCTTCTTCATGATTGGGCAAAATGTAAACGATTTGATTGGTCACCTACAGGTCCTAAGTCAGTCAAGCAAGTCAGATTCATGAGATTAGTCATAATCCATGAACTTAAGTACATGTTCCAGGTACTAAACTTCTGCATTATAGTGAATGCAATACACTGTATTCCAGTGTTTACAATGGCTAATACCCCAAGCATCGGTCTGTCCATCCCTCTATGCTTCCAGCCGGCATGTTACCGCTCTACAGGCCGCATCGTTTGAGCTACGGTGCTCAAATTTGGCATGTTAGTTGTAAATGGTGACCACACGAACGTCATTTCACATGAACTCAAGTGGTCCATTTTTAGGTCCATTCCAAACCATTATTTGGTCCATTTGGTCCATTTCTTACTGTTGTCTATCTCCAAGTCGTATAATATGAGCTAGGATGCTTGAATTTGGTTTCTCAGTTAACAATGGTGACTTCTTGGAGCCTATGTCACATGGACTAATTGGTCTATATTTAGGTCCATTCAGGACCATTATTTGGTCTTATATATTTACCCCTCTACAAGTCAGCTAGCATCATAGCCCGGATGCTCCATCCACGCGGACTACTGCAATATGCTGTATACCAAACCTTATCTATAGCATGAAGTCTACATCTGAATCTGAAACATGAGCCTTACTGAGAATTGGTAAGAATTCCAGGTCTAAATTCACTTTAGAGTCTTGTACCAATATTTGAAAACTCAATTTATTTGGCTTAGTTATTTATTTTATCATATTGTAAATACACATGTATACACATTTAACTTACTGTACTTTTCCAACATGCACAAAAATGCTGCGGCTGTAAAGAAAGTGCTTCAGAGACACAATGCATCCTGCATTGATCACAGCATGCCAACAAACGAAGTTGGTAGGGTGCTTGTCTGATTAAGGCTGGCACGATGGTGAAGCTAAATATACGATAGGTGTCAGACAGTGTGGTTGCGCAATGCAGCATATAGGCACAGCATATAGGCGAAGTTGAAGTGTGTGTCCTTCGTCATGGAGGATTGGCGTAATGGTAGCGCACCCGACTATGACATATAAGACCGGTTTGAATCATAGCTGGGAGGTCGTGAGTTCCAATCCACGATCTTCCAAATTGCCTGTACAAGCAACACTGACTTCCATTTCAATTGGTGGAAGACAAGGACTCGGGTGCTTCGGTAGAAACCACCGGGTAGTCGCCCTGTGAAATTGTGAAATTGTCCATTAGTCCAGTGGGCTGGCCCCGTGTGCAAGACACTGGGGGAGGGGGCTACCGCCCGGGAATTTCGAACTCAGTAAAGTTCGGTATGTGTGATCTGGATGGTGGGAAAGTTAGATCTGTGAATCCTTACAGGTCCATCGGTCACCGAAAGCTGACTATGGGACAGTTAATACCAGGGAGAATTCCCGATCTGATAACCCTGTGTCCCTGAAACACTGACGTAGTATAGAAACTCCCTAGCTCACTCCCCAAGCAGCCAGTAGCGACTCTGGGTGGTGCCCGGATCCCTAGTGGGATAGGTTGAATACGGTACCCGATCGGGGCTGTTGTGAAAGTGAGATCGTCACATAAGTGAGCTGGTTGTAGAGGATCGAGAAGGGAGTTGAAAATTGTAAAGAAAGTGCTTCAGAGACACAATGCATCCTGCATTGATCACAGCATGCCAACAAACGAAGTCGGTAGGGTGCTTGTCTGATTAAGGCTGGCACGATGGTAAAGCTAAATATAGCGACAGGTGTCAGACAATGTGGTTGCGCAACGCAGCATATAGGCGAAGTTGAAGTGTGTGTCCTTCGTCATGGAGGATTGGCGTAATGGTTAGGCACCCGACTATGACATATAAGACCGGTCTGAATCATAGCCGGGAGGTCGTGAGTTCGAATCCACGATCTTCCAAATTGCCGTTACAAGCAACACTGACTTTCGTTTCAATGCTGACTTCGGCGTTGCCTCTTCATATTCTATATATACATATAGACCGTTTCACGTGCTACTTTAGTATGGTGTTAATAATAATATAAGGGAACTCTGCCGACCTACACAAAATAACTCTCATTAGAATTAGTCGTGTTCCTTCTAGTTGCGTCAAGTGATCACTGGTGATTCTCATTTAAAGTAACAGTTCGTCTGGCTCAGCAACTCATTGTAACATACAGTATCCCTGTATTAGATGTCATCCCAATACGCCAAGCTGAAAACTTTACCCAATTTGTGTGAATGCCTTGTGCGCATTCGCTTATGTGTAAAGTGTTTTTTTTATGTTATTACAATACTGAGACTCTTTATCACAGCAAAACGTAGCCTTTTCCGACACCATTGCAGTATAAAATGTTGGCTGATCACACACACAATGCACACACAATGCGCTTTCCACAGTCTCTTCTGTTTTGGTCACAGTGATGACATTGATGAACCTTTGTCACAATGTTTGGAGTGGGGGGTTATCAATTTTTTTTCACACATTTTTAGGGGGGCAGAGGGCTATCAATTTTTCCACAGAAAATTTATCCCTATTTTTGAGACGTTCTGTACTAAAATTTATTGTTAGAGCGGCACACAGTGAGCCCGTGAACACACGCATCCCGTGAATCGCATCTTTTAAAATGAAAATAAACAATATATCTAGTAAACAATCTCCTTCCCTAAACGCATTTTTCAACACCCATTGTCACCAGTCATAATGTTTGGTTTGAATATTTCATATTCAACTGTTTTCTAATCAATAGAATAGAAAATTTTGTATATGCCATTCACGGGCTCAGTGTGCACTAAAAAATCTCACGGGATGTGTGTGCGTTGCCCTATTTGTGTAATGGATGTCCATCAATTAGGATTTGAGTTAACTGACAATGATTGTGTTATTAGGGGGGTGAGGGGGTGGGGGGGGCCATCAATTTTTATCACATGAAATTCATTTTTTCACATATATGATATGATGTAAGTGAATTCCCCTTTGCTAATAGCCTCATTCATTTGTTCAGTGCGTGCTCTATCACAAATGTCTTGATCTACTACATCCACCATCTAAATTATACAAATGTTTGACAATCAACAGACTAAGTTATGTGCCCATTTCATGCATATGTTTTTTTACTGGTCAAGTTGTACGTTATTGTGACAAACGCCTGTAACACGAGCGAGAAAAGAAAATTGTAATGTTTACTATGTGTACCCAAAAGGTTTCATTTAATTTTTTTTTCCATTACTGATCTTTTTGTTTTACAAAACGAAAAATAGACATCGCATATGGAGCTTATTAAAAAAAGGAAATGAAGACGTATGTATTGTCTTTGTACTGGACATTTTTCACTTTTTCAATACGCTGTCAATATGCAACACCTGATTTTAGCCTGTGTGACACAGACATAAACGGTTGCACACAGCTCCGTGGCACCTACACGGTAATCAGGTACAGGTCATTGGGTGGAAAGAGTGAGTGATTGTGTGAGTGATTAGCATTGTGCGCTGAATGTGCTGCCAATGCAAGTATATGAGAAATGATCAATCGAGGATCAATAAAAGTGTCAATGACCTGGTGTAAAATGTAAACAAGACGTGGATCACGACTATAAACAACCACATTTACATTGTCAATGAACTGGTGTAAAATGTAAACAAGACGTGGATCACGACTATAAACAACCACATTTACATTGTCAATGAACTGGTGTAAAATGTAAAGTCGTGAGGGCAAAATACTTGGATCACGGTTATAAATCATTACATTTTTACATTTATTTTCTATCATGCTGACTAATTTCGACCATATGGTGGAATTGCGATTCGGACGAATCTTCTTGCTTCCCAACAGGTGCATTTGACCAAAAACTCGAGGGTCCTCGACCGTAACATAAACAGGCATTTGACAGTGGTAAAAATAGGATTTGAGTCAAATCCACCTGTTTCCCTATCAACCACCACATTTACAGTAATACGTTGCCAATGACCTGGCGTAAAATGTTTTCGTGAGAGCAAGACTTGGATCACGACTATAAACCACCACATTTACATTGCCAATGACCTGGTGTAAAATGTAAAGTCGTGAGAACTAAGATTTTGATAAGGACTCTAAATGAATACATTTATATTGCCAATGTTGTTGAGGATTTTCACTGTATATCTGTGTTTATGTTTGTTTGCAGACGTTTGACCGCCGGCTGACCGGCCAATCAGACGGGGACGCCGCTGCCGAGAAAATGTTCATGCGGCTCGGGTTCGATGGACTCAACTCGCTGGATACGGACATCAGCATGGGGCACAGTGAGTCGAAGAGTAGCAGTACTTACCGAGTGTTCACACTCAGCGCTAGTGCTGTGGAGTGTGTATGGGCATCAGCATCGGGCAGAGTGAGTGTCTTAAGGGACCAAAAGCCAAAAATTGCGAGTCTGATAACTAAGTTAATTCTTTAACTTAGCTCAGAGACCCACCCACCTCCACCCCTGTTAAATTAATTAGTAAAAAGTTGATTTAACAGAATGACACCCCCCCCTCGCCAGGTAATATCTCAAAAAGTTGAATGTGCACTTTAAGAAATCTTGATTAACAAATGTTTGGTCTTAAAATTAACTATAGAAATAAAAAACAATATGAAATAACAAAGTTTGGTAATGGGTTGGTAAGAAGTTGATTTTGGCGGATGACACAAGTTAATTGGGCCTACTGACCCCCCCCCCCCCCCCTAAGTTAAATAACTAACTTGGAAATCCGACATTGATCTTTTGGCTTGGTCCCTAATGCATAGCATTCCATTTTTTAAAAGCAATTTACACATAATTTTGAATCTGCTTTTTGTACTTCTTTTTCAAATTGATAGCATATCCAGTATAAAATTTTACAAAAGTAGACATCGTCGATGCATAGCATAATTATCAAAGACGGTAAACTGTGTGCGCTTAAAAGAGCAGATGCGCTTATAAGAACGAATACAGTAAGTGTGAAGAGCAAAGGCGACTGCATCATTTGATAAGATTTGATTGAATTATAGTACGAAAGTATTAAATTTCTTATCGAAGACAGTCGATGCAGTTGCCTCTGGTTAAGGAGACTTGCTGGAGATAAAAAAATTTGGACATAAAAAAATTCTCAAAATGTTCTTGTTTTTTTATTTTAGTATAAAAGTACATTCATTTCCCTTTTTAAAAATGTATAACACTTTAGGGGTTGCGGGAATAGAATTTGGTTTCTGGACCATACAAAAGATCATACAAATACAATGAAAAATTCAGTCAATGTTAATTTTGACTGTACCAAAATTGTATACATGATCTTTTGTATCATCCATAAACCAAAATCTATTCCCGAAACCCCTAAAGTGTTATACATTTTTAAAAAGGGAAATGCTTGTTCTTTTATACTAAAATAAAAAACAAGCACATTTTAAGAATTTTTTTATCTCCAGCAAGTCTCGTTAAGATTGTCAGTTTGTTCATCTAATATTAATACCGGGATGCCATTTGATATTTTTGCGATCAGTGTTATACTCTACGTTGTAGATGTATTTTTCCCCAACTGTGTGTATTCATGCCTTTACATTCTATATTCACATTCTTAATTTTATTACTATGTAGTCTTCACATTTTTGTACTCATTATCCACTGTTAATTTGTATAAGAAATACTGAAGATTGTGTTATGATTTTCTGAGTGGTGTCTGTTAATTTCATGGGTTTCGTGTGGATTGTGCAGTCACTATACTGTCAGGCCTAGAAAAAATGGATTGTTTGGTCCGGTAACATGATTTTGAATAATAGGTTAGTAAGATAGGTGATTTTATTTTTTTTCTTCATATTTTTTTACCGCAAAAAATTAGGTTAGGTAGGGGCCACTTCTTTTTTTTTACTCCACATAGAAAACAAAAGTGACTGCACACACAACATGATGGTAAAATTAAACAAAAATGATGAATTACATATGATTTTTCTTATTGGATCGCTAAAATTAGTATGTTATTTTATGTCTGAATCCATAGGTTTGAAGTTTTTTATAAAAAAACTCAATAAAAAGATTAGGTTAGGGGGGTTAAAATGGGTTAGCTAGGGTTACCGGAACCATAGGATCATTTTTTCTAGGCCTCAGGTTTCGCTGGCATCCAGGAGTAGGATAATCCAGTGAACACTTCATATACACACAAGTTACATGACCGGCGTAGCTCTAGTTTACAAGGCCAAAACATAAGTTTTGCTTAAAAGTTATGCAAAAAAATCTTCAACATCACATTTAATCATCATTTAATCAATTATACTATAATATATAATAACAAGGAGAAATATTTTCACAACAAAATTGAAATTATAACAGAAATTAGACAAAAACATCAGTGAAACACAGGGTTGCCACATAAAATCATATGTAAGGGGAAAATTGAAAGAAAAAATAGACATAATTTAGTCATAATTAGACAAAAACCGGTGCATTTTGAAAAGCATGATTTTTTTATTTATTTTTTTTAAATTCGCAGTGATTTTTGGCGCTTCCACAACACAGCATATTATTGATGAAGGCAAGATAATTCATTTTTTGGAAACAAATATTTAGGATCTTTTGGGCAGCCAGGAATACTTCAATCTTGTGGCAAACCTGATTGACGTTATCACTGAAAAGAGCTAAAACAAAGCGACGAAGCGCAATAGAAATGCGGTTGGCAGCTTGCAGCTGTGTGTGTCTGACACAATTGTTGTGTGTCGTCACTTTGTGTTAGACACACACACAAGTACAAGATGACCTGCAGATTGCTTTCCATCAAAATAACCAAACATTCAAGACCCTACGTTGAATGCTTTTTAATAGATTTGCGGCATTAGATGCATCAAAGAGATATACATGGGATTGTAACAGAATTAGAAATAGAGATGAAAATAATAAGTCCTAGCCTACGCTTATCTAAATGCTAGTGGGCAGTACAAAGAACGCTCCCGTCATATTTAGACTGCTACACAGGCACATTGTTACAGGTGAATCGAAATCAGTTAACAGCAATGTTCTGAGATTTCACACTTTCATCACCTTTTTCGTTTTTTAAACGTCACATGCATAAAAGTCATAAAATTTCTACAGCCTTTCACACGTGAAACAATAAAATTGTGTTTATATGAGATTCTGGTAATTATGTTTGTTATTAGAAAATGGTCATGCAAAACGTTTATGGTTGAATGATGTTGTTATGCACTTCCATTAAAATCTAGGCAAATTTTAGAATGATCTATAAAAAATATATAATCACAAACATTAAAGTTGTGCCGGATTGTATTTACATGTATATAAGTATTCTTAAAGAATTTTTCATTAATTGTAATGCATCAGTTCCATCATGATCTATTTCACATAAAAACAATCAATAAACTGTACAATATTAATCGGTGCTGTCAATTTGCTTATTATAAATATTCCAGACGTGGAATACACTAAACTTTTAAAATAGCTCACATTAAAATGAAATTTCTATTTTTTCTTCCCATCATCCTTATTGAGTCATGATTTTATTAACGAAAAGAAATGTATCAAATTTCATACCGCACTTTTTACTTAACAAGTGAATTTTAAACATGATTTCTAGTGTTCTGCTTCCATTGTCATTCTTTTCAATAAACATCAATGGCCTTGGTCGTGCTTCCATTCTTTGTTCTTCAACTCTACTCTTCTAACTTTGCCACTTAGAGTTTTCGGTAGGCTCTCAACAAATTCAATCTGTGGAAAAAAAAGATGGGCAGTGCATTAAAAACTTACATTTTAACCTAGACACTGATATTGTTTTTAAATTATATCCATTTTACTATATATTTAATGAATTCTTCTTATCAATAGCTGAAGATTGGATATCAATATACCTCTGATATTTCAATGGCTGTCAGTCCATCTTTTTTAAAGAAATGAGGTCATTTACTACCATTTACAGCCGTTGAAATATCAGAGGTATATTAAAATCCAATATTCAGCTATTGACAAGAAGAATTCATTAAATATATAGTATCAAATACATAGCTAATGAACTTGTTTAATAATGTATCCCTTTTTTTTTCTTCATAGTTGTTCAAATGTTCAAGCGTCCTAAAGAATCCAAAAATGTTATGTTACTGCGTTTTGACCTCTTCGTATATCTCTTTATACACTAGGTTTTTGATGGGACCAAAAGGTCAAAACACAGTTATATAAAATGTTTGATTCTTCATGGACTCTTTTTGAACTTTTGAAGAGCTATGAAGAAAATAAAGTAAATATGATTTACAAGGATGCCATGAAGGTGTGAAGCAAATCTCGCGTATTACGTAGACTTTAAATTTCCATCAATTTTTGTTTCTTCATTTGCAGACTCCAGGAAAACTGTCTCATTACTTCTTAATGTATATATTAGGAGGAGATAGTACGTCAGAATTTTATGTTTCTAACAATCTTGACTCTGAGATAGATTGTACAAATGTGTTAATGGTTTAGTAAGTAATATTGTGTAGTGTTTTTTTTTACTTTCGACTGTAGCCACGCCATTAAATGGCAAAGGGTACTGTTTACATGAGATGCATTTTTATTGCGTTTTTACTGTTTGCCTTTTTTTACTGTCACTATTTTTGTACTAATTAATAATGTATGGAATTTTATACTCTGAAATAAAGAAATTGAATTGAATATTTACTGATACTGTGCCAAGATGGAGATAAGCTATTGGCTTCTACCAAAGGTTTTTACTGCTGTCTGTTTTGTAGCATGTACACATTTAATAATCTTTTAATGTAGATTTATATACTTTTTATTAATTTTTAATTTATTTCTTATAACTGAATTTTAATTTTAAAGTATATTGAGCTACAAATAAATGAATTTCAATACACAAAACTAAACCGAGTAATTACAGTGTTGCGTACCTTCGCACCTTTGCATGCGGGTATGTTGTACGCTGCGTGTATTTATCGCCAATGGCGCGTTAATGCATGTATGTGTACACGTGTATTTGTATGTATGGTGCGTGTACGCTGTATGCATACGCTGGCGTGTGTATGCATTATCTTGCGCATGTATGTATGCATGTGTATGTGTCGCACGCCCCTTGCGTGGGGATTTGTATGGGGTGTGTATGCATTCCTCACGAATTTGTATGCGATGTAGCTTATGCATTACCCCTTGACTGTATTTGCTTGAAGCTGTGTAGGTCGGCGTGTATGCAGCACCGTGTATGTGTAAACGCGTGTTGACAACCTGCATGCAGTAAAAAAGATTTTGGACAATAATTGCAAACATTCCTCACGAACTCCTGTAGCTGTCCCACCAGACTGATGTAACAAGTCTTGTGTCTGCAACCACAAATCAGACAACCTGCACAGTAAAAAAAGATTTTGGACACAATGCAAACGACTGACTGTCCTGTAACAGTAATTTGTCTGCACAATCTACAACATAATCAGAAGGATATGTATTTTCGTTGAGTATAAACACCAGGGTCAGAATGTGAGGTTGACTGGTAAAAAACTTTTTAGGACGGTAGAATGTTTTAACAACTTGCTTGCGAGTAGCAATTCTGGTCAATTTGGCATACAAATATAGTAGAGCTTTGTGCAAGGAGGACGAGTAAATTTTTTGCAGGAGGAGTAGATATTTGAGGGTTTCTTGTCCTGCTGACGAGTAGACAACTCACCTCCCCTTTCTATGGGTCGGGGGAACTTCGCCACCGCCTCGTGCTCCATTGATTGACAGTTTCGACAACTGCTGTTGCCATTTGCAAAATCTCTGCGCATGTCAAGGTCACTCAGCACGACTTCCGACACTTGACATCCGCAGAGAGATTTTGAAAATGGCAACAGCAGTTGTCCAAACTGTCAATCAATGTAAGAATTTATTGAGTTGTGTTAAAATGAACTTTTGATAGTTTTGTATTTGTGTTCTTATAGGCTGCGTAATATTCACGAAAGAGAATTTTAAAATTTTTATATTATTAACGTTTTCAAGCACTACAAGGCTCCTTATCAAAAAAAAAAAAATCAAATGAAATGTCTCCAGAAAATTAACAATATACTACTAGTAGTACATTTCATTTGATTATTTTATTTTATTTGATAAGGAGCCTTTTAGTGCTTCAAAACGAATAATATAAAATTTTTAAAATTCTCTTTCGTGAATATTACACAGCCTATAAGAACACTAATACAAAACTATCATGAGACCAAGTTCTGTGAACCAAGTGTACAGGATTTCAAATAAAATGAACTTTGTATATATATTTGGATTCCAACACGATGAACACATTCAAGGATACATTCTAGGGGTGGTCAAAAAATCTTGTTTTTACAGGAGCCTTGTCAAAGTTGTTTCAAAGTGTTCCTTTAAGCCTAAAAACATGTGTGATTTTTTTCCAGAATTTTCCTATCATGTTCTAGGGTCCCTCTAGGCATTAGAAATTTGCATATTTTGACAAAAATCAGGTAAAATCACAGAATTTCGATCATTGATTGCATGTTCAACACCTAACTTGCATGTTAAGATTTTATGTCGATGATTAGGTCATTTGGATCTAGTTTACACAATATAACTCACAGGATGCTATACATAAGGCTCCATAAAATTAATAAAATGTTTCTTGTCCTGCCAATTTTCATACACGTAAGAGTGAGGTCAAATTTATTCTTTATTTCTTATTTTTTATTTTGCTGATTTTTCCGTTCTTATATTGTAAAAAAATGAGAAGGGGTTCACTTTTTATTATTTATTTTTCTTCCGCACAAAATCTTTCATTTTGAAAGTTGAATATTGTGGGCCATGAATGTGTTACAATTGTATGTGAATAATGTCTTTCTATTATCAAAATCATAAAACATGACTTATAAAACAACTAGTATAATCAATGAAGTGTGCATAGCAAACAAATGACAGGCCTCTGACACGGGGCTGTTTTGTTTGCAGCCAGGCGGGAGGGCCGTTCATTTTTTATCACTGGGGAGGCAATAAAAATGTTCAGGAGGCTGCACTTTACACAGGCAGGAGGGGACGAGAAACATTTTATTATTTTTATTGGGCCTAATCCTCACCTCTCCCTTGTCTGCGTCTGGCGAGCTCACACAGGCGCACTCAGCCACTGCCTCATGCTCCATGAGAACCGACTCCACCTCAAACGGACCGATACGGTAGCTGCAGGAGAAACGTACAACTCAACACAGACGCTAGCACTTCATGGCATATAGTGTATAGTTACATAATGACTGTGAAACCACTTGTCAATAAACACATTTATATTCCCCCTCAAACGGACTGATACAGTAGCTGCAGGAGGACAATATTATAGTAGTAGTTATAGCTGCAGTTCAGGCAATGGCGGCAACGGCTGCTAGCACTGCCTGAACTACATAGCAACCGTTGTTAACATATATCTTCAGTCAGTGGTAGCATGAATATTATAGATGGCAAGAAATGGTTGCCTAGCAACGGTCGTTATCACTTGCTGAACTACATAGCAACCGTTGTTAAAATATATCTTCAGTCAGTGGTTTGGAACATGAATTCATATTATAGATGATATGGCAAGAAATGGTTGCCTAGCAACGTGAGAAAAGATGTATATTGGAACTTGTTAAACATGTACAGTAGCTGCCGGAGAAAAGTACAACTCAACACACACGCTAGCACTTCATGGCATACCGTATTCGTTCTTTTAAGGGCATAGTGCGCTTACAAAAAACAAATTTCAACCAAAAACAAATGTCTAATATTAATAATAAGCGCACCCCGAAATTTTTTCGTGGTTATTGCATTTTTTCTTTTATTGCTTACCGCGATCATTCTATCACAACACAACCGCCGTGTTTTTCACAACGCAACCGGCGCATACTGCCATATTAGGCTTACAACATGGTGAAATAAACATGAAATCTTTGCACATGTTTGGGGAAAAAAAGCAGAATTTGGTTAATTTAATCTGTGTAAACAGTGGGGTGCGCTTAAAGGGGCAGATGTGCTTAAAAGATCGAATTCGGTATATTGTTTAGTTACATAATGACTGTGAAACCACTTGTCAATAAACACATTTTTATAGTGTTCTGATAACTGCATGTATTGCTTATTTTGTGCGCAGGTTATGCAATTAAGCCACTGTACTTACATAAACTAAACACTTGAAACACTTGATCACAGCACATTCGAGGGGGGTTCGGGGGGAAATTTTGAAAATTGGATACTCTGAGAGCAATTCTGGTGCATTTTCAAGCCAAATGAAGCAGCTTTATATTGTTATTTTTTTGTGCATGAAATTTGTTTTTTTTTGCTCCATAAGATATTTTGTATTATAAAAATGCTCATATTTCAATTATCTCTTCACCAAAATATAAAGCAACAATTTTGGCTTACCCCATTCCCAATTTCACAAATGTTTTGAAACAAAGCATCACATTTCCAATGGCAAAAGGAAGCCCGGTTCGGATCGGTTAGGACTGTGGTATTTTGCAGCGTAGCGTCGGAGTAAATGTGTCACAGTAATTCAGAAAATAATTAAAATTATTTATAGGGTGTTTTTGGAACTGATTTGTATATATCATGATAAAGTTGAATTTGTTAGGAATACGAATATGTATTTCTCATCAAGATTGAACCATTATAAGTATGTCTACAATGCGATCACACATTGATGTTTTTGCATTTGGTGCGATATGGCAAACATGGCGCCATTTGTAAGTGTAAATTAATGCTGTCGACTGAAACTTCTGTACATTCTCTTAAAATAAAAGCTAAACATTAAAATAAATTGTGCCAGACGATTCCTTATACGTTTTTACATATAGTTATCTAGTTTTAATCACGGTGGCACCGCTGCTATACACCAAACGAATGACTTGTATGACGAAGCTTTTGCCACTCAAACACGTGAAATCAGCCGGCCGGTTCCGGCCGATTTGAGAGAGAGAGGCCCAAGGCCGGTTTAGGCTGTTTGGAGGGGTAAAGGTGTAATCAACAGGGAAAATCTCTCACACTCGCCACTAGCCAAAACCTAGTGCTTAATCCATTTGGCGAGTGGGCTTCAATTTGCACCTGCCACTTTGGCGATTGCCTTTTCTATCAAGTTTTTTTTATCAAATTCGGATTTTGGCCAGTGCCCTTTCCATATCACCTGCCAAATTTTGGCAGGTGCCAATTATACTTGGCTAGTGCTCCTGTTATAGCACTGGCCACATTGGCTAGAGGTGTTTGAAATGAGAGATATTCCCTGAATCTATTAACCCGCGGCGCGGTGCTGCGGCGGGCTCTGCTCACCCCGAGGAGATGATGACGTCGTCGGCTCGGCCCACGAAGAAGATGTATCCGTCCTCATCGCGGATCGCGCGGTCACCGCAGACGTAGTAATCCCCACGGAAAACCTCCGCTGTCTGCTCCTCGTCATCCTAAAGCAATGGGGGGGAAGGAAGGAAGGAGGAACAGCAGTTATGATGAAATGGGGTCTTTTTCAAACAGAATTTCTTTCAAAACAAATATGAAATGGGGGTGTCTTCAAACAGAATTTCTTTTCAAAGAAATTATGACATGGGATAGTTTTTAATAAGATTTTCTTTCAAATAAATCATTAAATGGAGCCGTTTGTAATTAGAATTTCTTTCAAAAAAATTATGACAACGGGTCGTTTTCAATAAGAATTTCGCTCAAAAAAATGAAGAAATGGGGCGTCTTTAATAAGAATTTTTTTCAAAGAAATTATGACAACGGGTCGTTTTTATTAAGAATTGCTTTCAAAACAATTATGAAATGGGGCATTTTCAATTAGAATTTATTTAAAAAAAAATCATGAAATAGGGCGTCTTTAATAAAAATTGCTTTCAAAACAATTATGAAATGAGGAAGTCTTCAATTAGAATTTTTTTCAAAGAAATTATGACAACGGGCTGTTTTCAATAAGAATTTTTTTTTCAAAGAAATTATGAAATGGGTCGTCTTTAATAAAAATTTCTTTCAAAAAAATTATGAGAATGGGAGCGTTTTCAATTAGAATTTCTTTCAAAAAATCATGAAATGGGAGCGCCTTCAGTAAGAATTTCCTACCACGTATCTGGTGAAGAGCCCCACAGGCCTGTCGGGTTTTATCTTGATGGCGATGTCACCCTCCTCACCGTCCGCGCACTCCTCGAGCTTCTCATTGATGATCTGAAAAACAGAATACAGCTACAGTTACAGCTCCAACTGATGAGCGGCCCAATTTTCGCATTAAATGGGCTCTAAGCCCATTGTAAACAATAGAAAAAATGTGTTATCAGTACATTTTAAAAAACGTGTACAGTGTAAAGTTTATTTTTCAACTGTATTCTTGATGAAATGAAATTTTGTTTTAAAAACAAACAAAGCACCTTCTTTTGGTGTGTGTTTTTTATTTGAAAAGGAGCCTTTAAAGACATACGCTCCTAATTGACTCACCATTGATTTTTCACTTAAAATTCCCATGGTGTATACCAAGGCATCACTGGTGAGGAAAATGTACTAAAAAGTTGGGGTCACCAACCTTGTTCATGAAATATGGTCGACTTAAAATGCACGTCACTTTGCCTTGAAATCATGCAAATCACATCGACCGCATTAACGTACTGACTGCATGCTGTTTATAATAATTGTTATGTAATTTTTATTGGTTTTACTTACATATATTATATCTTCTATAATAATCTCCAGGTGACACAATAAAACTTTATTTACAAAGTTTGCGTATATTACCAATATAACGGCGAAAATATTTCTGATACTGGTTTTTAACAAGAATACAGTTGAAAAATAAAAACTATACACCACGGATAATGAGACCCAGTGCTGCAGGTCAAATATACAGAACATTTACTATCTAAAAAAGTGCTGTTGACCCCTTCTTACCCTGACGTCCACGCCGGGAGCCGGTTTCCCCATGGAGCCCGGTTTATTGGGGATACAGCGGAAACTGCCCACTTGGAGAACCTGGAGGAAAAATAATCATATTGGGTGATTGACACTAAGGCCTAAAAATAATGATCCTATGGTTCCGGAAACACTATCTAACCCATTTTAACCTCCCGAACCTAATCTTTTTATTGAGTTTTTTTTATAAAAACTTTGAACCTATGGATTCAGACATAAAATAATATACTAATTTTAGCGATCCAATAAAAAAAATCATATGTAATCAGGGTTGGCACATTCCCAAATACTTATTTTTCCAGGGTTTTTCAGGGGTATTTTGACATAAAACTTGGTCATTTTTCCAGGGGTTTGAGCTAATTTTCCAGGGGTTTGAGCTAATTTTCCAGGGTAGTTATCTTCGATAATAATTAAATTATAGTACTTCTTGAATTTAAAAAAATGTAGACGAGTGTACACCCTTCACGGTCACTTGAAAAAAAGTTTTTTATTCATATAATCTTACCGAAGGCAGTAACTTACCTTTGGTAAGATTTATTATATATGAATAAAAAAAAACTTATATTTTTTCTTTCAAGTGATTGTGACACCCTTCCTGTACAGATGCAATTTAGAGTGATCTATCCAAAGAGGATCTCTACATAGCATATGCATATGCAGGGTTTATTTGTTGACACTGACTGCATACTTTGACAATATTTTGAATATTCTAATGACATCTAGTCAGTGTTAGCTACACTGGGATAAAATTGAATAAATTTCTAATTTTTTCTTTAAATTTGAAAAAATTCTACGTCTCATGGGAATCATTTAAAAAAAAAGATCACCAAAATCCGACAAAAATTGACAAAGTTATTAACATTTCTATGTCTGTTTTGGGGGTATAAATTCGGACACGATTTTCCCATTTACCCATGTTAAACGTGATTCAAAATCTGTCCAATTTCCCGTAGTAAAAAAGCTGATACTGCAGACCCACAAAATTGGAGATGCCTTTTTTAAATTGACAATGTGTTTGATTTTCTGACCATCCGGCGACAACTATGAAAATTTCATACACATCCGCCTAGTCAACACATATATACTATATTTTCTGAATTTTACTGCAATTCTTTCTGAGGTTGCCCTGGTGCCGTGAAGGGCCTGTGTTTATGTTTAATTCACTGACACCAGCCCATAAGAATTTGCTTTCATTTTCGCTCACATTATCACACGTTTTTGTCATTCAAACTACATAAACTTCACCCATCTTATTGTCAAAAAGTTATATACTTTACCTGCATCCGTCCTTCATCATCGAAAAACACAGACACATCCTCAATTCATAATAATTAAAACAATTGTTAAACATTTCTGAGAAATATCTTAAACCAGGTCTGACACCAAAGTGCCGGTGGAGGTGCCACTTCGACTGGTGGAATAGAAAACGAAACTGGTGTATAACTAATTTATGGCGCCGGTAACTAACAGAATTCGCCTCCTAGGCGGTGCATGTGCCTTTTTATAGGAAGTCGCTTCAAATTGAGTTCGCCACATATTGCACAATAGTATCAGTAGGTGCAGGTGGTGGCGCTTCGTTTGCGAGGTGCAGTAGAAAACGAAAGCGGTGCATATAAATCACTTTGGCAAATCGAGTTCATTACATAAACACAGGAAATGATACGGGAATTTATTATTTTTTGTTCAATTTACTCGTTTTCAAAGACTTTCCCGGGACATGGTCAAATTCCCGGCGTATTCCCGGGTCATATTTGCTGAAAATCAAATTCCCGGGTTTTCCCGGGGCGTGCGAACCCTGGTAATTCATCATTTTTGTTTAATTTTACCATCATGTTGTGTGTACAGTCACTTTCGTTTTCTATGTGGAGTAAAAAAAAAAGAAGTGGCCCTTACCTAACCTAATTTTTTGCGGTAAAAAAATATAAAGAAAAAAAATAAAATTACCTACCTTACTAACCTATTTTTCAAAAATCATGTTACCGAACCAAACAATCATTTTTTCTAGGCCTAAGCATGACAGTACACAAATATCTCCAATTCAAAAATCAATCAATCTAGCTTGCTCTTTCGACATTTTAACAAATATTGACAATATCTCCAAATGATTTCAATATCATGCAACAAGTAATTTTAAAATAAATCCACTATTCAAGGAGCATTATGAATACATTTTCTTAATAATGGTCTTCAGGTATAAAGAGCGAAAGCTTTGAATAATAAGTTAAATATTGGATTTATTCTACAATTACTCATTGCATATTATAGGAAGAAAATCAGATAAAATTGTATGATATGTTTTCAATATCCCAGGGCTGCCAACCCCTCAATAGCCATTTCTGTACTCAGGATGCCCAGAAGTAGTATTTTAGGGGTATTCTGTGGTGGAACGGAAAACAGTCTACAAAAATACTGGGTGTAAAAAGAAATCCATAAGCGCAGAACTGATATGTATGTATTTCTGGTGTAATGTAACCAATATTCAGAGCTTTTAACACCAATCACAAGCACACATATCTATGTTGGGATTGCAGCAGTGACTCACAATCCCTCGTGGACTAATGAGTCACCGCCGCACTGCGAGCTATAGTCTAATGGACGCCTAGCTCAGAGCCAAGGGATGCGACGACGGGTCAGATGTGAAATAAATAGAGAACTGAACGGACGTGTTATTGTCAGTACCACAATGGTGAAAGGTCTCGGGTTCAATCCCCGACATCTCCACCATTGGGTACTGACAATAACACGTCCATAAGCAGTTCCTGTACTTTTACTTCATAAAAAGTAATTATTAATGAAAAAATACACAAAGAGGGGAAATCTGTATTTTGAAGGAAGAATTAGTATTTGGGTATTTTGGGTCGGAAATCTGCATTAATACCCGACATATCTGTAGTAGATTCTGTACTACTTGGCAGCCCTGATATCCTTTACAATGAAACAGGGTCTGAGGATTCGCCACTCGTCCGCTCGTATTGACTAGTAAAAACTTGTTCATGAAGAGCAGAAAGTTCTAGCAACTCGTCCTTTTGGCGAGTAGCAATTCTGGTCAATTTGGCATTCAGGTAGAGAGTTTGTGTAAGGAGGACAAGTACATTTTTTTTTCAGGACGAGTAGATATTTGAGAGTTACTCGTCCTGCTGACGAGTAGCACTTTTTCACCTAATCCTGACCCTGCAGGGCTGCCTACCCTAAGGTGTTACTTTCAGGGGCATTTTTCACTTTAAGGGACATTTCAGGGACAAATGATTTCAGTAACGCACTTGACACCAAAAGAAATGAAAAACTAGTATATTTTACAATTAACAATTTATATCATATAATATACAGCATAACACTGATTTGTTCACAACTTTTTCACAATAAAGATATCACAATAACAATTTATCTACAACTGTCTGTTTACAAAGTCTCTTATGATAAAGTTTCCTTATCCAGATTTATTTGATGATTGCACTCTTTTTAAAATTTTCAGGGACATGAAATTCAAATCAGGGATTCCAGGGACACTGTGTAAAAAAACACATTTTCAGGGACAATCCCTGATGGTCAGGGGCAGTAGGCAGCCCTGACCCTGTAAAAGCAAAAGATCTCACCGTTTCCGATTGGCCGTAACCTTCCCTCAGCACATGGCCCGTTCCCTCGTACCATTTCTCTATCACTTCTGGGTTCTAGAAATGCACAAACATCAGCAATATTCATTCTATTGTATCAGTTTATTTCGCAGAGTAAAATATCACAGTACATATCAAAGTTTAGTTAAAAATTATGTTTAGTCAAAGATTTATGATTTTTCAAAGAATGAATATTCACTTCATCCTGGGTTGCATTATTCATGATTCAAAGAATTTGATTTTAATTTGCATTAACTTTGAAATTCTTATTTTATTTCATATTTTATTATATATCTATATTCAATTTTACAGTTTGAAATTCTTATTTTGTCAACATTCGCATGTGAGGGGGTGATTTTTTGTACTTATTACTCGTTGCTTGTCTTCATGTATATTGTGCAATCAAATAAAATCTTATTTAAATCAAAGAATGATTTTACCTATTGACCTAGTAAGATCTAATGTAAATAAACATGTTCAAATCCCCTATTATCGCCACGCACGGACTGGGTGTGCATGCGTTATGCCATAACAAATTGCACCATAGATCATATACTTTTAATGAATCATAACAATTGTGTTGATCATGCAACAATATAAGCAAGTAGCTTTATTTTGACACATCAAACACTATTGTGGGTTCATTAATAGCTGTGTTACGATGGTTTAAACATTAAAATGCAGTGCTCTACACGTACCAGTGGCTCCCCTGCGCTGAGTGTGTGGCGCAGAGCTTTCTGAGCGGCCACTTTGGAGAACGACTTGTCCTGGATCATCATGCGATACACAGTCGGTGCCGTGCAGAACGTGGTGATGGGATACTTGCATAACACCTGCATATAGATAAAACTACAGATGTCATACATGTAATTTCAACAAAATGCACACACTGTATATCAGGATATGAAATAGAGCCTACCCGGCGGCCCAGTGCCGGCTGATTTTGGCCCGGGCCGGCTGATTTCTAAAGTTCACGGCCCCGTGGGTAGGTTACTTTTTGGAGGTTCTAAATATGAACATAATGAAGGGCCATACACTTTTTGCCAGGGCCGGCTACTTTATATAGTTGCCGGCCCGGTGGTCCGTAAGCAAATTTTGATGAGTTTCATACCCTGCTGTATATAGAAGTAGGATAATTGCGTAACACCAGAAACCTATAAATTTAAGTTAGGGAGTTACGGGTTTCTGAGAACACCTGCACACATACAGATGTCAAAAATGCCATTTGAACAAAAGATGCAGAACTCTTCACAACTTTTGGGGGGGCTTATTTCCCACATTCATACTTTTTTTGCACGCTGCCTAACGATAGAGATAAAGTTCACATTGTAAACATACAGATGTCATAAACTTAACAACTTTTTTTTTTTTTTGGGGGGTGGGTGGGGGGGGGGTGTGTGTAAGGGGCCAAGATATCGGTAATTTTTTTGGCCGTATTTTCAACATGCTACAAATTTTAAAGGGTTTTTGCACATACCACTTTTTTTTTGGCCATTTTTCCCACATCCCTAATTTTTTTGCCTTTTTTCAGTCAGTCCACTTCCTAAACAAACCCGCCCTAGAGTAAGCGTTCAAACTATGGGCACATCCAACGTAGGGGTGATTATTACGTATATCTCCACGGGAACACATACGTTAACAGAACGTAGCAAGAGGAAACAATCGAGAGATTAATTGGCCATATGTTTACTTAATGAAACAATAAGTTTTAATATACATATTTGCTCATTAACATAAGTAACTGTTTAGTGGCGTTTTCAATCGGAAAAACATTTTACAATAGTCACAACTGCACCTCGTGACCTGCCCATAACTGGAGCAATGTTTTAAACGTCAAACCTAAAGAGGTGGAAACGATCACCAAAACAAAAATCCGAAATTATAGTAGCTTTAGTACATGAACTTATTTCATGAAGCTAGTGCTCTAGTCATGCAAAATGATAGAAAATTGATTATATTTTGATAATCTGGCAAAATATTTCATATATTTTCATTATTTATAAACAAAATTACATAAGACTCACGACCACGTCGCAAACTGCCCATAACTGGAACACTTGCTCTATTTATCAGGTTTCAGTAGTGTAATAAAACATTTTGAAAATGTGCACTTTGAAAGGGTGAGGGGCGTTCATTGTTAGGACTGGGAAGGACGATATCAAATAGTAATAACATTGATTGAACCTGAATCATAGGAACCAACAAATACCTCCAATAATAACATAGTAAATACCATTCTCTACTGTTCATTTTGTGGAAACATGACGTTTCACCATGGTAACTAGATGGCTTCATCTGATGTTGCACTGTATGGGTCAGAACGAGGCTGGAGTAGCTGGAGCAGTGCATACGGTACCTCTCTCCCTCTGTTGTTATTCAGTATTAGGGCTGGGTTCCTATGGTGGATATTGAGGGCTACTGACCCATATACAACACCAGGTGAAGCCACGGCAAAACGTCATGTTTCCACAAAATAAACAGTAGAGAATGGTATTTACCATATTATGTACCTACTGTCACTAATCTTCACTCGATCAAATACCTCTGAGGTTTTCAGTACGGTAATAATCTCTTTTGTTTGAAAATGTGCACCTTTGAAAGGGTGAGGGATGCTCATTGATAGGAGCAGGTTGTACCATGTTTTAATGATATCAAATGCTTATAACATTGATTGAATCATAGGAAGCAGCCAATATCAACCTCCACCGTGGAGAACCAATACAGTAACATTTACAGTAAATGGTCTCTATACAGGGCTCATTTTGTAGATTTATGAAGGTTTGGGACCCAGTGGTACCTCAATAGAGAGAGGTGGTTTTAATTGAGGTTCTCTGTACATAGGCTCATTTGGGTGAAGGTAACAGGACCAGTGAAAAGTGGTATTATTATGGACAAAGAATAGCAGCAGGTGGGGTTAAAGTGGGTCCTACTGTAACTATATAAAATTGTCAGGTTTTTACCAGGGGCAGACTTGGCCCAGCCCAGGTCAGACAGGTTCCAGTGGATGTCGGTGGGGGTGAGGTCCAGCCAGTACCTGTTCTGGGGGGTCAATAGAAAAACGCAGGGTCAGGATTCCACGGGGCAACAGGTTTGTTGCTCATGTTCCCACTATGAAAATGACCCCACTTCCAGCGGGTACCTGGGGAAATAACATTCGTAAGAACAAACCAGATCCCTGGGTCACTTAAACAGACCAAGCCTTCCTTTTCCTTAAAAGGGGTCAGGATTAGCCACAGGTCAGACAGGTTCCAGTGGATGTCGGTGGGGGTGAGGTCCAGCCAGTACCTGGGGGGGGGGATAACAATCGTAAGAATGAAACGATCCCTGGGTCACTTAAGGTTGTCCCATTTACGGTAATTTTTGTTGCTGATTATGTTGAGTACAGTTATATGATCAAAATTAAAGCATTATAAAAAAATTCTAATGCTTAACATTTTAACACACATTTGAAATGAATGTCAGTCGGGGTGAAGTCCAGGCAGTACCTGCGGGGGGAAAATAGAATAGAGGGTGAGGATTAGGCTGAAAAGTGCTACTTGTCAGCTGGACGAGTAACCCTCAAATATCCACTCGTCCTCCAAAACGTCGTGTATCAATAATAAAGTCTTTAAGTATCTATGCATCTGAGCATTGTTTCTCAAATACGTGTCAGAATTAGAATAATTTAATTTAAGCAACATACTTATCTGACCTGCCAGTGAGGCTTTTAGCTAGATTTATAACGCCTACGTACCAATATTACGTTCGACGTTTGAAAAAATATAGTACTTATAGACTTGTACATCTAATGTCAATGGAGTATTTTATACATTAAAATTGTAGCAAAATATGGACTTTATCAATGGAATATATATGTGAAAGACATGTATACATCAAGGATAACATATGCATCGTATACAGTTAGAAAGGACAAGCAACATTTATGGATAATCTTGTCAAACACACTGACTGTCAAAATCGGCCATGGCTTGAGCTTGAGGCAAAAACACAACTTGGAAATCTGGACAAAGCTCGATATATACAATTCCAAATAAAATGTGAGTATCATATATGAAAACTAGAGAAGTATGCAAACATTTCTGTGTGTGTCACAAAACATGATTATGAACATAGAGCACAATAACATCATCTTCAAAATGACTAATAAACACAAATGTTGAGGTGCTGTTTTGAAAGTCTACCCCTGACGACTGCAGCGCCGCCCGGCAGCAGAACGAAAAAACGTCGTTGTAACTGGTGTCAGAGACTGCCATTGACCAGAATTGCTACTCGTCAGCAGGACGAGTTGCTTAAACATTCTATTTAATATATTCGTATCCTGATAGAGGGTCAGGATTAGCCACTCGTCCGCTCGTATTGACAAGTAAAACCTTGCGGAGGACGAGTGAAAAATTTTGACAACTCATCCTTTTGACGAGTCACAAATTCTAGTTATTTTCCATTCAAGTACAGAGCTTTGTGCAAAGATGACGAGTACAATTTTTGAAGGACCAATAGATTTTTTAGTGTTACTCATCCTGTTGAGGAGTAGCACTTTTACACCTAATCCTGACCTAGCCGATGTCACGGTTCAGCTCGGGTCGGCGCGTGCGGATTTCGATGGCCTCCCTCACTTTCCTGCGGAACTCTTCATCCTCCCTTGCCACAACCTTAAAGTCCTTTTCACTAATTTTGTGTCCTGTGTCTCTCATGTGCTCTCTGATGGCTGTTGGGGTCCGTTTAGGGTTCAAGTGTTCCTTGATGCGTGTGGCCAAGGTTCTACCAGTTTCCCCTATGTAGGATCCTGTACTGGCACTGGGGACACTGAACCTGATAGATGACCCCACACTTGGAGCCATCCGGTGACTTGTCCTTCGGAGACGGTAACCGAGCTTTGATGGTGTTGAACGGTTTCTGGTACGTGCTCACTCCGTGTTGTCTAAAAATGTGGGTGAGTTTTTCAGACAGACCTCTTAGGTATGGCAAGCAAACCGGAAAACTGGCCTTCGCCCCACTGGTGGTGTCCTCTGGTATACTTGACTCTGCTGTCACATGACTGCCGCCACCATGGTGTTCATGTGACTCTCTGAGATTTTCATTCGGCCCGAAGAAGTTGTTGCAAAAACAACGAAAGTCTCGCCAAAATGACATGGTATTGGTTTTTACTGGTATCCATCAAATTCTTTGAACCTTATATCCATGTTCCACTATAATTTTCTCATGTTTCATGTTCCACTATGAAATGAACCCTAAGAAAGCAATTTTGAACACAATTTATCGGCAATTTTTTATAACGTCAATAGACACGTAAATTTTGGTCAAAACACTGAAAAATCGCAACAAAAGTGCAAAGAAAGTTGAGGGAATTGCCATGTTCCATGTTCCACTATGACTTCCTATATTCCATGTTCCACTGATTGGCCATTTTCTTGAATTCATTTTGATGGGTAAAGACCATGTGTTTTTATTTACTATAAAGAGACTGGAAAATATTTTTTGACCATGAGTTTATTCACAAACAAAATTAATGGTAAATCTACTATCAGTAAAGAGAATAGATTTATTTTACATCTGCAACCAACAGCGATAAAAGCAATGAGAGAAATCATCAAACCTCAAAGAAATAGAATGGGAAGACCAGAGCAAGCATGGATAAAAATGATAAGAAAAGACAACTTTCAAGGAGTAGAGCTTGCCCAAAATAGAGACACATGGAAGAAGATTTGTTCTGACAGTCTGCATGAAAGCAGGCAAGCTGCTGGAGTGGTTCGCCTAGACGACGACGACGACGATGAACTAAAAAGATAACTGAGATCAGATGTGTTCAGAGAACAAGGTGTCGCAAGAACAACGTTGACTTATATGGGCAATTATTCAGAAATCAATCAATCTAGCTCGTTCTTTCTACATTTTAACCAATATTGACATTCAATATCTCCAAACGTTTTCAATATCATGCAACCAGAAATTTACGATAAATCCAGTATTACAATTCAAAGTTTTCGGTTAACCTCTAGAGGCGAACCACTCAACATGTAAAGAAGATGATGATCAACTAACAATGAACTAAGAAGATAGGGTTTAGAATTTAAGAAAACTACTACTGACTTTACACGCAAAACTTGACGTTGCGGTCGCCATCGCGGGACCTTCAACAGAAGTGATGCTTTCTGGATCTTCTTGACGACGTCACATTGGTCAAGTTTTACGTGTAAAGTGAGTAGTAGTTGTCTTAAATTCTATACCCTATGGATATTCCTGCTACTAAGAACAGTCTACATAAAGATAACTAAAAAGATAAAGGAACAAAAACAAACCTCTTGCGGCTGACTTACTTGCCGGTGATGGTGTGTCCGAGACCGTAGCTGGCGTGCGTGTGCTCCGCCATCTTCGGCCGGCCCGTTGTGCCGCTTGTGAAAAAGATCGTCATCGGTTCGTCAGATTTGGTCTTGACGCACTGAAAATGGATCACCAAAGTCATTCGACCGTTCCCGGGTTTCAGCTGATCCTTGAAAGAAGTCTTAAAATGTCTTATTTTGTTTTTTGGGGGGAAATAATGTCTATTAAAAAGTCTAATTTTGCTTGCAGTAGTCTGAAAAGATGTTATTTTCTCGTTTCATTATTCATAGTCTTTTCTTAGTTTTACGCATGTTCATATTGCCTTTGATAAAACTGCTTATAATAGAAACATTTATTGTGGATTAAATTCCATAGAAAAGACATAAAATATACATAAATAAATTGTAAATAAATAAAACTATGCATAAAATCACAAACATATCACAGAATGTACAGTTGTTTTTTCCATTCTAGGTATAATATTGAATTTGGGTACTGCCAGCAGTCAAGTAGAGTCTGAACTAAAACGTAATCACGTGACTTTTACAATGAATTGTGGGAATTCTTTAGACAAACATTGATAGATTTGAAATTATTCATGATTTAATAGACTTGGGTATATATTATTATATATAATTAAGTCATTAGACTTATGACTCCAAACATTTTAGGACTATATCACATAGCCTCTGGTGGGATTCAAACCCACAACCATACGGCACCAAATGGCCTAGCAGCTCCGGTGGCAGAGTCGACTAGTGAGTTAGCCTGAACTGCTAGGCGATTTGGTGCCGTATGGTCGTGGGTTCGAATCCCACCAGAGACTATGTGATATTGTCCTAACCTGACTTGGAGCCACAATTACATATAAAAGCATTGATAGAGACCAAAAGATTAAATTATTTCCTGGTCTAAAGCCATCACAGGGTCTGGTTGATCGAGACTAATCACCTAGCGACGGAATATGGTACTACGATCATAACCTAATATTTCTTTTAACAAACAATCCTATTATACTATAGATTTCAATATAGATTTTAATTATCCAAACCCACCTTTTGTTGCATAACTTCCTTTAACCAGAACTGATTTCTATAAAAGTAACACCATTTGTTGCAGAATTGGCAAGGGTAAATAAAATCCATGGCAAAATAACGCAAATGGTTGTATACATTGCAACATACTGAAGTGTTAAGAGTATTTTCCGTAAACTTTATAGAGTGCTGTACTCTACGGGTCATAGTGTTATGCCAAACATATCTTACGGACGTTTCTCACTTAAGTAATATTTTCTAGAGGGGTCAAAGTGCATAGTGTCATATATCATGTATGTTTTGACTCACAGGGTACAAGTTCACATGTTCTTGAAAACTGTTTTTTTCATGGTGTAAATAATAAAGAGACAGACTATAATAACTTGTCTCTCTCTCACGTCTTTTAGCAAGCATATTCTACCAACGATAGATATAGCTGAAGACAGGTTTTACAACCCTAAACTTCCAAAACTTGACTATATCAAGTGGCCCTGACGGGACTCACGATGCCAAAGTTATGAGACCAGAATGATACCATCATGCTTGCTAAAAGACATGAAAGAGAGAGAAAAGTTTGAAAATGTATCCGCAAGCACTGGGAAACACATATATATAATGCCTTTTACCTTGTGGTTTTTCTCCGCGATGGTGTAGAGGCCTGTGAAATCCATCCATCCTCGTGGGGGGTCGTTGTGGTATCGGTTGTTCACGCTGATCTTGGATTTTACGGACGGGCATTCTTTTAGAATCTGGAAAGCATTTCGCAATAGGACAACTGGACTTTAAAACATTGGTGTTTATCCAACACTCAGCAAAAACAGGGCCACGGATAAGTACCCGTCCTATCGTCCAAGACGGGTATCTGTGTTGTCGGGACGGGTAAAAATTTGGGGGTTATTTGTCCTATGGACGAGTTTTCTCAGTCGCCCCAGACATCAGTTTCAATTGAATTTACATGGAGTGTGTTGTTTTGGACGTGTAAATCTTAGTTAGGATGGGCATATTTTTTAGGATACCCGTCCTATGGACAAGTATCATTTTTCTCCTATTCGTGGCCCTGAAAAATATCCTACTAAATTGTGTAAAAGAGCATACAATGTTGTTATGCTATTTTCAATAGTTGAAATGTGTTATGAAGATTACACTTGTGATATTATAGTGTAGACTCGTCTATCCTGCTGTATCCTATGATACCCAAACATACAGTTTATTACCTAAAACCAAGTATATTCACAAGAGATATTTATTCACACAATGATGTTCGGTTATATTGATCACAAGTCTGATGAACAGAAGCCCTAAGTATGGAAGGAAGCTTACAAGTTCCTCTTGTCAATATCCTGGTTGGTTTAAAGGATAAAACTGTATATATTTGATGAAGCCACTTACAGACTTGAATTTTTCCATCATATTGATGTATATCCAACACTAAGCAGAATTATACAGCTAAATTGTGTAAAAGAGCATAGAACAAATGTTGTTTTGCTATTTTCAATAGTTCAAATGTGTTAAACATTTCTATATCGCATTATAAATGCCACTTACGGACTCGACTTGGTTATATTGACAAGTCTGAAGAAGCCCTAAGTATGGGTGAATGTAAACAAGTTTCTCTTGTGAATATTTAGGGTGGTTTAAAGTATAAAATTGTATATTTGATGATGCAACCCACGGACTCGAGGCTGAGTTGGTTACCTAACCTGCCTCTGGAGGCACATGTACCAACATCACGTGGGCATCTACTTGCATAATCTTCAAGAATGAAGGTGCAAGTCATACATAAGAAGAAGAAGCAGCGACTTACGGACTCTACTTTCTCGATCATGCCATCTGTGACGATGAGACAGGTGGCGCCGGACTGCTGGATGCGCGTCTCGATGTCGCGCCGTGTCAGCTGGGGCGTCCCCGGGATCAGCACCGCGCCTGGGGACGGGGACAAAAGTTGGGAAGTAGCCCAATTAGCCAGAAGTCTGAGCAGGATATGAAATAGAGCCTACCTGGCGGCCCGGTGCCGGCTGATTTTGGCCTGGGCCGGCTGGTTTGAATAGTCCACTTTTTGGGAGTTCTAAATATGAACATAATGAAGGGCCGTACACTTTCTGACAGGGCCGGCTACTTTTTATAGTTGCCGGCCCTGTGGTCCGTAAGCAAATTTTGATGAGTTTCATACCCCCCAGAACGGCCAGTATTTTGAAATCTTCACTGGTCCTTCTTATATATTACTGGCCCTGCAAGCACTAATGATTTAAACAAAAAATTCAATCATAAGATTAATTCTTCAGTTTTTGCTTGTGTCCTGATGTAGTCAGTACTGTATTGCTTTTCTTTGGATACCGCTTTGAGCTGAACAGTGACCCATATTTTTGTTGCTATTAATTTTTACAAACCAAGCGCTTATTTTAAACTTAAATTCGGGCAAGTGAGATAACAGGCAAGTGGAAAATGTCAGCCAGTTGCCCGAAGTGCAAGTGCCTGAAAAAGTTATTGTAGAGTCCTGATTTTATGTTTGCCACCCGGGCCATCATCTGAGAAACATTACTGGCCCTTCTAATGTTGTACTAGCCTAGGGCCGACGGTCCAGTGCCAAATTTTATCACTGTGGAAACGCAAAATGTTGCCCGCGCATTATTTTGGTACATATGCATAGCCTATTGTAACTACATGTACTATAATTTGTGCATCAGATGAACATTGAATTACTGTAAATGCAGAATATATAGATAATAAAAAGAAATAATAATAGTCGTTTTAACAGTAAATCAGTTCTAAAAATTAACTTAAATTTGTTTCTTTTTGATGGATACTGAATGAGATTGGTCCCTTTGCATTTGAGTCCAAGAATAACAGTGTTCAAAGTTACAGTATAATCAGCGGATCTCACAACATTACATTTACAAATTGGCTACGGGTGGATATGTTCATTTCAAACCGTATCCGTTGTAAAATTTTAATCAATGCTCCTTTTAAGTCCCTGTGCAGAATAATGCTCAATACAGAAGAGAAAAGCATACAACTCTATCCTACATATATGTGAAATATTTACACTATACCATGAGATAATTACGTACAAGAAACAGATGTTTCATATGACAACCGCCATATTGCTCAGTGTCACACGGGATTAGTACAACGTAGTGACGTAACACCAAGATGATATCAAGTAACACCGCCCATCTTAGGGTTATGTCACTACATCACCTGTTTCGTGCACGTAATTATCCAGTGGTATAGTCTAAATATTGTATAAATATACATCAGTTAACCTGGATGACTAATCTTCGCAATACAACTTTATCCTACCTATTCGCATGGCAGCTATGTTGATCAGCCACCACTGCGGAATACGTTGTAATATGACAAATATCCGATCGCCCGGTTTCACTTCACAGCCCGTTGATAAAAATGTAGCCACCCTACAAATTGAATAAAAAATAATGAATTATCATGGTCATTTCAGTGACAAGCATAATATCTAAGAATTGGTTTAGGTTACCATCTAGTAAAAGTATTTTCAATACATAGTAATACAATGGCAGATCCAGGTTTTTAGAAAAGGGATTTCAACGGCGGACATGCCAAAAACCCTACGAAAATGAAGTATTTTTGGGGAAAAGGGGGGCGGGGCACCCCTTGTACTCTGTCCCCCTGGATCTGCATATGAGTATTATATTTGTGTTTAAATATTTACCTTTTTGAGTTCTCTGAGAGCTGTTGGAAATTCCATTGCAATTCCCGCCCCAGAGTATCCGTCCACCAGAAGGCAGGGACGGAAGAATTCCTAGCACCTTTCTAAAGATATAAACCAATCAAATGTTGTTGCTTACTGTTTTGGATTTAATGAAATATATCTGGATATGAAATTCTTAAAATTTTTAAACAAATTGGGTAATAGCGCGAATTGGTTAACTGGTAAAATTCTGGCACAACCAATTTGAGCTTTCTGGGCAGTAGCTAATAAACCAGAGATCAGATTATGATGGTTGTGTAGCAAATACGCAGAATGGCAAGGAATGTGCCTTATTCAGTGAAACATTCGCCAAGTGTGATTTTCACTTTACACTCGCCATATAGACCAATACTGAATTCATGGTCGCTTAACAAACAATGACTCAAACTTCTATGATCAACTTTATCTTCACGTATTATAGTTTCTAATACCAAACATAGAATGGAAACATGTGATCAATTGCATTGAAATTGAAATTACCTTTTCTTGCAAAGCCCAATAATCAATTACGTCTGATGCAAAATTAAAATATTCAGGCACATCTATTTTGAAATTTTTTCTGGCCTCTTCGTAATCGTTAAATCCAGTAGCCGAATGTGACGTTCCGTACAGCGCATTGGACGGCTGAGCAGGTTGGGAGGTGGACAGACAGGTCACAGTTTGCTTGACAATGTTTATTGTTCTCCTTGTAAGTAACACTTGTCTTCTCAAAGAATTATGAATCTGCACTAAACTTGCCATCATGCTAGCTGGGAACTTGAATTACACAGAAAAATGTCCCTGAAAAAAAGTTGCTGAAAGGTTATATGGTACAAATAATTCACATTTTGAGCTGTAAGGACAAACTTTTGAAATTGCGACATGTATGTGACATATATTGTAAAAAAACAATGTATTACAGTGAGTATACTATACCCAGCCCATACTTTTAAATATATGCAAAAGGTCCCTACTGTTTAGTTAATAAAACGCATGGTCTTAATACAAAATTATTATTTTGTTGGATGCATCAGAAGTTTCAATAGCATACTTGACATAGAACTTCCAATGTGTACTGAACTTACATTTGACGAAAATCATCATGGGTACATTTCTTGCATTCATGTAGTGGATATCCTAAATGCACATTGCGTTTTGATGGTTTTATAGGTGGCTTTTTATGGCATGAACTTGAAGTATTCTACTCTGCATTAGACATATATTTCGATGGATGAAATTGTCATGACCCATAACTTACATCATGTCGTTTTTAAGCATACTCGCCTAAGCACTGAGCACCCTTTTATGACATCTGTCACCTGATATGTTTTCCCATGGTCTGATACTGAGCATACTCTTAAAGTCATGTTTTCCCATGACAGCTGCATGTCTCAAATTCCTGATCATATATATGGCTAGAATAAATGCATCTCATCAATAGCCTCAAATGTTATTGTGTTAATAATTGGGTTGGGATCACTCTCGTTCAAACCAGAACGAGCCATCACCTTCCTTTCTGTTCAAGGCCATAAACATTGTGAACTTGGGAATATTTTTCTCAAGGTCATACAGTATCAGTAGCTCTATATTTTGTATATAGTTTATATCTGCATTAACAATCAGTGACAGATATACACATATATACGAGAATCATAGCTGTGTTGGGGATATACTAAATGATGAAGTGGTTTATCTTTGGTTTTCTTCCTATTATGAGATCTAGACGGAAATATTTTTGTAAACAATATAGAGCCCTTGATATAGACATATAGACCAAAGTGCAATGTCGGATAATCATATTTCCAATCCGTCTACAGCGTGTGATAAGCCTCTAGACCTCTGTTATATGACAGATTAAATTCAGTAGAATCATATACACTGTACATACCATATGCGAGGTTATGAAAAAGAATATCTTGTCTTATCCTCTTGTTTTTATTTGCAGTTGCGCTTGTATAAGGAACTTGTCAAAAGGTTCAGTTCAAAACGTAAACAGTGTTTTGACAGGTGCCTGTGCAAAGTGGGCCATACTATCGAGGGACTATTTATTGTTGTATTTCATATTGTTTACACTATATACAAATAAATAGTGCAACTCTTGAAATCAAATGCGTCGCTAACAACATAATTTGTGTAATATAATATTTACAACATCTAGAGAATCAAATTGAATCAAGAATGTAACTTTCAACATCATAGACATCACCATCGAACATTGAAATACAGAATACCCGCCATCTTGTTAAAAAAAAATAAAACTTTTATTTTGGAAATTAAATTAGTAGATAATTGTAAGAGAATATCTCGTTTTCTCCACAATGTGATGTCAGAAGTGTTTAAAAAGTAAGTGTTCACATAATAAGTCTATAATTGAGTCACCAAACACGGTGAATATTTAACATGGACAGAATTTGGAAGTTCTGAAAGTTGAGATTCTTGGTAACAGCCTAAATAGGTCAACTTAGTGAATTTTTGAAAAGGAATGATAATTTGATTGGCTGAAGCTGAACACGTATCAGTCTGTCATTAGTTGTCGTGTTCAAATACAATATTTCTTGCATTTGGTTGCTTACAGTATAGAAATCAAGTGATAATGGAAGAAAACCTCAACCAGAGTTCTTGGCCCGAGGGTGTCAACAATAATGCCTACACTGAAGATAGCATGGATACCCCATATAATGATCGGGCTCAACCTGAAAGAGACAGAGCTGCAGATCAGGCATGTTGTGGCAAAGGGCTTCGTGGTAGGCTTTCTTAAATTGTTATAATGCACATATGTGTATAACTACAAATCAGCTGTTGCCAAGTGATTATCGGAACACCTTTCTTTATCTGTATAAATAATTGAAGAGTCCTTAAAAGGCACATGTCTATGGGGAGGGACGTGAACTGATTCAGTCATGGCTGATCATTTGTTTGCAATGTCAATGATCAAGTGTATGTGCCTGTACAACTTCATCACTCAGACGGTTCCATTCACAAGTTCATATTCATTACGATTGTTAGGATTTTAATTTTATAACCTTGTACCTTTCTTTTGTATTTTGATAAAGTGTATTGAGCTAATATTTATGAACAAAATCTTATTGTCAATGTGCACTTTTTATAGCATTATGGGCTACGAAGTTCACTGAAGACACTGAGAACAACCCTGAGCTAAGGATAAAAACAACTCTTCGAGAACTCATCATTTACTTTGTGTTTCTTACAATTCTGTGCATAGGTAGGTAATGATGAATAGAATATATACATATCACATTGCCTAAAATGATTTCGCTATCTTGTTGCCCACGAGCATCAGTTGATACAAGCAGACTACAAAACAGCTGGCACAAAATGGCCGATTTAAACAGGGTTCCCACAGAGTCTGGAAAAGTCATGGAATTTTGTAGTCATGGAAAAATGAGATTTTGTCAAAAAGTCATGGAAAAGTCATGGAATTTTGTACAACTGATAATTTATTAACTATTTGGGCAGATTTTTTTTTAATATTTTAGAAAATGGCTAACATTTTGATAACTACGCAGGATAATACCTAAACAAAATATTTTGTTGCTATGTGAACAAACTTGTTATCAGGACTGGATTATTTTCAACTATTTTTAGACACATGACTGCTATTTGAATGAATAGAAGTCAGGCCCGTAGCAAGCGGTGGGGCCAGTGCGGCACATGCCCCCTCACTTTTTTGCCAGATTTTGGTCTGAAATAGAGAAAAGAGGCATTAAAAAGTGTAACCCCCTCACTTTTTTGCACTGTCAAAAAAAAAAAAATTTTCAGTAGGCTTATCTATTTGGCTTGAAAATGCACCAGAATTGCTCTCAGAGTATCTAATTTTCAAAATTTTTCCCGAGCGAAACCCCCCAGACCCCCCTTGAATGTGCTAGGATCGACATAAACGCTCGCGCCATCATTTCTACTGCAGAAATTAAACTTTTCCGGGGGAGCATGCCCCCTGGACCCCCCTAGGTGTGACTTGACCACGTTTCAGCTTGCATCAATACATTTCTGTGCCCCCCCCTCACTTTTAACCCTTGCTACAGGCCTGGATGTATATAAAAACGTCCTGGGAAAATAAAAATTTGTCTGGAAAAGTCATGGAAAAGTCATGGAATTTTGCCAAACAAAATCTGTGGGAACCCTGATTAAATGATCCAAGACTGAATTTTTATGAGTTTCATACCTTTGATCATGCATTATGAATCTAATACTTTTATAAATTTGCGGTGTTAAAAAATTCTCGATATTTCTTGCAAATTTAAAGTTGTTTAAATGTTTACGGTCTATTAATCCAATGTTAATTTTACCCGCCAGTTACTTTCGGGATGACGAGCCAGACCATGTACTATTATACAAAAGTGATGAGCGAACTTTTTCTGGACGGACAATGGAATGGAACAAGAAATTCCTTCCGTACTATGAGCACCATGGACAACTTCTGGAGTGTAAGTTATGGTTTTCATTTCGTAAGAAAACTCACATGTAAAGCTTTTTTGCTACAATTTTGAGCATGGTATTTTTTTACGGTTTACATTTCGTACTATGACCACAATGGTTAACTTCTAGAGTGTAAATTACGGTTTTCATTTTTAATAAAACTTATGTAAAGCTTTTTTGTAACAATTTTTAAGCTTGGTATTTTTTTTACCCCGATGGCTTTCAGTTTGCGATGGGCCCTCTGGTGGATGGACTCTATTGGGAGACGTGGTACAATGACCACCAACTCACTGAGGATGAACTGGGATATATTTTCTATGAGAACAAGTTGCTTGGTTTGCCCCGCATGCGCCAGCTGAGAGTGCGAAATGATTCGGTGCACCATCCACAGTGACTTCAAGGATCAGATTAATACATGCTATGACAACTACAATGCTGCTATTGAAGATAAGAATCCGTTTGGCAAAAAGAACGGAACTGCGTACGTTAGTTTTGATATTAGTTAAAATTGTCTGGATCTGAAAGAAAATAAGTATTTTAGAATTTATTTACATTTACTTTGAAGTTTAGGTAAAATTATTAACTAGGCCCACCAGCATCAGCTGTAAGCCAGTACAGAGACTGCATTTTTTTTTTTTTTTTTTTTTTTTTTTTGTTGTTGCTTGAAACCTATGTTGGACATTTCAAAGAAAACTACTGCATGATCTGACCCAAGGTTTCTGACACCCTTTAGAATAATGACCCTTAGATGAGACCAGAGATATTTAGCTTTCGTAGAACTTTGAGATGATATGATATTTTTCTACTTTGCAGTTGGACGTACCAGAGTGAAAAGGAGCTAGCGGGATCTGGCCATTGGGGTCTAATCACGTCGTACAGTGGAGCGGGCTTTGTTATCAATCTTGCTAGAACTAAGGCAGAAAGTCTCGATATTCTGGATGATCTCAAGCGAAATTTGTGGCTGGATCGCGGAACGAGAGCTGTTTTTATTGACTTCACTGTGTACAACGCAAACATCAATCTCTTCTGTGTCATTAGGTAAGACTGTCAAATAGTCATATTGTTCAGACTATCTTTTTAGTCATTTTAGGCATTTTGTTGTGGTTTTACCTTGTGTTTTATATTTTTTTGTAAAGCATTTTATTCGTTCGTGCTCTGTCTTGAATTGTTCTATGTTAGTGTTCAGCGCGTTAGAGCTTTTGGTATTCGGCGCTATATAAGTGTTCATATTATTATTATTATTAGATAACTAAGAATTCCGTAACACACATTAAAACATACTTGGCATAATAGCTTAGTCTGTTGGAAAAGCTGAATGCTTGAAAGATTTTTCAATTGCAAACACTTGTTTTCAAGAGGCGTATTTTGCAGGCTATTGGTGGAATACCCTGCCACTGGCGGTGCTATTCCATCCTGGACGTTCAGAACCGTGAATCTCATCAGATATGTGACCGCAAAAGACTACTTCATAATGGCCTGTGAAATTCTCTTCCTGCTTTTTATCCTGTACTACATTGTTGAAGAATTCCTTGAGGTAATTTGTTCTCCAAGACAACATTTAAAATTGTTCCAATAACGTTGCAAAACAGCCGAAATATGAAAAGCAATGTGGCAAAATAATACTTTCCTTGTTATTTGTAACAAACTAGTTTGCATTATTGCCTACAAAATTTCTACAATTACTTGGCGGCTACTACTCCATAAACACTTAAAAATTCATTAAATACACCACATGCTCCTGCCTGACCACTTTACCGCTCCTAACTCTATGAACACAATCGTATTTTTCCGTTTTTTTAGATTAGGAAGCATAAGATGAGGTACTTCAAGAACTTCTGGAACATCCTGGACATCGTGGTGATCC
The DNA here is from genome assembly GCA_019095985.1 of Streblospio benedicti. Taxonomy (NCBI): domain Eukaryota; kingdom Metazoa; phylum Annelida; class Polychaeta; order Spionida; family Spionidae; genus Streblospio; species Streblospio benedicti. The sequence goes on along the minus strand of CM032669.1, from coordinate 60,132,244 downwards.
TGATTGCGATCTGCTGCGCGGGTTTCTCCATCTACCGCTCGCTGTCGGTGCAGAAGCTGCTAGACGACCTGCTCACCAAACCCGACGACTACCCAGACTTCGAGTTCCTCAGCTACTGGCAGGTCAGGGAATATCTTTCACACAAATTGTGATTATGAAGATGTTAGTAACTTTGCCTCATGAAAAAGCATAAGGCTATTATTATTATTATATCGGTCATGCTATTTTTTTTCATATGGCATATGTTTAGCTGGCCATGATACTATCTTATGGATAATATAATTGATATATAAGTACATTTTAATAGAAGGATAACTGTGTCATCCATTGTGTTTCAAGCAAAAGATTTGAGTATTTCATCAGTTTAAAAAAAAAATCTTTCACACTCGCCACTGGCCAGAACCTACTGCCTAATCCATTTGGCGACGAGTGGGCTTCAATTTGCACCTGCCACTTTGGCGATTGCCTTTTCTATCAAGTTTTTTTTTTTTGTCAAATACATGTATGTGTTAAAGTTAACCATAATAACGTGTAAAATCATTGAAAAACAAAGCATCATATAAATACCTCCATTTCATCAAATAAAAAACCCTACTTTCTCAGAAAAGGAATGCGCCAGACAGCTTCTAGAGACATCCATTGCAAAAAATTTGCGGGGGAACATGCCCCCAGACCCCCCTAGCTATACTTCGCCCCTACGGCGCTCATAACCCCACCTTCGACGCTCCCCTTTTCAGCAACTTGGGATTTTGACCAGTGCCCTTTCAATATCACCTGCCAAATTTTGTCAGGTGCCAATAATACTTAGCTAGTGCTCCTGTTCTAGCACTGCTGGCCACATTGGCTTGAGGCAGTGTTTGCAATGAGACGAATTTCCTGCCTCAGGTGGTGTTCAACAGCGCGGTGGCCATCATGGTGTTCTTCGCCTGGGTGAAAGTCTTCAAGTACATCAGCTTCAACAAGACGATGACGCAGCTCTCATCCACGCTCGCCGCCTGTGCCAAGGACCTTGCGGGCTTTGCTGTCATGTTCTTCATTATCTTCCTCGCCTTCGCCCAGCTCGGATATCTCATTTTTGGCACTCAAGTTAAAGATTTCAGCAGCTTTGGCACTGCGATGTAAGTGATACGTTGACAATTGTATGCAATTTGTAAATTAGTATTTGTGATGTGTTTAAAAAACAAAATCTTGATTAATATTATAAAATATCCAAATGTAAATCTATTCGATAAGACCAATCAGTTATGTTTGCATTTATTCATATTGCACTGTTTTTTGTACTATGTTTTCTTTCTTTGCTCTAAGTTCTAAATGCAACAAATTTCTTAAAAATAGAAGGTTTTATGATTATGGCTCTGTATAGCCGAAAAACTGCAATAAAACTTAAAACATCTTGGAAATTTGTTGCATTTAGAACTTATAGCATTAAAAAAAAATACTACGATAAATGAGACCATATACTACTTATAGACTTCACGAAATTACGAATATAATGCGCTGTATTTTGCAGCTTTACTCTGTTCCGCATCATCCTCGGAGACTTCAACTTCCATGAGCTTGAGGAGGCAAACAGAATCCTGGGTCCCACATACTTTGTCCTCTATGTGTTCTTCGTGTTCTTCGTGCTGATCAACATGTTCCTGGCCATCATCAACGACACTTACTCGGAGGTGAAAGCCGACATCAACCAACAGAAGAGCGAGTACGAAATGGGAGACTACTTCAAGAAGGTAATAAGATAAGATACTGGCCGTTCAGAATAATTTCACTATAGAAGGTTTCATTCGATTGTGCTTTATATAAGCGTCAGTCGTTAACCAAAGCCATTCCTAATCAAACTATAGCCCATCACCTAATATACCAATACAAATTAGTCACCAGAAAATACACATAATTTTACCTTTTTCACTTTCACAGTCATTTTTCTTACATTTCGCGATCTAGTGAAAACAGTACCGAACGATTTACGTACACTTGCAAAGACTTATTATACGAAACCCGTTCCATTTTAGACATCATTTATTAGAGACTATTCTACATTTCCAAGAACTGAGCGCACAACACGTGGTTTGTGGAAAAATAAACATAGTACCCGCCATGTTGTCAATACTGATTTCCATCGATTCAAACAATAAATACAGTATTGAATGTTTGTTTTTACATGTATATCCGTAACCGTGGATATTAAATAAAAAGTTAGGGTGTAAAACATAGAATATTTATTCGATAAAATGATGAATGACAAATGAGAGGTAACATTTTTATTTCAATATTTCTTCTATAGTGAAAGAATTGTGAACGGCCAGTATGATATTTTTATTGAAGTATACCAAAAATTACGATGAAAAGTAATAATGATATACCATAGGAACTAAAATAAAAAAATCCCAGTGTTGAAGAAATGCACTGCGTAGATAGTGACTAGAATTATAAATAGTTTGAACTAAAACATTATCTGAAGTACTAACTCTTCTCATCAGTCCTTACATTGCCTTGCGTAAAATGACATCAAAGTGAATAACACACAAATTGTAGAGTGTGTGAGCTAATACCCAGCTTTCTAACATAATGAGGCACATTTGTAGATTCTAATTAGAATTGAGGTCTCTTTGGAGATGAATAGCTTATTTAGAAATAAGAATAAAATTGTTTAGAAATAAAGATGAAAGAATTTATATGGTGTTTTTTAACTTTAAACTCGGTGGTAACAAAGACTTTTTTTTAAACATAATCTTAAGCAGTATCAAAAGCATAGAAAATATTCTGTACAGCACAGTAGAGGACATTTAAAATCAATCGTCGCTATTTAGTTAACAGTAAACACTATCTTTAAGGCTTACAATGGTAGATAATTTGGTTAACCAGTCTTCCAGCTAGGGCTTCAATAGTCACTCTTCAGCAAGACGAGTAACTTTAATAAGCTACTAGTCCTCCCCAAATGTTACTGGTCCTGACAATTTGCCAAACACCTTTTGCTCAGCAGCTACGCGTATGCAGGACGAGTGAATTTAATTCAGCACGAGTCCTCCCCAATTTCTGTTAGTCTGGACTGGCAGACTAGTGACTAAATGGGAGACTCTTAACAGTAAACACTTCATGTTTTAGAGCTACAATGATAGATGGTTCATGTTTTAGGGCCAAAACAAGATGCTGCACTATCTGAACGTGAATTTGAACCATATGCTAGTACATAATAAAGTGTAGAATTCACTATAAGTCACCAATATTCACCAAGAATAGTTGAGGGACAGCAGGGCCACCAAGTTCTAAAGTTAAGGTCAAAAGTTGTGGGCTGAGGGCACCCGGGCGCCCTACTATTTTAAACACTGGTAGATATTATGGTTGACAGTAAACACTTCATGTTTTAGGTTACAATGGTAGATACTTTTGTTACAATGGTAGCTGTTATGGTTCATATTTTAGGGCTACAATGGTAGATGTTATGTTTTAGGGCTACACTGGTGGATGTTTGATGTTTTAGGCCTACACTGGTTCTTGTGTTGTTGCAGGGCTACAACAAGATGCTGGACAAGCTGAATGTGAAGCGGGACAAGATCGTGGACATCCAGAAGGCGCTGCAATCCGCGGAGCTCAACAAGGACAAGCAGCTCGACTTCAACGAGTGGAGACTCGATCTCAAGAGGTGAGTCAGCGAGGGGCAGCCGCTCAAGAGGTGATGTGTCCAGGCCGCGTTGTTGTGTATTTTCCCAAAAATTTTACACAACTCGCCCACCCTCAGTCACCCTTTCATGAAAAAAGAAAATCATAAATAGATAAACATGGACTGAAGGTGGTGAAAACTGTAGGTCTAGAGCATCAATCGCACTGTTCGGCCATTCACACCATCTGGGAATTTTACATATGACGTGAACTCCCCGTTATAAAGGTCACTTAATTTCATGTCATGCGTAAAATTCACCTCGATCTCAAAAGGTCGGCAACACGCATTGACATTCTTATTTTTTCAAGATCTTGCAAAAGTCATTGAATTTTGTAAGGAGTCATTGAAAAAATAAAATTCTGTATAAAGTCATTGAATTTTGGTTAAATTGGTAATTTAAATGCTGTTTGAGCAGAGATCAATTTTTTTTTATATTTAGCACCTTGATATCTTCCAAAAATCTATTTTATGCTCACTTCGCGCGAGAGCCCCACATAGCATAATTTGGTAAGAAATCTGTATCTGTAGATTTGGGGGGAAAGGAGAATAGAAATCTATTGTGTACATATTATTGGCCTCTTTGATCTTTACAGAGACCATATTTAAATGAAGCTAGGTATCTAGAAATATTTCTTGGAAAAATGAAAATCAGTCTTGAAAAGTCATTGAATTTTAATGTGCAAAATCTGTAAGTTGCTTTGTTAAATTTTGCTGTGTATTAGCAATGTGTTAGCTGCAATATTTGGTCATTTTTCTCTCGGTCGTTTGGTCAACAGCTTAGGACCAATCCCAGTTGCACAAGTATTTTAAATTCTTTTGCCGTGATTCACTTGTTATATATTAGTTTTATTCTCTAATTTATATTATAGAATTTTTGATATAGTAATTTTTGATTTGTTTTTTTACTTGAATGAGTGACTTTTTTTCGTAGCCGTGGGTATGCAGAATCTGAAATTGAAGCTGTCTTTGCCAAATATGATATCGACGGCAATCGCATGATCGATGATGATGAACGGCAGAAAATGATTATGGATCTAGAGGGTCAGAGGGTAACGTATAGAATTATTACAACTTCGTACAGCAGTGAACCATTTATAAACATAATATGTTAAATATCCTTCACGCTAGTTCTCAAAAAATATTTTCCTCTTTCTAAACCTTTAATCCTCCATTACTGCCGTTATTAAATGCTTCCAAACTTATTGAGATTTTGATCTTCGAGTCCTAGTCACCGCGATACTGGATAAATGAGGATAAGTGATGATGAGATCGTCTTCCCATGTATTGTGAACACTCGTAAAGTTTTCAATTTATTCTCACCAAATTAAGTTTTTACAATATCATTGAACATTCTATCTACAGTATCATCATGTGCTCATGGTGCCTATCATATTAAAATCAGTACCAGTGCATTAAATCAATCAACACATTTCATAACACAGTAATTTAAATTAAAACATGAGAACATACAAAATATCAACATTTACAATTGAGGAAATCTTTGTCGTTTTTTTCAGGCTAAGCTCGACAGACAGATTGAAGAAGGGAAAAGGAAAGGTCGCTATGACGACGAGTCTGCGAGTGACGAGGAGAGTTCACGCGGCCGGCGCGCAGGAGGAGGAAACTGTACGCAAAAACACAGCCAAACATAGACCGTCAAAAGGAAAAAAAAATTAATCACATTTCGAGTACAAATATACTCCTTATCAAAAATGAAAAAAAAAATTATTTCATTTAATTTTCATTTTTTGATTTTTGATGAGTATGTACTCGAAATTTAAATTAATATTTTTTTTTTCTTTTGAACGTTTATGTTTGGATATCTAGCAGTAAATTAGAAACAAAAAGAAATGAAACAATATGCTTTGTGCCTAATCAACAGAACATTGCTCAAACACAATATTCCACATTATTTTGTGGCAAGTCTTAACATATGTCCTTTTTGAATTGTGATGGGTGGGGAATAGAGGAGCATTCGTTTTAACTGTGTAATGATATACCTTGTCCAACACCCTTTAAGGGTGAAATAGAGCCTACACTCGTGATGATGGTGATGTTTAGTAGTGTTATATCTATTAATTCACTGCCCTTATTTGTGAAATTCTAACTTAGACATTAGCTCGATATTTGTGAAATATTCGCCTCGCAAGTTCGCGGAATGTTTCACAAACAAATGCGGGCAGTTAACAGATATAGCACTTCTAAACCTGGTGTATGTCTTCAATATGGTGATGTGCAGATCATGTTATTGCAGGGTGTTGATTCGCCACTCGTCCCTGGCTAGTGTAAATTTTCGTTGGCTGGTGTAAATTCAAAGTCACTCGCCAGAGTCGGCGAGAACGATTACTTGATTCCAACACTTAACTAAGGATTGAACATTGCGAGTGTAAATTGAGAGTGACTCGCCACAGAAGGCGAGTGTTCTACTGAACGAGTCACATTCCCTGTTATACACCAGTCCACTAATAGAAATATTAGCATAATGTTAGTGTGCGATCGTAGTACCCGTTTTGGCCGCTAGGTGAATAGTCTCGATCAACCAGACCGTGTGATGGCGAAGACGAGGAAACTGATTTAGTCTCTATCAATGTTTGTCTAAAACATTCCACCAGAATGCACTGTAAAACACGTGAAAAGTCACGTGATTTGGTTTGTTTGACTAAAAAATTACCCAGAGTTCATAGATAAGAAAAATCATGCATTGTAGACGTGACATACGAGGAGTTTAACATCCTGGTTCGCCGCGTTGATCGCATGGAGCACTCCATCGGCAGCATCGTGTCCAAGATCGACGCCGTCCTCGTCAAGCTGGAGGCCATGGAGCGCGCCAAGACCAAGAGGAAGGAGACGATGGGCAAGCTGCTGGACAGCATCACTGCCGTGAGTACTCGCTTTATATATCTGCACGTTTTCAACCGACTTTTGAGCTTGTTTTTAGCATACCTTCTTGATAGCTTTCAATCCTCTCGGAGTATCTAATATGTGACCATAGATGATTTGAGTGAATATCAGACGTCCTGAAGAGACCTCGGACACATAACTATTCTCATTAAAAATTCTGACCAATTCTGACAGGCTGTTAATCTATAATCATCACTGGCTGGTGATGAATATAAATGAGGTCAAGTGACCAATCACAGCTGAGTATCAGATGGGTGTGGCGAGTTCAACCAATCAGGTTGCAGTATTTAAACAGGTCACATAAATTATGTTAATCCACTCTCAGGCGAAACATTCCAGAGGTCAATTTGCTTGACATCTGATACTCGGAGTGGTGATTTGCTGACAAGTCTCAATCATGAACGTTGTGGTTTCAGGCACTTGCTATGGTTTACATGAGGCGTGTATCTTGTTCAATCATGTTTTTGGTGTTCACAAAGTGAAATTTAGTTGATACTGTTCAGGCCGTCCCAGCGTGTTCTGCACATGGGACTAGTTCAGAGTAGTTAATTCCGTGCCAGTAATATTTCATAAGATTTGACTTAGATTTTACATCCCGTGAGGAGAGAAAGCCATTGCATCGCCCCCGCTGTATGTGAAAGGAAACACCATATCCCCGTAGTAGTAGTTTGTTAACTGTATCAATGGTTGTTGATTCCGTCCTACGTGAATGCAAATAACTAACTTTACTGGAAACTAAGTGTAATGTATATTATCTGGCAAAAAGTGATGTTAAACCAAAAAAAACTAATATTGTGTCCCCTTTAAATGATGTGGTATATTTTGCGTACTTTTTGCCTTCAGTCGAGCACACCTGATGCCCAGAAGCGGGAGCAGATGGAGCGCCTGGTCCGGGAGGAGCTGGAGAGATGGGACAGCGACTCCTCAGTCTCCAGGCCCACCAGTGGGGTGAGTCCAGGGGTTAAAATCCTGTGCACTTGGTTCACAGCACTTGGTCTCATCACAATGTAGTAGTAGTATTTTGTTAAATTTGTAGAGACATTTTATTTGATAAGGAGCCTTGTAGAGCTTGAAAACGTTTATAATGTTAATTTTGAAAATTCTCTTTCGTGATTATTGCTAAGAACATAGAACAAAAATATCATGATTTCATGTTGTCTCTCTTATTAGGAGATTTTAAATGCCCAGTGGTCAGTGATCTGGCATGTATAATTAAAATTATCCTGTGGCACAGGTGACCAAACAAACGGTTTTATTCAAAATAATGTCAGTGGGTTAGTTAATTGATCATGTTATTTTTTATTCATTTTAAAAGAAGAAATGTTTGCAGGGTCAGACATAAGGACTGGTAAGGCAATAGACATCATGTCTACCATGTTTAAAAATCAAGTACCATTCTGATGAGTGCCATTAAAAGAATGTGCAGTTTGATAACATTTTTGACAAGCAGTCAAATGATTGCTAGACAAGAGTAATTTATTTTTAGATAATAGATTACAATGTGTTCAAAATTAAAATATATAAACAACAACAAATTTGTACACAATGCACCCGTCAAAGACTACTAGCAAAGGCTGGTAGCCCGGCCAGTTTCTACCAGAGCTACCACTTTATGTCAAACCCTGTGTTTGAATAAAAGTTTTTTCAATGGAACATAGTGACTTTCAAAGATTGACGTTTGACATTCTATTTTCTTTCAGAAACGCTAGCAAACATGTAACAATTGTATTATTTTGCCTTTAAGTGTTTATTTCAATTTATTTAAATTCATTAAGTTCATATTATTTATATATAATCTTTGCTACAGATCACAAATCTGTTTTGGAGATCTTAGTGCAATTGCAAACTTAAGCATAATTCTTTTAGTATTTCTATGTTTTCTGTAACGCTTCAAATTAAATATTAGAATTGAATATTATAGAGAATTTCCCATTACAAATTTTCCATACAGGTATAAATAAAAAAGTACATGTACAGTTCAATCCATAATAATACCACTATATTTCCCAATTAGAAATATTCAAATAATTTGTTTTTCATTTGATGATTTGATTTTGAAATGAGCCTCACAAGATCGAAATCTTCAGTTGCAATGTATTGTGAGATTAGCTTGCAATTTCAAATTAATTTATCTTTATTTTTCAGGAGCTGTACACGAGCAATGTGTGATGATGTCGTGGTCGTAATTCTCACACCAGGACGATCCGCATTGCTGATTCCCTTCAAAATATTAAAGACTCATTGGTGGTATGATAAAGGGAATTGTTCCACAAAGTACTCATTCGTTATGATACTGCTGTTTTAAGGTTTTATTGAGATTACTTTATTTATTTTTTATCAATGTACACGTTTTTGATTTTATTGTTTGTATTCACTAGTGCTGTTGTAGTGTATATTTTATATTATCTGGTTGGCGTTGACTAGGGTTTTGAAAATACCCTTATTGTTACTATTGTCAATTTAATTTGTAATTGAATTATTAGATTGGAGGATTTGTACATGAATTAGAAAACACATCAAATGTGCTCTGACATCGGTGCTTTTTGTCTGAACATCAAATTTAAACTGTTGATTTGATATGCAAAGCTGGTTTGCTGTCCATTTATGTATTGTCTTAATTCGAAACTGTGATAGAAATAAAGGATGAACAATACTTGATATTGACCACAGCAATAGTGAATACCTGTGAATTTGCCGGTTCAGCCATATCTGTAACCACTAACTGCATTTATTGTGCGATTCATACTCACTTGGTACACTTTACATTACTCAGCAGTATGAATATTTCATTGTGCAAATTGTATATACTTACGTTGTGTATCCGTCCAGACATACTTTGATAGTATTGATACTGCAAATGATTGTAAATTAGTTGATTGTTACTTTAAAGTGCACTCAAATCCGTTATGTTGGCAATCTTTAAAAGTAGGTAAAAATTATTCCATTTATAGAAATGTTAAGATGTCACTTGGATAATTATTTAAACTAGTTTCTACTAAAATGTGCCAAATTGAAAGTAAATTATTCTGGTATTTCTATGAAATCAATTTTGTACTGGAAGATTGAGATTTTTACTTTTTATATGCTTAGTGTAGGATTTATACCGCCTGAATACTAACTTTTTAGTTAGCTATTGTAACCAATGTAATCAACAGCTGTTCTTTTAGAAAATAGTTGTTTCGTCTGATCTTCCATCTTATGGTGTACTATCAGAAAGGTGCTATAAGAAAGCAGTATCCAAGAGGGTAAAATCTTAAGACTACCTGTAATGTCATAACATTGAAATAGTGATCTTGAGCTTCCAAAGAGATTGCAGTTTGTTAGTTTTGTATGCATTTATAACCATTTGTAGAATAAATTTTGTATCGGAGTTCTTGTGTTTTTTTCTTCTGAATTTTAGACCAATAAACCGAGAGTATTAAAAAAAAATGTCCCTTAGTTGAAATATATTATTCACATGCAAGAGTTGTAAATGCCCTGGGTGATGATTCTGTGTCAATTTTCTTGTGATAGACAGGAAGTTTGCCATGTATTGAATTCAAAAATCACTCTGGCGATATCACTACATTCCCTACATGTGAAATTAAATTGTAAACATTTATATCCAGCAAATATTCCATCACAAATTATAGATGAAAAACAAAATTAAATGATATTCTAGTTTTACAGTAATCAACATATAAAGTGTCCTATTACAAATGAAGCATATTATGATATTACATGGGCATAATTATGAGAAATTGCACGGCCATAAACTATCTGACTACTGTAAAACTCGAAATGTGCACGATTTAATTTGTGAATTTCGTGGGTAGGTGCAGAAACGCAAACTTCGATAGTCCGCAAACATTAATAGTCAAAGTAAAGTAGCTCCAGAATGAACCAAAATTGCAAAATCAAAAAGTGCCAAAATAATTTATAGATGAAAATCGCAAAATTTAATAGCCACGAAATATTCTAGTTTGACAGGTTATAAAAATCCACATTGTAACCCTAAAAAACTTAGTTTATGGTTGTATGGATTGTCAAATAAATAGTTAGCCATATAAGATCACTTGATTTTGTGAGGGAACACAAACAAGTACATTGGTGCTGAATAATTCAGCAGGAAAAAAATCAGTATGTTATTTGTTTTTTAATTAAAACTTGCAAATTACATCAATATACACATCTAGACAAAACAATGTCAATTATTTTCACACACATGGAGGTGAATTTTTGCTCCCAAACGTCTGTTTTAGATTAAGTAGTTTTTTTAAAGTAAATGTATTTTCCAGAAGATTTTACACAACTGCCGCCCCTCCCCCCCACAACACTTTCATGCATAAAGAAAATCACAAATAAACAAGCACTGAAGGTGTTGAATATCTAGACTACCAGTTACTCTAGATATATTTAAAAATATAGTAAAACAATTGTGATGTCCACAGAATGTAAAGTGATTTTACAGGTTAACATAATGTCCACCACCTGTAAAAAGTTGGAAATATATACACGACATATAATGTTATGATGATTATAAATGTACATATCAAACCAAGACATTATGTGCATTTCAAACCAAGCCACACCCATTTTCGAGCTCCACGTGTCCAGCACCATAATATTGTGATCACGTGCAAACTTTCGCCGAATCAAGCACCTGCAGCTGCGCACTAAAGATGCGCAGTGTGCCATTTGTTGATTGTCAAAATCAAAATGCCGTCAGAAGCTCCACTTTTACCTACGCAAACAGAAAAGCCTCACCACTACACGTAAGTAATCTATATAACACTTTCAATAGGTGCTGTATGACTAGAAGAATGTCAAGAACGATGTAGTATAACTGTCAGTAACACATGATGGACGTTTTTTCAGGTATTTGAAGGAATTTAGAACACAACAATGTCCTCTCTTTCTTCAACACAAATGCACACAGCATCGACCATTTACGTGTTTTCATTGGCACTTCATGAATCAACGGAGACGAAGACCTATTCGCAAGAGAGATGCAACCTTTAGTTACAGCCCTGATGCATACTGCACAAAGTACGACGAGACCACTGGAATCTGCCCAGATGGGGACGAGTGAGTAGGCTCATGCATTTTGACAGGTTTCAAAATGGTCAATAGACGCCAACTTGGCAGCCAAAACTGACTGTTGATAAATGCAACCCGATAGAGAATCTCCCACGTAACGTTTGTAGTAAACACTTTACTTATAGTGTGTGTAGAATATCGTGTTTCAGAAGAAAAATTCCACCCGGATTTGGGTCATTCAGACATGTAAACAAACATGGCCGCAGTGGCACATTTTCATTCATAAAACTGTTTTGATTTCTTGACAAAATGATTGTAGCTAATTTAAATCAGTTAGCTTGTACCATGGGCTGAATTAGAATGTATGTACGTTAAATGCAAGTAATAAGATGTTGCAATTGTACACTATTTTAAGTACAAGCACTTATAGCATTTATGAGCAGATGTTTAGCGTGCTGACCCCAATACTAGCCAATAGCAGGACAGTTCTTTGTTTTCCTTGTTTAACAAGCATGTTTACAATATGAGAACTCAGAAAATGAAAGTGGTCAAAGTAAGATGATTTTCTCTGCAAGGAAAGTTCTCACCACAGCCAACAATAGAAATAGAATTAGTATTTACCAATTGAGATATATATATATTCCCGATTTTGTTATATCCAATAGATCATAGAAAATAACACAAAAGACTGCTCATAGGAAGTGTGAAAGACATTCTCATGAATTGATGATGGACTTTGTTGATTGTTAATGATGTTTTTGCAATAATTCTTCATATGCAATTCTATAGTAGACGTCACGCTCAAGTTATTGGTGGTGTGAATATTATTGACACCATGTCCAATCATATGTCTATCTCCACATTATTACATACATTCTCCGTTATAAGGGGACATAGTGGACAAAACTATCTCAGAAAGTAAATAAATATTTGTTTAGTTAATGCTAAAAATGTTTTTTTTTTGGTGATGGCAATAACTTGGGTACAACGTCTATCCGACTGACAATATAGATCAGATTTGATTTATCTATATTTATGAGTAAGTAAATATTGATTTATTCTCCATTTCAAACATCACTGAAGATAATTTCTCAAGTGACTCAAGTTAATTGCTTTTGGTGTTGAGGATTCTTTCTTGCTTCCATTGTTATTTATTCATATAAGTAAGGCTAGTAAAGGCAACTTATTTTACTATGAAGTATGAAATATATAAATATCTATATGTTGATAGTCAACTTCCGTATGCAAGTGAAAAGTCACCAAAATCATGCCAAAATGTGAAATCCATGCTTGCGCGCCTTCATTCATCCTACACTCCTCAGAATATACAATGGAAGGCGTAGTCAACTGTGGCTGGAATATATTCTCCTTGTAGTTCTTACTGCATATATTTCAACTCTGGATAATCTTTTTTATATAAAAGACAGGTCTGTGTGACCGAACTTGTATTAAATTCCAAAGATTTATGTAAATGTAAATAAATAAAGCTACAATCACCACTAAAACATTACAGTAATGTTTTAGTGATGATTGATTTTCTTTAGCTTTCTGGCCATCTCTCTTTCATGACTCGTCTGGATGAGTACATAGCTGATCCTTGAATGTGTTCATCGTGATGGAATCCATATATATTTACAAAGTTCATGTTTATCGAAACTGTCAATCGATGTAAGCTTATTGTGTTGTGTAAAGATGAACTTTGTAAATATACATAGCTGATTTTACCATTGACGTGATACATATCGTCATTTTTCCCAGCTGTCCCTTACTGCACCGGACCGCTGGCGACACGGAGCGACGCTATCACCTCAGATACTACAAGACCAGCGTCTGCGTGCACGAGACAGACTCCAAGGGCAGCTGCACCAAAAACGGTCCGCATTGTCATTTTATTTTACGTGTCTTTCCCTACCACATTTGACTCCTAATAAGATAAGATAAGATAACTTTATTTCAGATGTATAACATACATCCATATAAAACATAATTGTATATAAACATATGTACATAGATGGTATAATAAATACAGCTAAGAATACTGTTATTGGACAGATTGATTAAAAACAAACAACTTTCTAGTCCAACTATTATAACATTCAGCGGCAAAAGTAAAATAAGAAGAATTTAAAATGCATGCGACAAGCAAATTGTTGCATTTTTCAATTCTTTTCTAATATATAAAATGTAATATATAAAATGTAAAATTTATTTTATTGCACATGAGACCTGCTGCCACGTACCTAGTACATAGGCTAACTTTTCTCCAGGCCCGCACTGCGCGTTTGCCCACGGCGTGCGGGACCTCCGACCCCCGGTCCACGATGTGCGTGAGCTGGCAGCGCTAGAGGGCGCGGAGCACGGGGAGCTGGTCACCGAGAGCCCGCTAGGAACCAGTGTGGAGAAAGACAGGCTGATAAACGAAGACCCAAAGTGGAATGGTATGTTGCTGGTGAAATCTTTTTTATTTTTATTTATTTAATTATTTGTATAAGACAAAAAGTAACATAAAAGAAGTTAATAATAAAATTATCGCATCACAGTACATATCACAGATAAGAATGTCATACATACAACTCTCTACACCAGACCTTACTTATTGACAAATCGTTAGCGTTGATTCCCCATTGTAATCAATTGCTGTTATTTATGCGATGCAATGCGTATATGTTGCCGTCTCAGAGCTTCAATGGTGTTTCTGTGCAAATATATCCATGTTGGGCATTGGTGATTTTCTTGACTAATTTTTAAACGTTTATATTCATGTAAGAACGGTGCTAGGATGAAGTAAAAAATGCGCAACAATTTCCACGCAGAGACTGTCAACTGTGATTCTGTGAACTTATATATATTTGATGCTGTATTTTCAGATACGAATTACGTTTCTGAGTCGTGCAAATATATTTTTAAGTGTAAGAACAGTGTAGATATGTCAGGATGAAGTAAAAAATGTGCAACAATTTCCACGCAGAGATTGTCAACCATGTGATTGTGTGGACTTGTGCATGATTTGATATATTTGATGCTGTATTTTCAGACACCAATAGAGCTTTGTGCAAGGAGGACGAGTACATTTTTTGCAGGACGAGTAGATATTTGAGGGTTACTCGTCCTGCTGACGAGTAGCACTTTTCCACCTAATCCTGACCCTGGACTTGTGCATGATATGATGAATTTTGCGCTGTATTTTCAGACACGAACTACGTGCTCGCGCACTACAAGACGGACCCGTGTAAGCGTCCGCCAAGGCTCTGTCGTCAGGGATACGCCTGCCCCTCCTACCACAACACACGCGACCGGCGCAGGACGCCCAAAAAGTTCAAGTACAGGTATGGCCTTAATCCTATTTTGAGATGCGAGAATGGCCCTTGATATTACTTTATGAGAAATGAGAATTGGGGTCAATTTCTTTTGGGAATTGTGAGTAATTGTGAATTGAGAATAGTTAGGATGCCCAAAAAGTTCAAGTACAGGTATGGCCTTAATCCTATTGTGAGATGCAAGAATGGCCCTTGATTATGATATTACTTTATGAGAAATGAGAATGGGGTCAATTTCTTTTGAGAAATTGCGCAGGACACCCCAAAAGTTCAAGTAAGGTGACCACCAGCACAGCCATGGCCTTAATCTTATTTTGAGATGCAGAATGGCCCTTGATTTTTTTTTTTGAGAAATGAGAATGGGGTCAATTTCCTTTGAGAATCGCCAGAAATTGTGAGTAATTGTGCAATTGTGAATTGAGAACGGTTAGCAAATTAGAGAGGATGGCCCTGGACTAAGAATGAGACGCCCAAAAAGTTCAAGTTCAGGTAATTGTCCTTTTTTTTTATGAGAAATGAGAATGGGGGTCAATTTCCTTTGAGAATTGTGAGAAATTGTGAAATGAGAATGGTTAGAAAATTAGTGTGAATGGCCCGGGATTTTTGCTGAGACTTGAGAATGGCTGTGGGGTATTTTCCCCCCCGGTTTTATTGTTCGTGTTTTATTGCAGAGTATAATTTTGGCAGTCAATACTTATACTTGGACTGGTACTTTAACCCGAGAAGTATTGTTTTGGTTTTAAGTTCTAATTGAAAAGATCCCTTTAACCATTTTGGCCAGAGAAGTATTGTTTTGTAAATTCTAATTGAAATTGAGAAGGTCTCTAGAGATGAAAGCTTATTATCAAAAGATAAAAATAAAAGAATTCAAGAAGAATTCAGATTTAGATGGTGTCCGCACCTGATGATCTCTTAATCCTTAATCCTCGTGCTGTTATGTTTTGATTCATGCTCTGTTTTATATGTATATGTAATATTGAAAAACATTTCTGTTAGGTAATTTAAGTTCATCCATATTGCAGTATATTCTGAAGATGACGGAAAGGTTGAAAATATTCAATTAAAATGTGAATGAAAAACATGTTGGTTCTATCATTTATAATAAAAGAATTCATATTGTGTTTTGCGACCTGTAAGCTCAGTCTTAACAAAGACATTCTATCATTCAGTGCAAAAATCACCGCCAATAACCCATTCTGATTGGTCGAGCGGCGTGCTAAATTATGCGATTCACCCGTTGCTAATGATTGACTGCACGTTGCTAAGGACTGTAACAAATACACGTGGTACGCTACGTAAAAGTAGGTCAGCGATCAAACTTTATATAACTGTTAAATCAGACGTCAGCTCAAATTCACGATTGACACGATTGTCAAATCCTACATTGTGTCTGCTCAGGTAAGAAAGACATTTCAACATGATTTGTATTATGTAATATTTAATCTATACAACTGGATTCTGTACCATGAAAACAGACGTTTCATATGGCATCCGCCATGTTTCTTCGGCCTTGTGACGTGTGACGTAACAGACTATCACGTTGCTGCTTGGGTGCTGCTCTGCCAGGGCTGGGTCCCATTCTCTACTCTAAGTCCTCCTTTTCTGTTTAAGAAAGGTTGATAAAATATTACATAATATATAGTTGCCTGAATGTCTAATCTTCACGCTATTAACATTTCAACGTGATTTGCGTCTGCTCAGGTCGACGCCTTGCCCCAATGTGAAGCATGGAGACGACTGGGGCGACCCGTCGCAGTGTGAGAGCCAGGACCACTGTCCCTACTGCCACACACGCACCGAGCAGCAGTTCCACCCAGAGGTAACTACTGCCAAAAACATTCTACTCGTCCTCCACAAGTTTTTACTGGTCAATACGAGTGGACCGAGTGGCGAACCCTGACCCTGCTCACCGCCTCATACAAGCGTTTTCTTATCTATCAATTCTGGCAGTTATTTGCACAAAGAAACCAAAACGCAACTTTTCACGTGTTTTAACAATGCATTCTGGGAATGATTTAGACATTATTGATAAAGACTCAGTGTGATTCGTATTGACTAGTAAAAACTTGTGGAGGATGAGTAGAATGTATTAGCAACTTGTCCTTTTGACGAGTAGCAATTCTGGTCAATTTGGCATACAAATATAGAGCTTTGTGCAAGGAGGATGAGTAGCACATTTCAACCTAATCCTGACTCTGAGACTAAATCGTTTCCTCGTCTAAAGCCATCACAGGGTCTGGTTGATCGAGACTAGCCACCTACCGGCAGAATATGGTACTACGATTGTAGCCTAATATTTTCATCAGAAAACAAGTGTATAGAAATCCTGTTTATAATAAAACAAATGCACTTTGATTATAATCATAATAATATACACATATAGCGGTAATTATACATAAAAATACTGTATGAATTTTATTTTTCAAATCTATTGCCATATATTTTGATATCTGAAAGACAATAATTCAGATTTGTTGCACTAAACTGGACTATCAACGTGTAAGGTGTTTATCCTACCTACACAAATATAATCTACATAATTGAAAATTTCTTGTAGATTTACAAGTCGAGTAAATGCAACGATATGGTCCAGAATGGCTACTGTCCTCGCGGGCCCTTCTGTGCTTTTGCGCACGTTGAACGTAAGTAACGTGTCTTCTTAGTGAACGATCATAAATAACAATACCCCGGGGGGGGGTCGTCCATTTTTTTGGGCTGGAAGAAAAAGTTAACCCACCCAGCAACATTTTAAAAGGTTGAGTGACCCCCCCACACACACACCTAAAGAAAAAGTCCTCTATATAGTCATTGCATTTCTAAATGAAAATATTTGACCAAAATATACCGTAGTGTGATAAAAAGTTCAGCGAACCCCCCCCCCCCCCCACCCCACACCCAAAGGGAATCAGAAAAGTTGGACGACCCCCCGGTATCATTATTTATGATCATTCCCTTATGCTGCTGCATACATCTACAGGGTGTCCGCGGATCCTTCTAGTCGTAAAATGTCTTCTTTTGTTGTCGGGCAATATAATAGCTATTCATTTTTCTTATTTGTTTATATTACCGTTGATGAAAATGCTTTTGAGGCACCATGCATACACTTCAAGGTGATGGTTCAATTTTAGTAAAAGGTCTCGTTTTGCTTCTGGTGAGCGCCTAAAGGCTCAGTGGCCAAACAAATATGCTTGTAGGCTTGTATAGGAGCAATATGATATGTTCTGTGTATTTTGAAAGTTTCATTTATTTAAACAGCATATTAAAGTATTTAGAGCAATTTAAATACCACGCAATAACAGGCCGGTGTAACCCATCAAAACAAATGAACGCAACAAATATCAAGTGAATGATTTCCGTCAGACCTAAGGTGCACGTAAGAATCCGCTTATCTCTGCCATGTTAATTGTGACGTCTCTCGTTGGAAATCCATGGTACGTCATTCAATTATGCAACATCACGTGACCTTGTGTTTTATTTAGCAAGAGGTCATGGTATTTTTAAAGATGTGATAAATATTGAATGTGAAGAATATAGATATTATTTTTTTAACATTTGTAATGAAAAAGACATTGTTCATTGATACTGGGCTTTACAGAACAAGTATTATTTTGGCTGAGCATTATCTTTAAATAGGTCTTATTTTGGTTCCTTAAACAGCTGTAAACAGCCGGATTTAGATTGCTTTCAGATTTTATATGATGATACCAATTCCTATCAGTACTGCTGAAGCACTTTTAAAAAAAATTACCATAAAGGGCTTTATTTACTTATAGGAAAAAGACACATGATTTACTCACAGATGTGTAGGATTTTGAAGCGTTCAAATTGAATTTCCAATTATT
Source organism: Streblospio benedicti (assembly GCA_019095985.1). Lineage (NCBI taxonomy): Eukaryota > Metazoa > Annelida > Polychaeta > Spionida > Spionidae > Streblospio > Streblospio benedicti. Next base: position 60,113,504 of record CM032669.1, on the reverse strand, counting down.
ATTATTTTTAATTTAATTTTTAATTTTTAGTTTTGAAAAAAAATTATTAATCAAACAATTTAAATACCTATGACATTGTTAACTCTGTAATTGTGCATTGTGCTTCATAATTGCTATTTTAAATAACAGACAATTAACCAATGTTCTGTTGATTAGGTACATATGTAAAGAAAGTGAAAACAGGGCACGCGGTTCTCCGTCAGGTAGCGCACACTCGACGTAATAGAGCAAGTTATAGGGACATAAGACACATAACATGCACAATGCATCCTGCCATGATTACAACGTGCTCGACGCACATAGTGACAGAGGCTAGTAAAGGCTACAGCCTAAATATAGAACAAGGCAGACAGTTGATGCAGGTACTAAATAAAGTAGACGTACTGTGTCTCGGGAGATTAGCTCAGTTGGTAGAGCGTCCGCCCATGACATATGACCGGTCTGAATCATGGACGGGAGACCGTAAGTTCGAGTCCACGATCTTCCAAATAACTTTACCTTGTCTCTGAAATTCAGTTTCACATAGCATAGGGTTTCATTTCTTTTTTATTCTAATTTACTGCTAATATGTCGAAACATAACCTATCAAAAGAAAAAAATGTTTGGACATATTAGAAACAAAACGAAATGAGACAATCCCCCAATCCAAATGTTTGGACATATTAGCAGTAAATTAGAAACAAAACATTTGCAATTTGTTTAATTTCAGACGACATAGATGGTCTCATTATTATTATTATTAGTAACTAAATGTTATCAGACAACACTTTTAGACATCTTAGAACCAATTAATGTGCATTTTATCCTTAACATTGTATTTTTAATGTTTAGTCATTGTTTTAGGCTATTTCTTGATTTTTACATTTTTATAAATTGTTGAAATATTCCCTGAAGAGGACACTTACGTGTCGAAACGTCGGAAATAACTAAATTAGCCAAAATTTTATTGTCTCCAAACACACAGAATAAGTAGTATAAAAACCAACAATACAAACAAAACGAAATGAGACAATCCCCCGTTGTAGAGGAAATGACGACGCAGAGAGAGATCGCTGCGGCCTCGGAGAATTCGCTGGCCGCGTTCCTGTCCACCATCCTGCCGGACAGCGACGAGAACCAGACCAACGACGCTAACGACGAACTGGAGGAAATCGCGCTGAACAACGCCGCGGCCAACATCAACGGGAACAGCTTCTTCCCCAGCAACGCCACCAACGTGAGAACACACGATTTTTCTTATCTATGAACTGTGGGTAATTTTTAGACAAACAAACCAAGTGGCTTTTCACGTGTTTTACCGAGCATTCTGGGAATTATTTAGACAAACATTGATAGAGACTAAATCGTTTCCTCGTCTACTCCATCGCAGCAGGGTCTGGTTGATCGAGACTGATCACCTAGTGGCTGAATGTTGCACTACGATTGCACCCTGAATATTTCTATTAGGAAATAGGTGTATGAACACAATGTGTGCACTTCATATTTAAATCACCCTATTGTCTGTGCAATCACATTCAATCCTTAGAGCAAAAATCACATCTGCTTCCTGATTTTATGTGTTAAATGAACAGAACCTGATGTGATGTGAATGTCGCCCTGGCAGGACGGTGCAATCGTTGTTTTACTTCTGTTTGAATCCATGCGATTCTTTTTTAAGCAGTGCAAGTTATGTAAAATAATAAACATTGCCAACAATACTGGTCTGGTCACATTCCACACACACAAAAAAAAACAGAAAGAAAAGAATGTACTTATGTATATTTTCAGGGTCCTTTATATTCAATATTCAATTATGTTCAATGGTCTGTTTACATTTTACACTGACAAAAAAGAAGAAAAAATTTTTACTTTTGTATATTTTCAGGGTCCTTTATATTCAATATTCAATTATATTCAATGGTCTGTTCACATTTTACACTGACAAAAAAGAAAGAAAAAAATTTTACTTCTGTATATTTTCAGGGTCCTTTATATTCCAACTATTCGCAGTTTGGCGGAAACTTGTCAAAAAGTGTGGCCAACAACAACAACGTGTCCGCGTTCCCGGAACCGATAGGTAAGTGAGACTGTTTGCTTGTTGTTTATTTGTTTATTTAAAAGCAATGACAACTCTGGAAATGAAAGCAGAGTAAACTAAAGATACTGTTAATGGTATATATGTAACAATAAGTGAAAAAGAACTAACATTAAATGTGAATTAACTTACAGCATAATAATGTCAGATGCACTCTGTAGGAAGAACAGTAAGAGACTGAAACATGAGGACAAATACAATACAGTACAATAACTATATAAGCCTATTTAGAAGAGAATGTAGTACTATTGTATGACATGATTATACTCAGAGGAAATACACATCCTTCTACTAGGGAAGGGCCGCGCCGGCAGCTTCTCCGAGGGGTTCGGGTTTTCGGCTCGAGATGTGATCAAGTCCACGCTGGGAGACAGCAGGGACGACGGCTATGTGAGTCACGCTCGCATTGGTAGATTGACGATATAAGGGTAAGGCTAGAAAAAATGATCCTATGGTTCCGGTAACACTAGCTAACTCATTTTAACCCCCCTAACCTAATCTTTTTATTGAATTTTTTTATAAAAACTTCAAACCTATGGATTCAGACATAAAATAATATACTAATTTTAGCGATCCAATAAAAAAATCATATGTAATTCATCATTTTTGTTTAATTTTACCATCATGTTGTGTGTGCAGTCACTTTCGTTTTCTATGTGGAGTAAAAAAAAGAAGTGGCCCCTACCTAACCTAATTTTTTGTGGTAAAAAAATATGAAGAAAAAAAATAAAATTACCTACCTTAGGCCTAGAAAAAATGATTGTTTGGTTCCGGTAACATGATTTTGAAAAATAGGTTAGTAAGGTAGGTAATTTTATTTTTTTTTCTTCATATTTTTTTACCACAAAAAATTAGGTTAGTTAGGGGCCACTTCTTTTTTTACTCCAAAAAGAAAATGAAAGTGACTGCACACACAACATGATGGTAAAATTAAACAAAAATGATGAATTACATATGATTTTTCTATTGGATCGCTAAAATTAGTATATTATTTTATGTCTGAATCCATAGGTTCGAAGTTTTTATTTAAAAACTCAATAAAAAGATTAGGTTAGGGGGGTTAAAATGGGTTAGCTAGGGTTACCGGAACCACAGGATCATTTTTTCTAGGCCTTACTAACCTATTTTTCAAAATCATGTTACCGGAACCAAACAGTCATTTTTTCGAGGCCTTAGTAGATTGATGATATAAGGGTAATGGTATGTTATAGTGTTCAGATCACCCTATCTCTGCACGAGTGGTATCTTTGTCTGCACAAGTGAGCGCCGTTATTATGTTAATGAGCATCGGAAAGTCTTTGTTTTCCCATTCACAAAGTAGTAAGATCACCTCGGCAAAGTAGTGATACACTCATATTTCACATGGCTCTTGACCAATCAGAATCGAGAATGAATGGTGAGAATGGTTGGATTTGGTATGTAGTGTATAATGGTCTCATTTGATGTTATTCCCCCCTTGTGTAGTCCAAAATTTTAAAAATTTTTGAAAAAGTGTGAGATTAAAAACTTTGACATTTATTCAACATGTAAGTTCCAGGCCCAAGTACACTTGGAAAAAGACCAAACTAAAACTGCCTGTCAAGCATGATTTTTGACTAAAATTTTCATGTATGAAGAAAATTTGATTTTATACTATACATCTTGACTTGGAAAGTTTGTTATATTGCAATATCTGGTGGCTTACATTTATTATGAAAACAAAGTGTTTCATATAGAATTAAATTTTTTATATTTAAATTGATCTAAAAAAATAATAAGAAAGTTTGTTAAAAATGTATCTTCATTTCGTACAATCTGGTGGCTTAAAAAAAGAATTTAAGACAAATTTTCAAATAATTGTTCATCATGTAAATAAAAAACAGCCCAGTGACTTTTGATTGGGCTATTTGATTTTTCTTCAATTGGATCTACATCTCTGGCAATTAAAACTAGCTGTTTGAAACAGCCGATAAGGCACGGTCTAATCTGGTCAATAAATATTCTAGGGGTTCCCCCAAAAAAAGTTTGAAAATTACATTTTAAAAATGGTGACATCTGGTGCAATCTGGTGGCTAAAACTAAGCATGATTTTTGATCAAATTTTCATATATGAAGAAAATTTGTTTTATACTATACATCAAACACCGAGACTGCAATGTTTGTTATATTGTAATATCTTCAATACATTACATCTTATTATGAATAACAAATCTTAGATAAGATTTTCTTGTTTAATATATCAATAAATAAATAACTAGGATTAGAATATTTATTAAAAAAATCACTCTATGAACCATATCCGTAACTCGTTACTTCAGTATGGTTGAGTAAAAATGATAGTGAAACAGCTGCTTTAAAGCAAATTAGTTCTACTTTAGTCTCCTGCAGAAGCTTAAATTCTTCAAAATCTAAGAATACTGTGTCGACGCGAGGCGCTGAACGCGCGTTCAGCGCATCTTTTCAGTTTTTCAAGATGGCGGAATGTACTCACACACGATTTTGATTGGGCTATTTGACCAATATAAATGCTTCTTTCGTTACTTTTTTCTCTTTGGATATCATTGTTAGTGTACAGACTATGTTCCAACGCAATTATACGGATGATATGTAGTTTAATTTAGCTGTTTGAGCACTCCTATTTTTCAGCCCGATGCGAGTAACTCCCGTATGTGATGAGCGTAACGGGTATACGCCTTCTCTTAATGAGGAGGGTAACGCCAAAATATTCCTTAGCATTTTCTGTTAAAATAGAATTGAAAATCAAAATATTTGACTTTAATAATAACCTGATGCAAAAAATAACCAATTGTAATAAATCTGTTGCTTTAAAAATTTCCAATTGAATTCGCTTTACAGAACAAACATTCCCCCTCCCCCCCCCCAATTTTCAAATACTGTAAAACTAGAATATTTTGTGGCTATTGAATTTTACAATTTTCATCATTAAATTATTTTGTGACTATTTAATTTGCAATTTGGTCCATCCTGGACCTACTTTATAGGCTAATAATGTTTGCTGACTGTTTAAGAGTGTTTTTGATACTTCACAGTATTACTACAGACAATAGATGAGTGAACCATGAGCAGCATTAAAAGCTTTAATATATTTTATTCTCAAAACTTCTATTCAAATACAAAGAAAGTAACTCTTTACAAAAGTTTTAAAATGATAATGATAACAACTGTCAAAAGATTGAAAATAACAAATGAATATTATAATGTATTTTATGTACATAAACCAAGATTAAAAATTTCTTGTTAAGAATTTAAAACATCTAACATATTTTAAACATCTAATTGTCTTTCATCATCTCATCCATCTCCTCGTCTGTGAACCCCAGACGACGATGAGGTAAGATTTCTTCCTCGTTTACTTTGTGATAAGCCCTCACTCCCGTCGACCCTCTTCGGCGTATAAAGGCACTGCTAGAATCCGTAACTGTCAATATAAATGCATATAAGAAATAAATTAATTGTGAATTCAATACACATTATAAGTAATTGATTTTCAGTACTTGTATGTGCTGTTTTGGTAGATATAGAAGATGGCACAGTTGTTACACAAAGCAGCGTTACCCGCATCAAAAAATCGCGTTACCCTCCTCGCCTATTGACAGCTGCTTCGCGTTACTCGTATCAGTGGCGAAAAGAGAGACTCTTAAAACAAAGCAATCCAGCAATAAATCACATAAAAAATTGCACCCAGGTGTAGTGTATCCACTTAATAAACATATAATCATACGTAACAGATCGATACTACTATCCAAGCTGATAAATCAGTGAAAGAAAAATTATATGTGAGTACCTTCCGCCATCTTGAAAAACTGAAAAGATGCGCTGAACGCGCGTTCAGCGCCTCGCGTCGACACAGTGAGAAGTTAGTTGTGAGCTGTACCCGTGGAGAGCAATGATCACAGTGCAATAAACCATCTCAATGATTCTCATCTGAAACTCTACTTATCTATGGTGATATCATGTTCTGTGAAATCAACGTTAGAGATAACTATATATAGCTTTCATTTTCGCATTTCACATACAAAAATGTTCAAGCTGTAGATTTCACATGGGCATAGGCAGATCCAGGTTTTTGGAAAGGGGGGGATTTAAACTTTACGGGATTTTATGAAAAACCCTATGAAAATGAAGTATTTTGTTGGGAAAAGGGGGCGTCCCCTGTGCCCCCCACCCTGGATCTGCCTATGATAGGATTAGAACATTACAAATATGCATGACATACTGTGAATTGCGACTGTAAATAAGCACATTTACAGCACATTTACATTTACATATGAACTAGAATTCTATATATTAACAATACAATTCAAATACTTTGCTTTGACCTAATTTGGCCGAATTTCCTTTGTCCATCAGATTGTATAGGTGCTTTTATCATTATAATTTCTTATGAAAGTATCTTACAACAATAGCTACCCCTTACTACAACATGTGGACTTAATTGTTGACAATACATTTGTAAGTACATAGAGCAACTTCAAAGCAGCTACTTCTTGAGTTGAGCAATTAGAATATTAACTTAAACCATAACTTACTGACTGTAATTTCTGAAAGGCACATCAAAACTCAGTGATGGATCCAGCTGGGAACTTTGGGGGTTTAAGCACCGCCCCCCCCCCCTCCCCCCCCGGGCTCAAGCCCCCCTCCCCCACCGCCTCTCAAGCGCCTACCTTCTCTAGAGCCAAGCCACCCGCCCTCAGTCATATACTCACAAGCGACCCCATTCTCTCAAGCTCTCACCTTCTCTCAAGCACCCCCCCTCATCCCCATACTCTCAAAAGCTGCCGCCATTTCTCAAGCCCACCCCTGCCAAATACTCACAAGCCCCCCACCATTCTCTCAACCTCTCACATTCTCTTCAGGCCCCCCTCCTCCAGCCATAAATTCACAAGCAACCACTTTCTCTTTAGTTACCCCTTCCCCACTGAGGCGTACATGCACAAGCTCGCCCCCCCCCCCCCCCCCTTATTTACAAACACCCACTTTCTCTCAAGCCCCCACTGTCTCTAGAGTTACCCCTTAAAAGTCTTCCAATATGTAAACAAACCACTAGAGACTTAGTAATAAGTTGCACAGGATTGTTCTCAGAGGATTCTAATCTCTTTATAAATCCAGTGATATCATTCCTCAATACTATATCAAAATGATGAACATTGTAGTCTAAAAAAGTTCTTGATATACTGATGCGGTGCTTAAGGTTCATCAGTATCCTAAAAACTCTATTATAAGCAACCTTAATACGACCCAGAGAAAAACTAGTGCAATAAGTCTTAAAAGGTGAGTCTTAACATCATCGCTGCATGCCTTAAAATTACGAATAACACTGTTTCCCCGAGAGTATAAATTGCAATGCAACTTGGAAATATCAGTCATCTTTACAATCCCTCGTCGTAATGACACCTAAGTACTTATATTTGTCGACAAGTTTAACCGGCTGACCAAGAAGTAATAGTTTAGGTACATTAGGCATGAACACAATCTTAGATTTGATACACATATAAACAGTTTTCTTGACATTAAATACAATCTCAGAAGTACTAGCATACTTCTCACACACAAGAATAAGATGTTGAAGAATACTTATAGATGGGGCAATAAGAACTGTATCATCAGCGTACATTAAATGATTGATACATAAATGATTGATAAAACACCCAACATTAAGATCATTGACAGCACTAGATAAGTCATCAACATATACATTGAAAAAGTGCGGTGAAATAACTCCGCCCTGCCTGGTACCATTTGATGATTTAAAAGCTTCATTGACACTAGATCCCCATTGAACATAGAAATTTTGACTAGTATACCAATAGATAAGAATCCTGACAACAATTACAGGCATTCCCCTTTTTAAAAGCTTATCAAAAAGCACCCAAAAATTTAGCCGGTCAAAAGCCTTGGAAGCATCAAGGTAGCAGATAAATATAGGGCTAGAATGCTCTGGTAGAGGTGTGTATATAACATACACAATAGGTGTGTATATAACATACACACCTCTTGCATTAAAAGTAACAAAATAACTGTAAGTTTTGATCCACTTTATGTGTATAATATATATATATATATAATACACACCTATTGCATTAAAACTAACAAAATAACAGAAATTACATATCATAATGTACTCAGTATTCTTAATCACAATGGAAACTGAGAAGTGAAAATATGTGAAAGCAAGATAATATTATTTTGATATTAATCAAAATAGTTTGTTATTTTTCCACTTATCAAGATTTAATAATTTCTGCCATAAAATTATCCTTGTGGTGGAATTTTTATAAACTTGAGGCAAATCAGAAAAAGCGACGAGGCGATGAGGCGACGAGGCAGAAGCCAATAGCGACGAGGCATCAGCCTCAATTGCCTCATAGTAGCTACGGGCCTGAATTCAATAGCTTTCCAATAAGATGTATTTTTAACTTGTATGTATATCATACAATTTGCTTTGAACATATGAATCAAAAAAAAATTTTGTATTATGTTGGATATTTTAGCTGTGATGAGGAATTCATTTATTCAAAAGTACTTAGCTGATAAATTTTAGAAATTCAAATCATCTTTTTTGACCATCATTTCATCAGCAGTTACCACATTAAAACACAACATTATTCAACAACTACATGTATTCGATTACGATTTCCCTGACCTCGAGTTACAAAGTGTGACATCTCCTCAACGTTAACCCATCACTTCTGTCCGTGTTTATTTTCTGCTACCTGTTTCAGAGTGTACTCAAGCAACAAATGCAAGCGATAGACAACGACGTCAGTTTAGATCAATCTGAGAAGTCAAAGCGGAAACAAAATCTATTTCTGATTCACAATCTCCAACTTGGCAACGGCGCACTGTCTCCCAACAGTATATTGAACAACCTGTCGTCCACGCTCGGTTCCTTCCCAACCCCAATGTCACCGAACGCGCAGGCTTTCTACCCACCCGGAGACACAGTCGAGTCCGTCATTGGTAGGTGATTATGCAACGATTTTGTTTAATTTTATATCCTTATTTTTCTTATTTTGCTTATTCCAACCCCAAAAAAATGAACTAAAAACAAATATATATTTATTTAAATTTCGACACAACAGTGTCCTTGTCAAAATCAAATCAAATCAGATTTGATTTTGACAAGGGCACTGTTGTGTCAAAATTGAAATAAATATATATTTGTTTTTAGTTCATTTTTTTGGTTGGAATAAGCAAAAGAAGAAAAATAAGGATATAAAATGAATCCATTTGCTATATACCAGTTAACAACAATATTGAAGATTTTGTTTAAGAAATTGATGTATAAATATTAATATACATTTTTATCAAATATAATCTGATTCCGGTTTTAAATTGTTCTACAATCTACAGCTCTGTGTTTCGGCTGTATATCTAAAATGAAACTTTAGAAAAAAAATTCACTTATTAATTTTTAACGTTTTCGAGCTCTTAAAAAATTAATAAAGTCAGAGTTTATGTTTTTTTTAAATTTCATTTTAACTTTAACCCTTTACCCCTGACGTTTTATTACATGACCACCCTTGTATCCTCGCAAATATTTGCAGCGTAGCGCGTATAAAATCTTTCCATTTGTCAGAGCTGCATTGCCAACTTTAAACTGCCATAATTTCCATAAAAATGCTTGTATTTCAATTATCTCTTCACCAAAATATAAAGCAACCATTTTGGCTTACCCCATTCCCAATTTCACAAATGTTTTGAAACAAAACATCACATTTCCAATGGTGAAAAGGAGCCCTGTTCGGATAGGTTCGGACTGTGGTATTTTGCAGCATAGCGTCAGAGTAAATGCATCGCAGTAATTTATAAAATGATTAAAAATATTTATCGGGTGTTTTTGGAACTGATTTATATATAATGATAACGTTGAATTTGTTAGGAACACGAATATGTATTTCTCATCAAGATTGAACCATTATAAGTGTGTCTACAACGCGATCAAACATTGGTGTTTTTGCATTTGGTGCGATATGGCAAACATGGCGCCATTTGTAAATGCAAATTAATGCTGTTAAATGAAACTTCTTTATATTTTTTTAAATAAAAGCTTAACATTGAAATATATTGTGCATGACGATTCCTTATACGGTTTTACATATAGTTATCTAGTTTTAATCACGATGGCACTGCTGCTATACCCCAAACGAATGACTTTTATGACGAAGCTTTTGACACCCAAATGCATGAAATCATCCAGCCGGTTTAGGCCGATGTGAGGGGCAACAGGGTCAGAATTAGGTGGAAAATTGCTACTCGTCAGCAGGACGAGTAACCCTCAAATATCCACTCGTCCTGAAAAAAAAATGTACTCGTCCTCCTTGCACAAAGCTTTATTTTGTATACCAAATTGACCAGAATTGCTACTCGTCAAAAGAACGAGTTGCTAATACATTCTACTCGTCCTCCACAAGATCATACTAGTCAATACGAGTGGACGAGTGGCTAATCCTGACCCTGGGTAAAGGGTTAAAAAACAAATAAACTGGCGAAACATGACACTACAGATTGTAGAGACCCGCTGTAAGCCGACAGCGTGTTTACTAATGTGAGCGTGTGTCAATGTTAACCAGACAATGCCCTGGATGAGGAAATTGAGACCGGTCCGATTAACCGAATGTGCCACGTGTGTGAGTCAAGAAACGTAAAGCGAAACGATACTGCGACTGGATATATTGATTGGACACCCTGTATCAATTAGCGTTTGAAAAAAAATCGCGGTTCATGCATTTCGTCTTTTACGTTCACCAGCAAGACGATTTGAACTGCCAAAAATGTTAAATCACGCAAAATTAATGAAATATATGGATATATATAGCTTGGGCATGAAAATAATCATCAAAATCAATAACTGGTTTGTCAATGTAGGGACCGGTTATGCTTAGAAAATCGACCGTAGCCGGTTATCCGGTTAACCGTTCACATACATGACTTTTCTAATCGCTGTCTCAATGAAATATTTATGTACTTATCTATAAACTCTGGGTAATTTTTAGACAAACAAACCAAATCACGTGGCTTTTCACGTGGTTTACAGTGCATTCTGGGAATTTTTTAGACAAACATTGATAGAGACTAGATCAGTTTCCTCGTCTTTGCCATCACATGGTTTGGTTGATCGAGACTATTCACCTAGCGGCCAAAACGGGTACTACGATCGCACCCTAACATTATGCTAATATTTCTAGTTGCGAACTGGTGTATACTAATGTGTTCATGTCTGCGTGTTTTACCAGGCAGTGCCCTGGACGAGGACTTGGGGCTGGGTGAGCTGAGCCTCACTGCTGCCGACCGCGATAACGACACAAACTCGGTCTGCAGCTCGCTCAGTAACACAGGAGGAGGAGGGTTCCCCCCAAACACAGGTACACAGCCAGCACTCTTTTAAAACAGTGAATGTCCTCAACAAAGGAAAAACTGAATGACGGAAACTTTTCTCATGCATTACCTTATAATCATGTAAGTAAATGATGCAGCAAACGAGGGAAAACCTCTACATCAGGTACACAGCCAGCATGCACAGCAAACGCCTCCTTAGATACATTGAATTGAATATTTGTTTTTTGATACACTTGGCATGCTGCGCCTATTGAATAACTTCTGATTTTACAATTATCAGTATGCTTTTTTGGCAAAATACCCATAATACTGATTGTCAGTTTCATATCTCATCTGGAAAAAAGGAGCACTGCATTATTTATTTGGTTACATTTCATGAAACCAGTTTAGAGTAATGATCAATTGTGAAGAAATGGAAAATTGCACAAAGATAAAAACGTATATATTCAAATGGCTCATCAAGTACTATTGATGTGGCATAAAAGGTTTGATGTGACATGAAATTCACCTGTGCATGTCTCTTTAATTTTGATACTTTTACATCATGCAGCTCATCAGAACTTTGATTCGAAATCCTAGAAATGTCCAAGAACTTGTTACAGTCACAGACATTCCAGTTATGTATATTGTCATCCCTCGTCATCCGTTGTCTCGTGTTCAACTCGTTACATATCTATTGTACCCAAATAAACAGCTGATTACTTTTAAACCAATGGATATTTTACTTACAGAAAACTTGTTAGCTTTCACCCAATCATAGGGCTGCTGTTAATATCAAACAAACTAGATTTATTTTGCGCTTATGCCGTGTAGATGTTGTTGCCATGCAGCGTAAGGTGTCCCTATGTTTTGTCATCACGTGGACAGTGAAGGGCCGGGCCATAATACAATGTCACCGAGGTGTACCCATGGGTTGTCACTCTTGTCTAAATATATTACACATGTATATCTCAACATTACCACTTCAGTCTCCCAGTTAAGGCCTCAATGGTAACTCTTCAGCAGGACGAGTAACTTTAATAAGCTACTAGTCCTCCCCAAAAGTTACTCGTCCTCACAAGTTCCCCAACAGGATTTAACCTCAGCAGGTACTCGTATGCAGGACGAGTGCTCCCCAATGTCTACTGGTCTGAACAAGCGGACTATAAAAGTTATAATGACTAAATGAGGGGGAAATATACCTATTTTGAGATGTGAGAATGGCCTTGATTTTTTATGAGAAATGAGAATGATGATCCTTTTTTTTTGAGAATTGTGAGAAATTGTGAAACTTTGAAATGAGAATGGTTAGAAAATTAGTGAGAATGGCCCTGGATTTTTGCAGAGATTTGAGAATGGGGTGGGGTATATTTCCCCTCCTAAATGGGCGACTGCATCACACAGGCAGCAACAGGACGAGTCCTCCCCAATGTCTACTAGTCTGGACGAGCGGACTATAAAAATCATAATGACTAAATGGTAGACTGCATCACACAGACAGCAAAACACAACAAATTATGAAGTCCAAAAGGTACTAAATTTTATTGAAATCACGAATCTTTGCATCTTCAAAAAAAAAAAAAAAAAAAAAATTTAATATGCAAAAATTTGTGATTTCAATCAAATCTAGTACCTTTTGGACTTCATATCTTTTTCTGTTTCAATATAACATGGTACGAGCAACAGAGCTTTTTTCCCGCAGGCAGCAGCAGCAGCTACCTGGGCGTGAGCAGTGTGCCGGTGGCGATCCCTGCGGGGTCTGGGGGTTACCGCGGGGGCGGGGGGGCCGTCTCGCCCTCCCCGCCCGCCTCGCCCCAACACACGCCGGCCTTCATGCCGCCAGCCTCGCGACACCTCCAGCAGCAGGCCCAGCAACTCGCTGACGTACGTGGAGACAATATTGCTATTACTGAGTGAATGTCCTCAACAAAGGATTTAGAGTAAACAAAGGAAACTCTCAATAACGGAAACTTTTCTCATGCATTAGCTTATAATAATGGGATCAGGTTAAAATTGGGTAATAATGTAAGTAAATGGTGTTAGTAATGAAAGGAAACCCTCTACAAGGGAAGGATTTGTGACTGCAAATAGGATTCCGTTGTTGAGGGTTTTCAACTGTATTCTTTTTAGCTCACCTGTTGTAGACATGGTGAGCTTTTGTGATCAGCCGGGGAATGACAAAACTGGGTCTGTTGAGTAATCATTTTATCTTCTGAGATTTCATGAGGATTCATTCTTGGGGCGTATCACGTGTCATATTACATTACCAACCCGGTTTTGTCTATCAAATAACACTATAACCGTGCTATCCGCTGTCTCACCTGAGCTGTTCCTCCTGCAGGCGGCGACGGCGTTCCTCAGTCAGCCCAACCCCGGCAAGTTCTCGGCGCCCCCGAGCCTCGGTGCGGCCCACGACCTCTCTCCCCCGGGTGCCCGCGGCTGCTCCGGAGCTTCCCCCGGGGGGCCGGGGGCGCTGTTTGCCTGCTCTCAGTACGGGGGCACCGGGGGGGAGCTGCAGAGGCTGAGGGACGAACTGACGGCCAACAAGGCCAAGCTGGTGCAGTGGGAGGAGGGAATCACGCAGGCGCGCACGGTACGTGGTCCCAGCACTCAGTGTGTTTCAATAGAACGCAAATATTTATAAAAAAAGTTGTGCATCTGACAGCACCCATAACATATTTAGGCATGTAGTTTGTTATGGTTATGTATGTTTCAAAGTATGCGAGTCTTCAGGGACTCATTGTTGCCGATTTCTAGATGAATCACTGGTCTTTGCTGTTGCATATGTTAAATGTTGATCGGTATAAGTAATATGTTTGCGATTACTCTTTGAATATGTTTATATTTTGGTTTATTTGCTGTAGGCTTGTGAAGCGTGGAAGAAAGAAGCTGAGGAGGCGAAGAAACGAGCGAAACAGGCAGAGGAGGAGCGAGCACAGGCTTACAAACAACGAGATGAGGCAAGCAGGATGTCATTTCTAAAGATGGACTGTCAGTCATCGAAATATTAGACTATTATTTAATATCCAATATTCAGCTATAGATTAAAAGAACTCATTTATTATATATTATCAAATACATAGATAATGAACTTGTTTATTAACTGATTCGTATCGGCATACGGAAAACGTAAACACATACAAAAGCACTTGCAAACAATATCGTTTTGACAGGTTTACGTCCAAGATAATAACTTTTCTGGGACATCCATAAATGCTTATTTTTTTACATAAATTGCCCACATGTATTCAGAATCGTATTGGGTTTCTTATTTTCACCACCTAGTAAGTCTAGAATATCTTCCAAACGTGAGGCTGTTGCCGGCTTCGATTAGAAATGACAGGTTCGAGACACACTTTAGATAAACGAATTATAAAACAATGCGTGTGATTTGAGAAATATCCTTTCGTCCATGACTTCATAATCGGTTTATAATTGATCCGATACGTGAATTTGTTATGGGTATGTTAATGTGACAATGATCATCCATTCGTTTCAAAAATTATTTTGCCTTCAAGCAATTTAACTTCTGCCCCATTTTCAATAGGAAAATTAGCCTTTATCACATGCCGTGATATCTCAACACCGATCATAGCGCGATGCGGTTAAGCGTAGCGGCTTCACTAGCCGTTATCAAAGCAGAAAAGATGCGGGTTTATGGTGACAACGCACGATGTGCTCGAGGCTGAGTATTAATATCCTTATTTGGAAGTAGGAATATTAAGTAGGTATTTCCTAGTGACGTAATCAAAAACAATAATTGCCTCAGTCTGAACACGTTGGGGTAATTTTCGTCTGAATTAGAGTATTTTGAGCTTGAATTTCGCAGTGTAAATCACGTGTTTCTTGCGCAGATAGATATTCTTACAAATGATGCATTAATATTATCAAAACCCTGCTTCACTTCCACAAAATTTACATTGAAATGTCAAGGTAAGGTGTTTTTGTTGTCACTCTTCTAAAACCGGGGAGCATGACATCACTATTTATATGTAAAAAACAGCGATAATCCGAGGGACTTTCGTTGGCAAAATAGGACGTAAAATTATCCCTCAAGCGACATCCCGATACGATTGGGTTAAGGCCCGGTGAAGATTTCAAAACACCGGCCCTTCTGGCCAATTTGGACTACTTCCCAATTTTTGTCACCTTAGAGCCAAACATTGCACAAGAACCGAGTGGTTGATTTTGCCATGTTTCTGCTGGTTTCAGGCGGTGGGTAAAGTGGCCCAGCTGACAGCTGCGGCGGCGCGGTCCCAGTGTCCGTTCTGCCAGCGAGGCCCCGCCGGCAGCATGCTGCCAGCAGCCACGCCAGCCAACATGTAGCCACGGCGATAGTTAGGTGGACAGGCAGCAGCAGACGCTTTTCTGCTGCACTCTTGAGCATCAGATGTCGAGCAAATTGACCTCTGAAATGGTTTTCGCCTGCTGCTGAGAGCGGATTAACGTAATTTATGTGACCTGTTTGAATACTGCAATCTGATTGGTTGACACCCACCACACCCATCTGACGCTTAGCTGTGATTGGTCACTTGGTGACTTTATTTATATTCATCAACGGCCTGTGATGATTATAGATTAACAGCCTGTGATTGGTCAGAATTTTTAATGAGAATAGTTATGTGTCAGAGGTCGTCTGTTCAGGACGTCTGATAGTCAGAGTGCTTTTCTGCTGCTGCCGGCAGAGACTTTAACAAATTGACTTCAACAAATTGACTTCAACAAATTGACTTCAACAAATTCATAAACCAGGATCCTGTTGGATATCTAATTGTGCCTGTCGCGGACCACAGAGAGAGAAGAAAGATTATAGTGTTGGATATCAAATCAGCATACTGGTTCTATTTTAGTCCTTTACAAATTGATATTACTATATGCATTTTTACTTTACTACTTTAATTTATTTGTGAAATGGACATCTGTGCAGATATTAAAAAATATGCAAAGTTTGAACACTAGTATGTCCGCAGAGAGTAGTGTTTTTGTTAGAATTTCGAGCCTCCTTGATAGTTAGTGCATGTACAATGTATTATAAAGTAAAGCTCATTCGTTAATCGGTCAAAAGAAGCCGTTAATTTGAGGGAATCATGCGAGTAAATTAAATCATAAAACTGATTAAAACAGTTAGGGCCGTAAATTTAAACAGATTCTATATTTTATACATCGTTAAAAAACTGCCTTTACCATTATGATAAAATTGTGGACATGCTACGTCGAGCAGATACTGTGTGAAATGTTCATTGTTTTGTAACGTGTTAGAAATCGTGGATGTTAATTTCCTAGCAATAGCATTGGCAGTAATCACACGCACTGCATTTGATGTTACATGTTTATTTGTATTCGTCGTTTTTTATTTACCGTCTTGCATCTGCATAAAAAAAATCATGAGCTAGTTTTTGTATAATGACGTGTTGTAATAATCTTGGACATCGCATCTTGGTCAATGAGATAATGCAAAACCCTGACTAAGCATCTATATACTTATAACAATTTCAGTTACTTTGATACATTTTTTGTTTCGTACTGTTTTACAATTTCTTTGATTCACCCCAAGTGATTACTTTTTTAAATAGACACTGAATAATTTTGAGATAAATCCTTGAGTAATTATCATGGGACCCAGGCTTTAAAATTTACACCCATCAATAACCACACATTTCAAATTTGTCTTTTGTTTTTTTAAATTCTACTAGAAGTCTATCATGATTTAATTTTTTCATTGGCATTCTCGTTGGTCATATATTTTATAGTTTATTGGTATAAAGTTGGCTGAGCCGATTATTTTTCTGCACCAGTTGCTCTCGATGAAATATAGATAATAAAGTAACACACTGGAATGAAACTGAATCCTGTCCAGAACTTATCATATTCTTTATTGTAACCATTAACTTTATTTCTTTATTTTTTCATTTTGGGGAACTTAAAAACAGCAGAAATAATAGATGTTCATATTCCATGTAAAGTTTAATGTAATAATTTGCATTGCAGAATTATTCAAATCAAGAGCGTTTGTGATTTCATAAGAGTAATGGACTTGGGATGTTTATTCTTTAACTTTAGATAATTTTTTTAAAACTTTATCATGAACAGCTCAGTATTTCGTTAATTTGTGAATGTATGCCTTTTGCAATTGTATTCATTTACCATATTCAGTTCCTAAGACACTTTTTGCAAATCTACATAAAAATGAACCTAATTTACTTTCTTTTTATGTAATGTAAGACAAAATTACTCTTCAAATAAACTGAAAAATCCTTTGAGCATTGCTTTAGTTGTTGTTTTTAATCTTTCTTGATCAAATCATGGATCCCAGCAGCGATAGGTGGGTTTTATGTTCTATATATTTGCTATTCAAACACCATTCTTATTATGAATAAGAATAGCGTTTTTTTAGTGAATATGGGTAGGTTTAATTAATACACGAACTGCGGAGACCAGTGACCTTTGGTTGGTTGAGCATATATACCCAAACCCACATCCTCTAACAATGCTGGAGTCCATAGTTTAAATGTTACAAAATAGAAGCAAAATATTTCCAAGCATCTATCACTCCAAAGTATTAATCGGTCGATTATTGCAGTATCATTTTGTAAATATTCAATCAAAGTAAGTTGAGCGTACAAATCTATATCATCAGGCCTATAAAAGCTAGGTTTTTTTTTTAAAGAAATTTGCTCAAAAATGTGGAAAATTGTCTTATGAAATGAAATACAAAATTGAAAGTTGAATGTGACCCTTTAGAAAATTTTGTCAAGTCAAATATGACGGTGTAAATCACAGCCCAAGAAATAATATAGGTTGCCAGGCACAAATGACAAATGCATATCAACTTTCCCATCTCTACAAAGTCACAAACACCTTTCGGATTACACCACACACTTACTTGTCGCAATCTAAGATTTCTTAACGCTGTCGCAACCCACCCCCGGCTAAGCCATAAATATGGATGAATATGAAGATGGTTCTGAGCACATGCAGATCGCTGTGGAGCCGATGTCTCTTTAGACCAATGATATTCAGGGAGATGCAAATGACCATACTTGTCTATTTTGGCCTTATTATTCATATCACAAGTTATATTTAAATAACAAATTATTTTTATAATATAAATAATATTATCTTATATTCACATATTTTCTTCTCAGTTTCCATTGTGATTAAGAATACTGAAAACATTATGATATGTATATTTCTGTTATTTTGATTCATTATTTAAATATATATAGGTGTATATATATATATATATATTATACACATAAAGTGGATCAAAACTTAGTTATTTTTTGTATTTTTAATGCAAGTAGTGTGTATATTTATATACACCTACCTATTGTATATTAGTAAACACCTCTACCAGAGCATTCTAGCCCTATATTTATCTGCTACCTTGATGCTTCAAGGCTTTTTATATTAACTAAATTTTGGGTGCAATTTGATAAGCTTTTTAAAAAGGGAATGCCTGTAATTGTTGTCAGGATTCTTATCTATTGGTATACTAGTCAAAATTTCTATGTTCAATGTGGGAAATAGTGTCAAAGTCGCTTTTAAATCATCAAAAGGGTAAGGCAAAATTATTTCACCGCACTTTTTCAATGTATATGTTGATGATAATCTAGTGCTATTTGTGAAAATCTTAATGTTGGGTGTTTTTATCAATCATTTATGTATCAATCATTTAATGTACGCTGATGATACAGTTCTTGTGCCCCCATCTATAAGTATTCTTCAACATCTTATTCTTGTGTGTGGCTGCTCACTTCTGTAGTTGTTGAATGTCAAAAAACATTTTATATGTGTTCAAAGTAAGATTGTGTTCATGCCTAATGTACCTAAACTATTACTTCTTGGTCGGCTTAAAACTTTATTGAAACTAAATATAAGTAAGTGTGCCTTTTATTTTCACAGACTAAAAGATGACTGATATTTCCAAGTTGGGCAATTTTACTCTCGGGGAAGGCAACAGAATTATTAAGTATTAGGCATGATAGATGGGGTGAAGGTATCCATCCAGCAGTTCATGCACTAACGCTTCTGGGCCAAAAGGTTGCTTATAATAGAGTTTTAGGATGACAAATGAACCTTTCACCGCATCAAACTACAAAACTTTTTTACTACAATGTTCATCATAGATAAGTATTGAGGAATGATATCACTATATTTATAAAATGCAACCATCCAATCCCCAGGGCCGCAATCCTGTGCAACTTATTACTAAAACTCTAGGTGGTTTGTTGCACCATATTGGAACTACTGTATTGTTAAGGACGCTTTTTAAAAAGATGGGAGAGGGCTGTTACTCTCTAGGGTGGAGGGCACTTGGATGGTCATATTGTAAAATTATTATGACGCTGGGGGGTGGGGGGAAGAAGGCAAGAGCCTCAGTGGGAAAGCTCAAGATGTGGTTTGAATTTATGGCTGGATGTTTGAAATATGAAGAGAATGTATCACATCCAGGATAAATGAAACTTCCATCATGGCAGGGGTGGGCGTTGAAGACTAACGGCAGCTTTAATAACATTCTTAATGAAGACTTGTTGTAGAAGGTGAGAGCTTGAGAGAATGGGGCCTTGTGAGTATATGACTGAGGGCAATTGTAAATTGGCTCTAGAAGGTAGGTATCAGAGGAGGTGGGGGAGGGGGACTTGAGCCCGCGGGGGACCAGGGGGAGGGGGGTGCCCAAACCCCCCAAAGTTCCCAGCTGGATCCATCAGCCAGTTTTGATGTGCCTTTCAGAAATTACAGTAAGTTATGGTTTAAAATCAATATTCTAATTGCTGACTCAAAAGTAGCTGCTTTGAAGTTGCTCTATGTACTTACAAATGTATTGTCAACAATTAAGTCCACATGTACATAAACAAAATTGTTGTAAGATAGTTTCATAAAAATTATAATGATTAAAAGCCTACCCATTATACAATCTGATGGACAAAAAGAAATTCGCCAAATTAGGTCAAAGCAAAGTATTTGAATTGTATTGTTATATATAATTCTAGTTCATATGTAAATGTAAATTTGATGTAAATTTATCCTTATTTACAGTCGCAATTCACAGTATGTGCATATTTGTAATGTTCTAATCCTCATGAAGATCCAGGGTGGGGGGCACAGGGAAACTGGTGGCCCAACAAATACTTCATTTTCATAGGGAGTTCATGAAATCCGTAAATGCCCCCCTTTCCAAAAACCTGGATCATTCCAATGAAATCCTACAGCTTGAACATTTTTTGTATGTGAAATCAGAAAAATGAAAAGCTATATATAGTTATCTCTAACGTTGATTTCACAGAACATGATATCACCATAGATAAGTAGAGTTTCAGATGAGAATCATTGAGATGGTTTATTGCACTGTGATCATTGCTCTCCACAGGTACAGCTCACAACTAACTTCTCACTGTATGACGCGAGGCGCTGAACGCACGTTCATGCATCTTTTTCAACTTTTCAAGATGGCGGAAGGTACTCACATATAATTTTTTTTCTTTCACTGATTTATCAGCTTGGATAACAGTATCGATCTGTTAAATATGATTATATGTTTATTAAGTGGATACACTAACCTGGGTGCAATTTTTATGTGATTTATTGCTGGATTGCTTTGTTTTAACATTTCTCTCTTTTTCGCCACTAATACCAAAACAGGAACAAATTTTTGAAAATCAATAATAAAGGGAATTAACGCGATTTTTTTAGATGCAGGTAACGCTGCTTATGTGTAAAAATCAATGTGCCATCTTCTATATCTGATAAAAAAAATACAGTACATACAAATTTTGAAAATAAAATCAATTTTTAAAAATCTAATGTGTATTGAATTCAATAAATTAACTGTTATACTTATATGCATTTATTAGAATGAATTTTAGCCTGGGGCAACTATAAATGCAGTTCTTTAGCCCCAATACCCAATATCCCTTTAGGCCGTCATTCATATAATATATGTAATGAAAGAGACCCAATGACATGGGGAAAACCCGATGATGTCATACAATCTGTGGCTAGTTTTGTGTGGGCCTCCCATTTTTAAAAGTAAATAATGTGTACATCTAGAGAAAATAAGTTAATTTTGATCCCATGGATACCTCAGTTGTCATACATAGTATAATACCTGTTTGGAGATACACTTCAAAAGACTTTATTGTTTAATGCAACATGATATGAAAATATCCTTTCAGTTCTATTTCATAAATGGAAAACAGTTGATTTGTGATGGTATGTTACTGTTTCCATAACCTGGCAAATAATTATTCAAACCAAACTGACCTAGTACTAATAGGACTACTATTATGGTTTGCCGATACATCTACATTAATCATAACACCGATTAAAGAGTGTCTTTTGATTGATGAAAATAGAAAAAATGCAACAACGCTGCTATTTTCAAGGCTGCCATCTTTGAACAATGTTGGAAGCAAAAATACAAGTGGAAATTTCCCAGAGGCCTGATTGGTAAGACGAAATTGTGGCAAGCGTACAAAAAACAATTAAAGTGGTGCCTGTTTTTGGATTCATGAATGTGTGCAAATGGCATTTTTCAAAGGCGGAATTTTAATGTTTAACAAAATGAGTTTGCTCTGATTGGGTTCCACCTAGACCATCGCTTCCTTTAAACGATATTTTGGCTGTCCCATATATGTATGTAATTGCCACAGAGCTTATTTCTTATAATATTTATATTGACAGTTACGGTTCTAGCAGTGCCTTTATACGCCCGAAGAGGGTCGACGGGAGTGAGGGCTTATCACAAAGTAAACGAGGAAGAAATCTTACCTCATCGCCGCCTGGGGTTCACAGACGAGGAGATGGATGAGATGATGAAAGACAATTAGATGTTTAAAATATGTTAGATGTTTTAAATTCTTAACAAGAAATTTTTAATCTTGGTTTATGTACATAAAATACATTATAATATTCATTTGTTATTTTCAATCTTTTGACAGTTGTTATCATTATCATTTTAAAACTTTTGTAAAGAGTTACTTTCTTTGTATTTGAATAGAAGTTTTGAGAATAAAATATATTAAAGCTTTTAATGCTGCTCATGGTTCACTCATCTATTGTCTGTAGTAATACTGTGAAGTATCAAAAACACTCTTAAACAGTCAGCAAACATTATTAGCCTATAAAGTAGGTCCAGGATGGACCAAATTGCAAAATTAAATAGTCACAAAATAATTTAATGATGAAAATTGTAAAATTCAATAGCCACAAAATATTCTAGTTTTACAGTATTTTTGGGGGTGGTGGGGGGGTGGGGGGGGGGGAATGCAACAATTGATTTTAAAGCAAATTTATTACAATTTTTTTTTGCATCAGGTTATTATTAAAGTCAAATATTTTGATTTTCAATTCTATTTTAACAGAAAATGCTAAGGAATATTTTGGCGTTACCCTCCTCATTAAGAGAAGGCGTATACCCGTTACGCTCATCACATACGGGAGTTACTCGCATCGGGCTGAAAAATAGGAGTGCTCAAACAGCTAAATTAAACTACATATCATCCGTATAATTGCGTTGGAACATAGTCTGTACACTAACAATGATATCCAAAGAGAAAAAAGTAACGTGAAAAGAAGCATTTATATTGGTCAAATAGCCCAATCAAAATCGTGTGTGAGTACATTCCGCCATCTTGAAAAACTGAAAAGATGCGCTGAACGCGCGTTCAGCGCCTCACGTCGACACAGTGCTTCTTAGACGAAGAATTTAAGCTTCTGCAGGGAGCTAAAGTAGAACTAATTGCTTTAAAGCAGCTGTTTCACTATCATTTTTACTCAAGAGTACGAGTAACGATTACGGATGTGGTTACGTGTTACACTTTATTTCATAATTGTATAAGACTTTCTTATTATTTGTTTGGAAGGTTTTTGTTGTTAGAGATTCACTGAAGTTTGTCATAGAGTGATTTTTTTAATAAATATTCTAATCCGCTAGTTATTTATTGATATATTAAACAAGAAAATCTTATCTAAGATTTGTTATTCATAATAAGATGTAATGTATTGAAGATATTACAATATAACAAACATTGCAGTCCCGGTGTTTTGATGTATAGTATAAAACAAATTTTCTTCATATATGAAAATTTGTTATCAAAAAATCATGCTTAGTTTTAGCCACCAGATTGCACCAGATGTCACCATTTTTAATCTATTTTTCAAACATTTTTTTGGAATCCCCCAGACCCCCTGCCTGGCATTTTCGCTGTTACCACAGGCACTGTCTTTCACCACAGTTTGCCTCGTCCCTTTTCCAAGTCTAGCCGCTGTACAAATCATTAATTCAAAATCAGAAAACATCTATAACCAACAAATACATTTCATTACAACTCCCACGGACGAACAGCATCAGTAGCGTATGTGTATTTATTATTTTAGCTGTTAGCTACATTCTACATACAAGCGCATCATATGGCTTGTAAACATGTCTTCGAATAGACCATGAAAACCTTTAATTTTACGTACTTAGTTATTCAAATACCACAACCCAACGACCATTTAATGAGGTCTATACACATTTATTTATCGAACAATTATGCTGAAATTTCTTAGTAACATTATCACATTAAACTCAAAACGAGGCCAAAACTATGGATTCTCCCTTTGGCAGGGGTCACTTCTTCGGTCCCGCTGAGAGGACGTTATGATTGCTGCTTGGAGGTTGCCGAGTGGATTCTCACATGTCTTGGCAGATATTCCTTATGACTGAATGAATTGTTCTTTCTCCCGAGTGTGGTTTCTCATGTGGCTGGTCAAGGCGCTATTGAAACTAAAACACTTGCCTCATTGACTACACTCATTAGGTTTCTCCCCAGTGTGGATTCTCAAATGTCTTGTCAGAGTTTCACTTCGGCTAAATGATTTCTCACACACAGTACACTGATGTTCTTTCTCCCCAGTGTGGATTCTCATGTGGCTGGTCAAGGCGCTACTTTGATTAAAACACTTGCCACATTGACTGCACTCATAAGGTTTTTCCCCCGTGTGGATTCTTAAGTGGGTTTTCAGATTTCCACTCTGACTAAATAATTTCTCACACACGATACACTGGTATTCTTTCTTCTCTCCAGTGTGGATTCTCATGTGGCTGGTCAAGTTGCTCCTGACACTAAAACACTTGCCACATTGACTACATTCATAAGGTTTCTCACCGGTGTGTATTCGCAAGTGTGTTTTCAGAGTTTCACTTCGGCTGAATGATTTCTCACACACTGTACACTGATATTTTTTCTCACTAGTGTGAGTTTTCATGTGCTTGGTCAAGTCGCCAGCGTCAATAAAACACTTGCCACATTGACTACACTCATAAGGTTTCTCCCCAGTGTGGATTCTTATGTGTCTTGTCAGACTTTCACTTTGGCTGAATAATTTCTCACACACTATACACTGATATTTTTTTCACCAGTGTGAGTTTTCATGTGTCTCGTCAAGTGGCTACTTTGACTATAACACTTGCCACATTGACTACACTCATAAGGTTTCTCCCCAGTGTGGAATCTTATGTGTCTTGTTAGATTTGCACTTCGGCTGAATGATTTCTCACACACTATACACTGATATTCTTTTTCTCCAGTGTGGATTCTTATGTGTCTTGTCAGATTTCCACGTTGACTGAATGATTTCTCATCTGATGTAGACTTTAATTGCATATCACGTTGGTTTGCCATTGTAAACTGATTTCAGTTATGTAAAAATAGAACAAACTTTTGTATAATTTAATCCAAATTTATCATTTGATGAAAAGATATTGCTATTACTAGTATATCCTTGAAGTGTTTGTTTTCAAATTCGATCTCTTCCACAAACAGATCATCCACCATTCTGTAAGAAACTTATAACATATAGCCATTTATAATTTTCTTCTTATTTTGCTACTTTGCTGAATAACAAATCTCAATAAGAAAAACCTGAAATGAATTTTATTTACAGAATAAAATTTATTGTCATACTATAATATTTGTTCATCAAAATCTCCTTGACTATAGAATTTAACAGCAAAAGGTAACATTTACAATTTGTAGTCACAATGCACCGCCCTCCATTTCTATACACTAAATGCTGCTCTTCCTACATATTCACAAAGTTCATCTTAATGCAGCACAATAAATTCTTACATTGATTGACAGTTTCGACACAAGTCTTGTTCTCACCACTTTACATTTTACAACAGATCATTGCCAATGTAAATGTATTCATTTAGAGTCCTCATCCAAATCATTGTTCTCAAGACTTTACAATTTACACCAGGTCATTGGCAATATAAATGTGGTGGTTTATAGTTGTGATCCAAGTCTTGTTCTCACGAAAACATTTTACGCCAGGTCATTGGCAACGTATTACTGTAAATGTGGTGGTTGATAGGGAAACAGGTGGATTTGACTCAAATCCTATTTTGACCACTGTCAAATGCCTGTTTATGTTACGGTCGAGGACCCTTGAGATTCGTCCGAATCGCAATTCGACAATGCGGTCGAAATTAGTCAGCATTATAGAAAATAAATGTAAAAATGTAATGATTTATAACCGTGATCCAAGTATTTTGCTCTCACGATTTTACATTTTACACCAGGTCATTGACAATGTAAATGTGGTTGTTTATAGCAGTGATCCAAGTATTTTGCTCTAATGACTTTACACTTTTATTGATCCTCAATTGATCATTTCTCATATGCTTGCATCGGCAGCACATTCAGCACACAATGCTAATCACTCACACAATCACTCACTCTTTCCACCCAATGACCTGTGCCTGATGCAGACCCCGTGTTATAGATTATATAAATGGTGCCCGCTGTTGGGGGAGGTACGCCGAAATGTCGCCCCGAAGGAACAATGTTGGCCTCCGCTTCGCGTCGGGCAACATTGTTCCTTCGGGGCGACATTTCGGCGTACCTCTCCCAACAGCGGGCACCATTTATTATATCGCATTTACCTCATTCAGTAGTAGCAGTGTCCATCTCAAACACAATGTTAACTCAAATTCACAAAGCAGTTGACGAAAATTGTAATGACACGCTTCTTAGAATAGTAAGTGACTGACGTGCACAGGCGTACAGAGAACGTACAAATGATAACGTGAAACATACATTTCTGCAATAACTTTAACGCACTGCGCAGTACGTAATTTTCAAACTACTATGTAAACAGCAGGAGGGAGATAGATCATGATCTACCTCCCTCTAGCCAGGGAGATAGATCAGATTGTCACATTTTTCTCAGCCAATCAGATTTCTCCATTTTTCTTCATCATGCAATATATAACAGTCTGGTGGTATACAGCATGTGCTCTCTTTAGGTTTGACGTTTTTTTCTATTTCTGCTGTCTGAAATTTGTTCAAAAATATAAAAAATACGTGTTGGTCCAAAAATTCTATATTTAACATGTTTCAACACTAATGTATCCTTTTCCAAGTAAATTTTTATGATTAATCAAATGTTTTTTTAAAATAATAATGAAACCAACTCTACTATAGCGACACAGCACAAATAGAAAAAAAATCTACCTCGTGTTATACATGGACATTATAATTGTCTTGACACTAGAACTAACTTTTCAGCTTGTAACGTATTTATTTCTACGACACTTGGGTAAAAGGATTCTGTTATTTCATACTGGCAAAAATACATTCACTGAAAGAAATTTGAACATTAACAAACTTTGTTTGCAATATATTTCATTTTGTATGATTTTTAGGCTATTTCTTAATTACTTGGGGGAAAATTGTATTTCATTGAAGAGGACACTTATGTGCAGAAACGCTGGAAAAATGTTCTAATGAATTGAATCATTCTTTAAAAGTTTATTTCAAATTCAAAATTTGGTCTCCAAATACAGAATTTCCAACCTTGACTTTCTGAATAACCACATGTTTCAATATCCCCAGATGTGCAGACACAGAAGTTGCTTTTCAATGAAAATGTTCAGAAAGTCTAGAAAAGTACTATAATGATGATAAAAGGTCCAGAATTTGATGATCAAGATGGCAGAATATGAGTCGTGACGAGGTGACCCAAGTTACATTGTCATATTTGACCTTTTTTCAATTATTATTTTTTTTTATCTGGTAGCGGGGACACCACAATGGTTTTGTTAAAAGTCTGTATAATTTTAGATTTTCAGAGTAGGTCTATGTAGGTTAATTTATACACGCAGTAGTATAGCAGACGTTAAATCTATTTTTTTTTATTGAAGCATAGAAATAGAAAATATCTTCCAATTACATTACATTATTAACATCATTAAATACATAACTTCACACATGAACTATACGAATATATTACATTATTAACATCATAAAATCCATAACTTCATGTGATTATATGAAATGTATTGGTATGAAATGATAATGGGTTTTGGAAGACTATTTTTGATAACAATAATAAATGATGATGATAATGGTAATGAAGGTGAAATTGATGATAAAGATGCAGATACATATGGTCTATTTGCACATATATATCTGCAGCATTGACGATGAATGTTTTTTGTTTTTTGTTTTTTTGAAGTTTCGTACATTTCAATCATTACATTAAGTTACATCTTAAAACATCATGAATTACACAACTTCATACATATGATAATATGAGATATG
>CM032669.1:60067501-60077621 GCA_019095985.1 Streblospio benedicti | reverse complement strand
TTCATAAAAACGTCCGTTTTTGACAATGTAAACACTAAAACAACACGCTCACTTCCGCCCGAAATTTCTTTGAAATGCGTTATTGACAAACATGTTGATTTGTACTATTGCCACATGTGCCAATATCCCCAGATGTGCAGACATAGACGTTGCTCTTAACAAATGTAAAGGTCCAGAAAGTCTAGAAAAGTACCAAGATGAAGATAAAAAGGTCCAGAATTTGCAGATGAAGATGGCAGAATATGAGTCGTGACGAGGTAACCCGGGTTATGTAATCATATTTGACCTTTTTTCAATTATTATTTTTTTTTATCTGGTAGCGGGGACACCACAATGGAAACAATTAAAAGTCTGTATAATTTTAGATTTTCAGAGTAGGTCTATATAGGTTAATTTATGCACTCTGTAGTATAGCAGACACTAAATCAATTTGATTTTTACATAAATGTGTTGCCAGTTGACGTAAATTATATTGATTTTGACTTTTCCATGTTGAAGCATTGACTTATCATTGATTGCTTGCTGTGATGGTTTGACGCTAACCGGGGGCACATTGTGATGGAGAAACGACGGAAAACTGCCGTCAGGTTGGATATAAATCAAGTATCGTTACCACATCACTGCCAAAGTGAAAACAATCCTTGCTTTACCAAATATCGTCACACTAAATGCTGCTCTTTCTTTATTAGTGAATAGAAAAACAAAAACACAAGAGATATATACAAAACAGTTCATTGCTCCATAAAAATGTTCAATAAAAATATTGAAGAAGACATTACTGGCCCAAAATAAAATTCGCAGTACAAATTATTATGGATTTTCAACATATAATTCACAATAAAAGACAGTATTTCGATCACTTAAATTACACCGTGATTCCCAAATCGCAAAAAAAATTACAGTAATAAATTAAGCATTAGCCTAGAACTAATATCGCGTACAAGGAAAAATTAACATATTTCTGACAATATTACACACATCGACGATGTTGATTTTTTCCGTAGCACTTTACCATTTTTTTTTAAACTACAGTCCTGATGGAATTGGAAACATGCAAATTGACATACATATTATTATTTTACCTCAGGAGACCACCAATATATCTCAGTGATGAATTTCTATATCTAGTAATGTTAGAATCTTTATCAAAAAGGTTGATACAATACTCCAATTACATTACCTTTGTTACAAGTTTTCTTGCTCGCTGACTAACCAAATGTCCGGTTCAAATGGATAAGTCAGCATCAAATATATGATTCAATAAAACGAACACACACATTAAAGAGAGAATTCCCGAAGACTTCAATTGAACATTAGTAATACAATTTTTTATATATTGTACAAAGACCAATATTTCAAATCCTACAATCCAAATAGGTTTTACACTTTCACATCGCATTATATAAATGACCAAAAGCACTAATAAAAATCACAATAATACAACCCAAATAGGCCTTTTTTTCGCGGGGGTCAGTGGAAAAATAATGTTACAATGAAACACATCTTCAGAGAATATGATAGTAATATCTTATTAAGTTACATACTATTGATTTTACATGAGATACTCAACATACATACAATTAGTCAGTCATTAATCCACATTCATAGTTCAGGTAGATATAAGTATAAAAATAAAAAAATCAGATTAATAGCAAATATTCTAAGTTTTAAGACATAAACCTTGCTTTTCTTAATCATTGTTTAACACTTGGTTTGGAAAGAAAATACATTAGAACAGTTTTTAAAGTTACAAAATTAGCATTTTTGTCAAGCATAGCAGTTAATTACTCTTACACATCAAATTATTAAGGAATATTAAAAATAATAGTCGTTGGTTAACATATAATTATAATTAGAGTTTACTTAATGACAGAAGCAGATACATGCTGATGATATTCGCACGCTATTTCACAATATTGATGTTTGCTAGTGTAAGTTATCTTGTTTAATGACCGACATGGTAACAGCCTCTTATATCGATCGGATAATACAGTACGACGATTGATGATACACGGCAGATTAGATGTAGTAGTGCAAATGTTAATTAAGTCAACTTAAGTCCGAAAGAGATTATATCCATGTGCACAATTCTTCGTGCTGCAACGTGGGCCGAAAATGCTAGTGGCGTTTGTAAGTTTTTACATGATCTTCCACCATTCTGTAAGAATATTATAACATATAGCCATTTATAATTTTCTTCTTATTTTGCTTCTTTGCTGAATGACAAATGTCAATAAGAAAAACCCGAAATTAATTTTATTTACATAATAAAATTCATTGTCTTACTGTATTATTTGTTTATCAAAATCTACTTGACTATAGAATTTAACAGCAAAAGGTAACATTTACAATTTGTAGTCACAATGCACCGCCCTCCATTTCTATTCACTAAATGCTGCTCTTTATTTACAAAGTTCATCTTAACACGACACAATAAATTCTTACATTGATTGACAGTTTCGACACCTGCTGTAGCCATTTTCAAAATCTCTCTTGTTCTCACCACTTTACATTTTACACCAGGTCATTGGTAACGTAAATGTATTCATTTATAGTCCTCATCCAAATCTTTGTTCTCACGACTTTACATTTTACACTAGGTCATTGGCAATGTAAATGTGGTGGTTTATAGTCGTGATCCAAGTCTTGCTCTCACGAAAACATTTTACGCCAGGTCATTGTCAAAGTATTAATGTAAATGTGGTGGTTGATAGGGAAACAGGTGGATTTGACTCAAATCCTATTTTGACCATGGTCAAATGCCTGTTTATGTTACAGTCAAGGACCCTCAAGTTTTGGTCAAATCCACCTGTTGGGAAGGGAGAAGTTTCGTCCGAATCGCAATTCGACAATGTGGTCGAAAATAGTCAGGATGATTGAAAATAAATGTAAAAATGTAATGATTTATACCCGTGATCCAAGTATTTTGCTCTCACGACTTTACATTTTACACCAGGTCATTGAAAATGTAAATGTGGTGGTTTATAGAAGATATCCAAGTATTTTGCTCTAACGACTTTACACTTTTATTGATCCTCAATTGATCATTTCTCACATACTTGCATTGGCAGCACATTCAGCACACAATGCTAATCACTCACTCAATCACTCACTCTTTCAACCCAATGACCTGTACCTGATGCAGACCCCGTGTTATAGATATAACAGTCTGGTGGTATACAGCATGTGCTCTCTTTAGGTTTGATGGGTTTTTTTTCTATTTCTGCTGTCTGAAATTTGTTCAAAAATGCAAAAATTACCTGTTGGTCCAAAAATTCTATATTTAACATGTTTCAATACTAAAGTATCCTTTTAAAAATAAATTTTTGTGATTGTTCAAATATTAAAAAAAAAATAATGAAGAAACCAACTCGACTATAGCGACACCGCAGAAATAGAAAAAAAAATCTACCACGTGTTATGCATGGACGTTATAAATGCCTTGACTTTAGAACTAACTTTTCAGCTTGTAACGTATTTGTTTCTACAACACTTGGGTAAAAGGCTTTTTGTTATTTTGTACTTGCAAAAATATATTCTCTTAGAGAAACTTGAACATTAACAAACTTTGTTTGCAATAGATTTGATTTTGATTTCGATGATTTCTAGGCTATCTCTCGATTAATTGAAAAAACTTGTATTTCACTGAAGAGGACACTTATGTGTTGAATCATTGGAAAAATGTTCCAATAAATTGAATTATTCTTCAAAGTTTATTTCAAATTCCAAATTTAGTCTCCAAATACAGAATTTCAAACCTTGACTTTCTGAATAACCACATGGGGTGGTGCCAATATCCCCAGATGTGCAGACATAGAAGTTGCTCTTAAATGTAAATGTTCAGAAAGTCTAGAAAAGTACTAAGATGAAGATAAAAAGGTCCAGAATTTGAAGATCAGGATGGCAGAATATGAGTCGTGACGAGGTGACCCGGGTTTAGTCATCAAATTTGACCTTTTTTTTAGTTATTATTTTTTTCTGGTAGCGGGGACACCTTGTCAAATATAATGAATTTGAGAATTAATCCCATTATCGGGCTACACCATTGACATTGTATACACGCGGATTTGCAACTCTGAACGATGGAAACTGCTAAAAGTCTGTATAATTTTAGATTTTCAGAGTAGGTCTATGTAGGTTAATTTATACACGCAGTAGTATAGCAGACGCTAAATCAATTTGATTATTACTTAAATAAGTTGCCAGTTGACGTAAACTATATTGATTTTGACTTTTCCATGTTGAAGCGTTGATTTATCATTGATTGCGTGCTGCGATGGTCTGACGCTAACCCGGGGCATCACGTTACGGCTCACATTGTGATGGAGAAACGACGGAAAACTGCCGTCGGGTTAGATCTAAATCGAGTATCGTTACCACAACACTGCCAAAGTGAAAACTATCCTGGCTTTACCAAATTACTACACACTAAATGCAGCACTTTCTTTTATTAGTGAATAGAGAGATATATACAAAACAGTTCATTGCTCCATAAAAATGTTACAAAAAATATTGGAGAAGACATTACTGGCCCAAAATAAAATTCACAGTACAAATTATTATGGATTTTGAACATATAATTCACAATAAAAGACAGTATTTCGATCACTTAAATTACACCATAATTCCCAAATATCAAAAAATTGCAGTAATAAATTAAGCATTAGCCTAGAACTAATATCGCGTACAAGGAAAAATTAACATATTTCTGACAATGTTACACACATCGATTACCATTTTTTTAAACTACAGTCCTGATGGAATTGGAAACATGCAAATTGACACACATATTATTATTTTACCTCAGAAGACCACCAATATATCCCACATTGATGACTTTCTATATCTAGTAATGTTAGAATCTCTAGTGAAAAGGTTGATACAATACTGCAATTACATTACCTTTGTTACAAGTTTTCTCGCTCGCTGACTAACCAAATGTCCAGTTCAAATGGATAAGTCAGCAACAAATAATTGATTCAATTCAACGAACACTCACATTAAAGAGAGAACTTCCATTGAACATTAGTAATACAAATTTTTATATATTGTACAATGACCAATATTTCAAATCCTACAATCCTAATATGTTTTTACACTTTCACATTGCATTATATAAGTGACCAAAAGCACTAGAAAAATCACAATAATACAACCCAAATAGGCCTTTTTTTCGCGGGGGTCAGTGGAAAAATAATGTTACAATGAAACACATCTTCAGAACACCGTATTTCCGCGTTTTGTAGCCTAGGCGTTTAGTGTTTTCAAAACATGTCTAGCATGTCAGCGTTTAAATGAGGGAGGCGTCTATTTGAAGGAGGCGTTAATTAATACAAAATTATTTGATCACCTTAAGTAAGACACATCTGAGGAAGCCACAGAAACTTATTCAAGTAACTTTAAATAAAAACGCTGCCACTTGCTTCCAAGGCTATAATTACATGAATTAGTGTGTGATCCCACTCTTAACGTAATAAACATTATTTCCCTTTGGTAACTATATAAATATTCATATAATGATGTAGATAGTCATATTCACAATGGTCTCAGCTTTAAAATGATATGTTAGTGGTCAAAATCTGAATGATAATAACCAATTTACAAGCAAACAGCCACATCGTAGGTACTAGGTAATAAGCATATTAATCAACTTGGCGCCGGGGTGTTCTCTTTGATAAGGGCAGGCCTTGAATAGGCATTAATACCAGGGAGACGTTTATACGAGACGTTTATACGAGGAAGGCGTTTATTGATTTAACATTGTGTCTAATCCAGCGTCTATTTGAGGGGAGGCTACAATTAGGGCAGAGGCTACAAAACGCGGAAATACAGTATATGATAGTGATATCTTATTAAGTTACATACTATTGATTTTGAGGTTTACATGAGATACTCATCGTATATACAATTAGTCAGACATTAATATATATTCATAGTTCAGGTAAATATAAGTATAAAAATTAAAAAAATCAGATTAATAGCAAATATTCTAAGTTTCAAGACATAAACCTTACTTTTCTTAATCATTATTTAACACTTGGATTGCAAAGAAAATACATTAGAACACTTTTTAAAGTTACAAAATTAGCAGTTTTGTCAAGCATAGCAGTTAATTACTTACACATCATATTATTAAGGAATATTAAAAATTAAAAAACATATAATTAAAATTAGGTTAATTATTTAACACTTGTTCCATATGCCAATCATTGCACACTATCCTTGTATCCATTTTGGTTTATCCTTTGTTGAAATACATTAGAACACTTTTTAAAGTTACAAAATTAGCAGTTTTGTCAAGCATAGCAGTTATCCATTTTGGTCATCCTTTGTTGATGTTAATAATAAAAAATAATAACAGTTTGTCCACTATAGAACATCTTAATTAAAATTAGATGTTATTTAATATGAAGTCCAAAGCCAATCATTATATACAGCAAAACAGATTAATAAATTTTGGTCTTTTCCTTTGTTGATGGTTTACAAACAGATTTGGAAATATAACACCATTATAGTCCAGACACTTGAAATAGCTCACATCTTTATCATACAAAAAAGCATGATTTATTGTTCTTAACTATAGTGATCCTATGGATCATATAAAAGGCCTCGTAAAATGGTTGTCACTGATACAGCAAAATGTTGTTCTTAATAAACACAGTGGCAGTAAAATGCTTACACATGACAAAAATGGCCGTTTTTCCCTAAGACTGTGGTACACTTTACAGATTAATAAAATATCCATGGTACTTCTTTTGGACAAGGCAGATGACTTTTAGCAAAGTTGTAAAAATCCAGACACATGAGGGTATCATTCACATCATGTGGAATAGATGGAGAAGCATCTGATGGTGGAGCCCCCTGGAGTGTTGGTTGACGCTGGTTCCTCATGGATCGCTGAAGGCCTCGTGGTGGTGGATGTCACTCAATATGCCGCCGTCAAGGAAGACCAGGATGTGATCATATCAATCGGATAATACAGTACGATAATACACACGATTGATGATACACGGCAGATGTAGCAGTGCAAATCTTGATTAAGCCAACTTAAGTCCGAAAGAGATTATATCCATATGCACAATTCTTCGCGTGGCAACGTGGGCCGATCAAATGCTAGTGGCGTTTGTAAGCTTTGACATGTTCCTAGGTGTGCTTTATTGCACATTACGGTTTTCTAAACTCGATGGGACCAGTTTAAGCACTTGTCAAATCGTAATTCAACCTCATTTAAGTTATTGTAAAAAGTTGACCTTGGACTGAATTTACGCATTGATAGCATGAGATTCTTTCATTTGATGTCACAGGGTTAACTTGGGGCATAAAATGCAGACGACTTTCCAAGAACCAGTTCATTCCATACAATATGATGATAATTCAGTCTGCTTATTAGAAACAGTTTTGATTCTCCCGTGTGGATTCTCACATGTCTTGGCAGATATTCCTTATGGCTGAATGATTTCTCACACAGTACACTGATGTTCTTTCTTTCCAGTGTGGATTCTCAAGTGTGTTTACAGATTTTCACTTTGGCTAAATGATTTCTCACACACTATACACTGATATTCTTTCTCTCCAGTGTGGATTCTTATGTCTCTTGTCAGATTTTCACTTTCGCTGAATACTGTACACACTGTACACTGATATTTTTTCTCACCAGTGTGAGTTCTCATGTGCCTGGTCAAGGTGCCACTGTCACTTAAACACTTGCCACATTGACAACACTCATAAGGTTTCTCCCCAGTGTGGATTCTTATGTGGCTGGTCAGATGTGCACTTTCACTGAATGATTTCTCACACACTGTACACTGATGTTTTTTCTCACCAGTGTGAGTTCTCATGTGCTTGGTCAAGTTGCCACTGTCACTAAAACACTTGCCACATTGACTACAAGCGTAAGGTTTCTCACCGGTGTGGATTCTCAAGTGGGTTTTCAGATTTTCACTTCGACTGAATGATTTCTCACACACTATACACTGATATTCTTTCTCACCAGTGTGAGTTCTCATGTGCCTGGTCAAGGAGCCACTGTCACTAAAACACTTGCCACATTGACAACACTCATAAGGTTTCTCCCCAGTGTGGATTCTTATGTGGGTTTTTAGATGTGCACTTTCACTGAATGATTTCCCACACACTGTACACTGATATTCTTTCTCACCGGTGTGAATTCTCATGTGTCTTGTCAGATGTCCACTTTGACTGAATGATTTCTCACACACTGTACACTGATGTTTTTTCTCCCCAGTGTGGATTCTCATGTGGCTGGTCAGGTGGCTACGGTCACTAAAACACTTGCTACATTGACTACACGCATAAGGTTTCTCACCGGTGTGTATTCTCAAGTGGGTTTTCAGACTTTCACTTCGACTGAATGATTTCTCACACACTATACACTGATATTCTTTCTCACCAGTATGAGTTCTCATGTGCTTGGTCAAGGTGCCACTATCACTAAAACACTTGCCACATTGACTGCACTCATATGGTTTCTCACCGGTGTGGATTCTCAAGTGTCTTTTCAGATTTCCCTTCACACTGAATGATTTCTCACACACTGTACACTGATGTTCTTTCTCCCCATTGTGGATTATTATCATGTGTGTTTTCAGATATCCACTTTGACTGAATGATTTCTCACACACTGCACACTGATGTTCTTTCTCCCCAGTGTGGGTTCTCATGTGCCTGGTCAAGTGGCTACTGTCACTAAAACACTTGCCACATTGACTACACTCATAAGGTTTCTCACCGGTGTGGATTCTCAAGTGGGTTTTCAGATATCCACTTTGGCTGAATGATTTCTCACACACTATACACTTATGTTCTTTCTCCCCAGGCAGAATACTCATGTGTCTTGTCAGATTTCCACTTTGGCTGAATGATTTCTCATTTGATGTAGACTTTAGTTGCATATCATGTTGGTTTGCCATTGTAAACTGATTTCAGTTATGTGATAATAGTACAAACTTTTGCATAATTTAAACCAAATTTATCATTTGATGAAAAGATATTGCAAAAACTAGTATATCCTTGAAGTGTTTGTTTTCAAATTCAACCTTTTCCACAAACAGTTCATCCACCATTCTGTAAGAATATTATAACATAAAGCCATATATAAATTTCTTCTTATTTTGCTACTTTGCTGAATAACAAATCTCAATAAGAAAAACTCGAAATTAATTTTATTTACAGAATAAAATTCCTTGTTTTACTATATTATTTGTTCATCAAAATCTACTTGACTATAGAATTTAACAGCAAAAGATAACATTTACAATTTGTAGTCACAATGCACCGCCCTACATTTCTATACACTAAATGCTGCTCTTTATTCACAAAGTTCATCTTAACACAGCACAATAAATTCTTACATTGATTAACAGTTTCGACACAAGTCTTGTTCTCACCACTTTACATTTTACACCAGGTCATTGGCAATATAAATGTATTCATTTAGAGTCCTCATCCAAATCTTTGTTCTCACGACTTTACATTTACACCAGGTCATTGGCAATATAAATGTGGTGGTTTATAGTCTTGATCCAAGTCTTGCTCTCACGAAAACATTTTACGCCAGGTCATTGGCAATGTATTACTGTAAATGTGGTGGTTGATAGGGAAACAGGTGGATTTGACTCAAATCCTATTTTGACCACGGTCAAATGCCTGTTTATGTTACGGTCGAGGACCCTCGAGTTTTTGGTCGAATCCACCTGTTGGGAAGCAGGAAGATTCGTCCAAATCGCAATTCCACCATATGGTCGAAATTAGTCAGCATGATAGAAAATAAATGTAAAAATGTAATTATTTATAACCGTGATCCAATTTTTTTGCCCTCACGACTTTACATTTTACACCAGGTCAAATACAATTTTATCCTTTTCATTTTCATACTTGTACACTAATGTTATATCTTTCAAATCAAAACTTATTATTTCACCCAACTTACTTCTTATAATGCTCTTCAATTTTTTCAACAAATCTTTAACATATACACACTCAAAAAAATGTTCAATAGTTTTGAATGTAAAAAACAAAATATACATTGAGCATTATCTACTTTTTTCATTTTATGTAACAAAATATTTGTACTTAAATATCTATACAAAATTCTAAATTG
>CM032669.1:60048184-60060762 GCA_019095985.1 Streblospio benedicti | reverse complement strand
TAAAAGACGCAGATGCAATGCTCCGGCAGTTGCATTTGTGTCTTTTACATTGCCAACCGCTGTTCCTCTTACAGGTAAATTATTTGTGTTTTATTTATTGTATCTTGTGTATTTTACTAGTTTATATTTGTATTTGTAATGTTTTTATCCTAAATAAAGTAGTTGCATTTGTGTCTTTATTTACAACCGCTGTTCCTCTTACAGGCAACTCACAAACGACAGGGAAGCCTTTCCCTGCCACATATAAATGCTTATAGGTTATTTCTAATTTGTTTATATTTTTACATGAAAATGCTTCACATTGCTATTCGAGGATACCCAGCATTTGCTATAAACAGAAATAAACTGAATCAAGTATTAATTAGCCATTGTGATTGTTGATCAATTGAGTATTTAGTCTGGAAAAATTATGAATCAGTGTCTATATTTATGGCAGACAACAAGAGTTGTGCACATTTAATACTATGCCAGCAAGCGTGAACATCACGCTCATAAAAATATGATGGACATGCCCATAGCTTTAATATGTTTGAAAGAATTAAATTTTAATTTCTTTATCCCTTTGTTATTCTTTTTGGTGTTTTCATTGAAATCATATCATAACGTAAAGGAAATATAAACATTCAACATTCAAGTCATTTTTATATTGCTGAATCAATTCCTCTAGATATTGTATCTGTCACAAAGTGATGAATCAGTATTTATATTTATGGCACACAACATGAGTTGTGCACATTTAATACTATGCCAGCAAGCGTGAATATCACGCACATAAAAATAGTTTTGATATGTTTGAAAGAATTAAATTTTAATTTCTTTATCCCTTTGTTATTCTTATATTGGTGTTCCTCATTGACATCTAAATGTATGAAGGTAAAGGAAATATAATACATGTATATTCTTCATATCCTATATACTAATGCTGAATTTTAAGATCTCTAGATATTGTATCCTTTAAAAATGGAAGTCCTTTGTCCCCTGTTGTAGTGTTTTACCACTGACAAACTACACACCTGTAAAATAGGATAGAGCATAAATCCATATCAAATGACTCCCACAGATATATTTTCATGATCAAACAGATTTCAAATTTTCCATATAATTTGTCACACATTTGCTTTTCATTCATAAACATGTTCTTGTCCATTGTCAAATATCATTTTCTGTTCACTTATATTAGTTGAAATATTGTACGGAATCTGCAATCTGAAAGTGTCTCAGATGCCATCTTTGAGAGTCTAATTCATATATTTTCTTGGGGTAGACTCCCCACTACCTCTCATTTTTAATCATATTAAAATGATATTTTGAAAAAATCAGAATGCACCTTTTAAGAACTAATTTTCAAAACATTTCAACGTTAATATGCTGACTTGTGGGTCTAACTCAAAACAAGGCCAAAACTATGGATTCTCCCTTTGGCAGGGGTCACTTCTTCGGTCCCGCTGAAAGAGGACGTTATGATTCCTGCTTGAAGGTTGCCGAGTGGATTCTCACATGTCTTGGCAGATATTCCTTATGACTGAATGATTTCTCACTCAGTAAACTGATGTTCTTCCTCGTGAGTGTGGATTCTCATGTGGCTGGTCAAGGTGCTACTTTGATTAAAACACTTGCCACATTGATTGCACTCATAAGGTTTCTCCCCCGTGTGGATTCTCATGTGTCTGGTCAAGGCGCTACTTTGATTAAAACACTTGCCACATTGACTACACTCATAAAGTTTCTCCCCAGTGTGGATTCTCATATGTTTTACCAGATATCCCTTGTCACTGAATGATTTCTCACACACAGTACACTGATGTTCTTTCTCACCAGTGTGAGTTCTCATGTGTCTGGTCAGATGTCCTTTTTGTCACTGAATGATTTCTCACACACTGAACACTTTCCACAGTGTGATTCTCATGTGTCTGTCACTACTAAAAAGACTTGCCACATTGACTACAATCATAAAGTTTCTCCCCAGTGTGGATTCTCATGTGTCTTGTCAGATGTCCTCTTTGACTGAATGATTTCTCACACACTGTACACTGATATTCTTTCTCTCCTGAGTGGATTCTTATGTGTTTTGTTAGATTTTCACTTCGGCTGAATGACTTCCCACACACTATACACTGATATTCTTTCTCTCCAGTGTGGATTCTAATGTGTCTTGTCAGATGTCCTCTTTGACTGAATGATTTCTCACACAATCTACACTGATATTCTTTCTCCCCCAGTGTGGATTCTTATGTGTCTTGTCAGATCTTCACTTTGGCTGAATGATTTCTCACATACTATACACTGATATTTTTTCTCCCCAGTGTGGATTCTTATGTGTCTTGTCAGATTTTCACTTTGGCTGAATGATTTCTCACACACTATACACTGATATTCTTTCTCTCCTGAGTGGATTCTTATGTGTTTTGTCAGATGTTCTCTTTGACTGAATGATTTCTCACACACTTTACACTGATATTTTTTCTCACCAGTGTGGATTCTCATGTGGTTGGTCAAGGCGCTACTTTCACTAAAACACTTGCCACATTGACTACACTCATAAGGTTCATCACTGGTGTGGATTCTCATATGTTTTGCCAATTTTCGCTTTTCACTGAATGATTTCTCGCACACTGTACACTGATATTCTTTCTTCTCTCCAGTGTGGATTCTCATGTGTCTTGTCAGAGTTCCACTGAGACTGAATGATTTCTCACACACTATACAGTGATATTCTTTCTCTCCAGTGTGGATTATCATGTGCTTGGTCAAGGCGATCCTTTGATTAAAACACTTATCACATTGACTACACTCATAAGGTTTCTCACCGGTGTGGATTCTTATGTGGGTTTTCAGATTTCCCTTTTTACTGAATGATTTCTCACACACTGTACACTGATGCTCTTTCTCCCCAGTGTGGATTCTTTTGTGTCCTGTCACATTTCCATGTTGACTGATTGGTTTCTCATTTGATGAAGACTTTAGTTGCATATCACGTTGGTTTGCCATTGTAAACTGATTTCAGTTATGTGATAATAGTACAAACTTTTATATAATTTAAACCAAATTTATCATTTGATGAAAATATAATGCAAAAACTAGTATATCCTTGAAGTGTTTGTTTTCAAATATAACCTTTTCCACAAACAGATCTTCCACCATTCTGTAAGAAGTTTATAACATAAAGACATTTATAATTTTCTTCTTATTTTGCTACTTTGCTGAGTAACGAATTTCAATGCAAAAAATCTGAAATGAATTTTATTTACAGTGTAAAATTAATTGTCATACTATAATATTTGTTTATCAAAATCTACTTGACTATAGAATTTAACAGCAAAGGATAACATTTACAATATGTAGTCACAATGCACCGCCCTCCATTTCTATACACTAAATGCTGCTCTTCTTAATATGCTTTATAACTAATTTTTAACTAATCTTTTATATGGACTGTGATATTTTACTATGCATTTTATGCCAAATAAACTGATACAATACAATACAATACAATATTCACAAAGTTCATCCTAATTGTTTATCTTAATATAACTAACACAAAATCTGTATTAATTAAAACGATAACATTGTTCTTTGTCTTAGTCTCTTATTTTTATTTTAAACAACCACTTAATGCACCATCATTAAAGTTCCTCTCTCCATAAGTACAAGAAGTGAGTTAATATTCTTGATAATATTATTTAAGTACATTTACAGATATCCAACTTTAATCCATCATATGCATGTTAGAAATGGTCTATCCAAAACATCTAAGCTGAGAACCACTAGTTCATAATCCATTATTATTTGTCTTGCTTGAGAATTCTGAATTGTGCAAAAACATATTATATCAATATTATATGCAGAAATATGTTTTTAGTTAATTATACATTTAAATCAATTACTTATGAAATTGTAAATGTTTCCTACAAATTATTTTATTCATAAAATACATATTATAAATTAGAAAAGCTTAGTTCTAAAACTCGTATTTATTTGTAAAACAAAATCAACAATAGTTTAAATAATTCTTTCATAATGCAAACTAAGGGTAGCGTCTAAGTTTGCATTATGACTAGTTTCAATGATGCACTAAACGACCAGTTATTTTCAATGCACATTCTATTCGAAAAACTTTTGAATATATAAAAATGATTTACAAACAAATTATGTCTACACTTGTGTAATTTTGAAATCAAAAGAGTAATTATATTGTGTATTATACATATTTTAATAGTCCAAGAGATAGACCATGTTTAATGGAACTAAATTTACCAAAGGGTTGGTCATATTTCCCTGAAAGTAAGACCTTTCCCAAGCACAAAAATGCATTTCTTACAAAATTCTGCCCGGACACGACTTCACAGCGTTAATTTAAAGATCGGTACCCCCGCGATTTTCAGTGAATTTTCATGAATTCTACATATGATATTAATGTGGTAAAATATTTCGAAATATTGCATTCATATGACTCCAAGTGGTTGCAAATAGACATATATTAAGAGTAATAAGCATTTATGACAAATAAATAACCATTTTAGACTAAAATATGCATAAATTAGGTGAAAAATCATTAAAAATCACCGCCGTTTTGGAAATTACGAGCTAGTTTCTTTGCTCTAAGCTCCTTAATATTACCTCAACTAGTCTGTATAATATACCATTTTAATCCCAATCTATT
Organism: Streblospio benedicti; assembly: GCA_019095985.1. NCBI lineage: Eukaryota > Metazoa > Annelida > Polychaeta > Spionida > Spionidae > Streblospio > Streblospio benedicti. The sequence continues at coordinate 60,056,102 of CM032669.1, read as the reverse complement.
TCCACACAAGATGGTGTGCATTTCACCTGTCTGGAGGTACAATTAACCCCTATAGAGCTAAATATGTTACCCCTACCCCCTACAAACAATTTCTTCTAAATCTGTATTCAGACACTATGCTTGGTTTTAGAATGTATATAACTGTTGCAAACATGCACATCAGCCTATAAACTACATCCTGTTCATTTATTACAGTACATATCCACTTTTGAAAAATTCATGATGGCTGACAATTTCAAGATGGCTGCTATTTTCAAGATGGCCACCTTGCTCAAATATAGTTATGTAATTATATGATTATGTCGGTCATTAATAATCTAATATGCTATATCAGTCAACCCTCTTAGTTTAATGTTATCTAAGATATAAAGACAATAATAAAAACTTGAGAAGAGAGACTATATATAGTTGATGACAAATTCACAAAACACTAGCAGTAGTGACCATCTTGAGAAACCAATATTACTAATGTTGGTGGAACTCTTCTTGACAAAAGATGAACTTCCTAGACAAACCATTGCATACATTAACAACCTAAGCGTGCCTCCTACCCGTCTTGATGTAGGTGCCGAAACACTTTGAATCTCTCAAACGGTTGCTAAAGGGTGCAGAGAAGAGTACATTGTTGTATACTATGACCTGGCAATTGCAAATCCAGCCATGCAAATTCAGTCAAAAGAGGCTCCTCTATATGACAATGTCTTTGTAGCATTTGGACCATTCCACACAGAACTGGATTACTTTGGGGTTTGGGGCCATTACCTCGAAGCATCTGAAGGTTCAGAGATACTGATAGAGCAAGGAGTACTTGCACCAGGATCCTTGTCTGGATTTCTGCTTGGTAAACACTTTAACAGGTGTAAACGATTTCACTCACTTTTGGCTCTTGCACTACAAATTCTACACTTCATGAAGTTCACTAAAGAAACAAATATGCCAGATGTCATTCATGCCTTCATCAATGACCCCACTCCAAAATGCAGACTCTACAGAAGCGCTAGAATCTTCAGAAGAATACACAACTTATATTCACTGGTACAGGGCTTTCATTCAAATGACACTTGAGGGAGACCATGGAAGCACTGCACAGTATTTGGTTGAGTACACTAACTTGTCCACAGATTCCAGTTGTACAACAGAGGCTACAGAACAAATAATCTAGACTTGTTTGTTTATGCGCTTGGACGTATGATACCTGCATTCTTTGCGGGCAATTGTCCCAATTACGCACGTTGGATGATCCACTACCATCTAAATCTGCTCAATATTGATACAAGCCACCCTGGGCTCAGGCAAATGCTAGAGAATGGAGCTTTAGCGATAAAAAGAACAAATCTGCTCTAGAGTCATGTCCACTGCAGTCCTTGAAAATGATTCTATAGCAAAGTATAAATGCCGATGCAGCATCAAGGCTTACTGGGATCTCTGCCTTTGCTCGTTCTGAGGGAGCTAGTGCAATTGTTGGAGATCTATATTAACTAAAACTGGACTCAAAACACAAGATGATGTTGGAAAGGAGACTAAGAGATCTAGATTAGATAGAGACCAAAATGACCTGATCAAAGTACTAGATGGTCTAGCCTCAACAATGAACTCATTTGAGGTAGAACTAGATGACAGCCTCTATTGTTTGACAACAGGACGTGCAGCATCAATAGAAAATAAGGAGGATCTCCTTAGCCTCCAGACCAAAGTTTCTACTTGGGCAGATGAATTCCTGAATGGGTGTACCGAGGTTCAAAATAGCTAGCTAATACCTCACAGAAAAATCAAAAATTTTACTTCTGATGCAGTGCACACGAAGATTCCAGCAAAAGATCATAAACTGAAGGAGCTCCTGGGCACTGGAGATCTGTTTGGCAGTACCATTCGACACCTGGACCTGGAAAAGGTGTTTGAGATTCCACTAATCCCAATCTCACATGCCTTAGCTTACTTGAATGGAACAAGGCACAAAACAGATAAGGCAAAACTGATGCACAAGATGGAAAAACTTATGGACAAACTAAACGACCCTAATCCAGGATATATCCATGTAACACTGGCATGTTTTGCTACACCTACATTAGAACCCACCAGCATCATTTGATGCCATTGCAAGGCAACTGAAACAAATCTGATCTGTGTCAGAAAGAGTAGATTTTGTGTGTGATAGACACAGTGCCAGCATCAAGGACTTGGAGAGAAACAGAAGGGGATCAAGTGATGCATCGTTCAAGATTACAGGCCCTGAGCAAACACGCCCAAAGGACTGGGAAAAAGCATTGCAGGATTCCTTCAAGACTGCGTTCCTCAGGTTTCTACTTAGTGAATGGCAAAATGACCATTATGCAGAGGTGATATCTGGTCATGTTGTGTATGCTGCTGCAGAGAACCACTGTCTAAAGTTCACATCTGAAAGGGACCAGACAATATGTGAGGAAATGCCTAACTACAAAGTGGAGCATGTCGAAGACTTGCATATAAGGTTAGAATGAATATTTGAGTGCATATAACCCTTTACATTTTTCATAATTGAATGGCTACATCTATTTATTTATTTCATTTATTTAATTCAGACATATAGTCCATAGTAATAAAAATAAATGATAACAAAATACAATTAATGTTTTTCTTAAAGCTTTTGCTCAGATCTCACTGAGAAATACAAAACAAAATCCATTATATCTGGTTGTAGAATATGATGCCCCAGTAGAAATCATCACACCGATGATTTCTACTTTTGTCTTGCATGAGAAGTCTGAAATTGTTCCAAAACCTTAAATTATATCAATATCAAATGCAGAAATGTTTTTGTTATTATACATTTAAATCTATTACTTATGAAATTGTAAATGTTACCTACAATTTTTTTTTACAAAATATATATCATTAATTAGAAAAGGTTAGTTCTAAAACTCATAGATATGTGTGAAACAAAATCAAAATAACTTTAAATTATTCTTACATAATGCAAACTAGTGTTAGCATCTAAGTTTGCATTATGACTAACTCAAGCTATGTACAAGTAACTATCTTCAATGATGTGCTGGATGAGCATCAGTTATTTTAAATGCACATTTTTCATCAAATAACTTGTGAATAATATATACACGATTTTCAAATGAATTACAAACTAGTGTATTTTTGGAATCAAAACAGTAATTATATTGTGTGATAATCATATTCGCTGATATTTTAACCAGCAGATTAGGGTAGAATGTATAAATTCTTATGCATATAACCCTTAATATTTCTCTTAATAGCAACCTATATTGAATTCATGTTTTAAATCAATTACTTATGAAATTGTAAATATTTCCTAAAAGATATTTTATGTACAAAATATGTCATAAATTAGAAACGTTTGGTTCTAAAACTCATTCATATTTGTGAAACAAAAATCAAAAATACTTTACTTAATTCTTTCATAATGCAAACTTGTAGCAGCATCTAAGTTTACAACATGACTAACTCAAGCTATGTACAAGTAACAATCTTCAATGATGTGCTAAATGACCATCAGTAATTTTCAATGCACATTTTTCATGGAATAAGTTGTGAATAATATATACACGATTTTTTAATGAATTATATACTAGTGCAATTTTGAAATCAAAACAGTAATTATATTGTGTAATAATCATATTTGCTAGTAGTTTGACCCGTGTAAGAGGGTAGAATGTATATATTCTTATGCATATAACCCTTAACATTTCTCTTACATGAATGGCAATGTATATTGAATACATGTTTTTCTAAAAACTTTTGCTCAGATCTTGCAGAAAAATACAAAACGAAATGCAAAAAAAAAAACATTTTAAAACTTTTTTTTAAATATATAGTTGTTGCGGCTTATTTATATTTTAATGTAAAATCAACTCCAAAGGGTGCGTCACACACTGCTTCACAACTCTGAAACGAGCATGGGAAATGGGTCCATCATTTATATACTTGTTTCCTTTAATCACCGATGGAAGCCAAGTATTAGTCCATGTGAACAGCTCACAGTGTTTATTGCCACTGTAACGTGTGACTGGGCGAAGCTAGTTTGACACACAAAATATGACTTTTTCATGTGATAAATAAAAAACTTCAAATCCACAGTGAACATGGTTAAAGCATCTTCAGTAGTTACTTTTCAGTGGGCGGGACCCAAGGCATATTGAAATAACATTGGCAGAAAATTTCAAATCACTTAGCAATTGGTCTGAGGAAAAAAAACTATTATTACATTTTCACAGCAATAATCTCATCCACCAGTGGTTGTAGTGTGAGCTCAGGAAGAATATGAGGAAGTCCGAGTTTTTTATATGCCTCATCAGACTTGACCGGCATGAGGCTCCTGATGGTTGTGATGGTCAGAGATTGGAGAGAATGTGGCCGTGGTGGTTCTGGGAGGATACCGGGTTTAAACGGATCCGCCCCGTGCTGCAGTAGAACTGGCACCAGATGCCATTCTTCCTCTTTCACCACCAGATGGAGCGCTGTGTCGCCATCTTCATTCTGCATGTTTATGTTCTGAGGAGAAATCAGCCGGACGATGATGTCTGCCGGGGCACCAACACATGCGGCACAATGTAATGGGGTGTAATAATCATAACGATGCATGTTGACATCCGCCCCGTGCTGCAGTAGAACTGGCACCAGATCCCAGCTTCTGTCTTTCACCACCTCATGGAGCGCTGTGTCGCCATCTTTATCCTGCTTGTTGATGTTGTCAGGAGAAATCAGCTGGGTGATGATTTCTGCTGGGGCACCATGGTATGCTGCCCAATGTAATGGAGTTCGATTCTTGCGATCACTCAGGTTGACATCCGCCCCGTGCTGCAGTAGAATTTCCACCACCTCCCATCTTCTCCCTCTCACTGCCCTATGGAGCACTGTGTCACCAGCATAATTCTGCATGTTGATGTTATGAAGAGAAATCAACTCGGTGATGATATCTGCTGGGGCACCATGATATGCAGCCCAATATAATGGGGTTTCTTGAGAGTCACTTTCCATGTTGATATCTATTGGGCTAGACAAGTATATACATATATATGTCAATATCAAATGCAGAAATGTATTTTTATTTAATTATACATTTAAATCAATTACTTATGAAATTGTAAATGTTTCCTACAAATGATCTTATTTGCAAAATATATATCAAATAATTAGAAAAGGTTAGTTCTAAAACTCATATATATTTGTAAAACATAATCAATAACGCTTTAAATAATTCTTTCATAATGCAACCTAAAGGTAACACCTAAGTTTGCATTATGACTAACCTTAACTATGTACAAGTAACTATCTTCAATGATGTACAAATTGACCATCAGTGATTTCCATTGCACATTTTTCATGGAACAACTTGTGAATAATGTATATAAAGTTTAAGAATAGATTATATACCAGAGTCATTTTGAAATCATAACATTAATTATATTGCGTAATATCCATATTTGCTGATCTTTAGACCCACATAAGATTTTTTTTGTCTTAGCCTCATATTTCTATTGCAAACAACCACTTAAAGCAAAATTCTGCTTCGGTGCTTCAATGGCTGAATGGATAGGGAGTTGGACTCGTGACCAGAAGGTTGTGGGTTCCATTCCCGGTCAGGTCTGGTGGTGGGTGTTGAGCAAACTTACCTCTAACACTGCTCCGTCTTACCAACAAGTTAAATAGGTACAGGTCGTAAATATGGGTGATAAGCGTGCGCAACAGCAGCAAAGCTGCGTGCAGCCAGTATGGTATGCTCCCCAGGGAGTTGAGAAAGATATATAGTCTGACAATGATGCCACTGACCTGGTGTAGATGTAAAGTCGCTAGAAAACGGCAAAAAGCTGTTCATTGAGACTATAAACAAGCACATTTACATTTATGATTTTTTTCAACTCAGTAAAGTTCCTCTCTGCATAAGTACGAGATGTGAGATAATTTTTGATGATATTATTTAAGTACATTTACAGATATCCAACTTTATTCCACCACGTGAATGTTTCTAAGTAGCTAACCAAAAACATCGAAGCTGAGAACCACCAGTTTTAAGTAACATAATTAATCCACTATTATTTGTCTTGCATGAGAATTCTGATAAAGTGCTTTAACCCATCACTATAGATATTAAATGCATAAAAGTGTTTTTATTCATTTATACATTTAAATCAATTACTTATAAAATTGTAAATATTTCCTACCTATTATTTTATTTATAATTTTTTTATAAATCGGTTAAAGTTAGTTCTAAAACTTATGCCGATTTGTAAAACAAAAATCATAAAAACTTTAAATAATTCATTTATAATGCAAACTAGTGGTAGTGTGTAAGTTTGCATTATGACTAATTCTAGCTATGTACAAGTAACTATCTTCATTGATGTGCTAAATGACAATCAGTTGTTTTCAATGCACATTTTTCACGGAACAGCCTGTGAATAATATAAAAGACTTAAAAATAAATTATACTAGTGTAATTTTGAATTTTTAAACAGTAATCATAGTGCAGTATTGTGTCTTTAATCCATCTGTCCATCATTCTGCCAGGTTTGTTACTGCTGTACTTAGTGACACATTGTATGAGTTTCACTTCTTAAGTATATGCAATAAATATGATAATTTCAGTCAGGATATACATCAGAAAATTGTACATATAAGTGTTCAGCATTTTACAACGTGTCACAAATTGATAAATTTGTTTACATCATGAAATACTAGGCCTATAGTATTGAAGCAGGATGTTTTTTATTAGAAAGTCATGGAAAACACGCAAAGATGTTATGTTCAAGTAAAATACAAATACATATGTTAGGCTAAATGCTGCCGCCTTATTTTATTTATTGTGCATCACACTGACTTGTAAGCCAAGTTGGCTGGTGACATTGTTGTTTGTTTATCCATTGGGAAGGTGACCTCTACGCCAACCAAAGTCCTCAACCACTAACCCTGTGTTTTCCAGATCTCCTTCAAGGTGTTCTCCTAGACCTGAACCTCTAACACATTTACATTTACTTATATTGTCACCAATATTCTTCATTTAAAGCATTTGTTTGTTGCCCGAAGCATTGTGTTTGTCTTTTTATGTTTTACTACCATTATAAGTTTATGTATTTCCATACAATAACTGTTTATGGCATATATTTCCAATATGTCATTATGGCCAACTCTGTTGAAGAGTTACCAGGAAAGGCGCACACCTGGAAGATGGGTATGGAAGCGAAGCGACTGAGTGTTAAAGGGACATGAACAGCAACCACCTCCTCTGACAATTTCACTTAACAATTGCATTTTTCTATTTTCTTGACATGTTGCACCTAATAACTTCCAATTTTACAATCATAAACACGCGTTTGATAGAAAGATATAAATAAATTAAAACAGAGAGAAAAACGAGTGGATTGACATTGGAAGGTTCCGTACTAAAAACAGGACTGTAGCGTTTATCACTCGTGCGCCGCAAGCCGAAATTTGCGTGTCGGAAATAGTTATTAAGGCTGGATGTTATGGAATTCCCTCTTTGTTTACAAAACATTGGGCTGTGGGTACATTTCAAGAAACCAAAATAGGGAACTGATTAATTATGAAGAAATGAAAAGCTGCATATAGATAAAAATGTATACATTCAAATGGCTCAGCAAGTACTATTTATGTGGCATAAAAAGTTTATATGACATGAAATTCACCTGTTCATGTCTCTTTAATATGGGTAAAACCCAGGCCAATGTCAAGCGCCGGTTTTGCCGATGTTCATGCTGTCGTGCACCTGCCGATATTAGAATACACGACAATAACAGACCTTTTATGTTGCTTACATTCTATGACAACCTAAATTATCACTGAACAAACATTGTACACCATAAATTCTATCCGTTTGCATTGATTTGAAAGTAAAAAAAACCCTAATTATTCATCGACGCCGTCAAAAAGAAGCATTTACCAACACGCACCT
>CM032669.1:60014389-60048084 GCA_019095985.1 Streblospio benedicti | reverse complement strand
TTCCACCCATATTTTTAATATCTGGACATTCATATAACATATATAATACTGTGTAGTTGGTATGTAGCATATGGTTTCATTTCTCATGAGAAATCATATAACATATGTTTCATTGTTTCTATATCTTTACACAAGTCACATTTTTCACTCTGAAATGAAAGGGGAAAAAGGGGGGGGGGCGGATTTCAATGCACAAAATGTGAGAGGGGGGTGGTGAATTTTGAGTGCACAACTTCCGAGGGGGGCGGATAAAATTTCAGTGTAAGTTCATGACACAAATCCGACCGACCCCCTAACCCTAATAAATAATGACAGCGCCCTAAACAGTGATACAATTTGCAAAAATTATTTGTTACATTAATAGAGTAGTAGTAAAATTGTGGTGAAATTACAACTACAAATTTCAAGGCAATTTGTTGTATCCGGGTATAAGTGAACAATCTGAAGAGTCTGTGAAGAGAAATTCAGTTGAATTTCAAAACAAATTGCAATAGCAAATGACACTGTTACAATTTATAAGTACTTTTGATGATTTGAAACAGAAATCATAAAATAGTGAAATAAAAAATACAAACCTTTCTCAGCATACTACCTGGTACCTTATAAACTAGAAGTTTATAAGTTGATGTTGGAGCTTTATAGTCTCTTTGCTGGTACCTTTAGTTCGGCTGATGTTTTTTTTTTATCATTATGGATACACTGAGAGAGAATATTATTGAATGCACTAGATTATGATCAAGAAAAAATATTGTTGATGCACTATTGTGGTTATTTAATGCACTAGTTGATTGAGAGAGACAAATTTGATGCCCGTGTATAGCGATTGAAAAGATATTTACAATGTCATTTTGTGTTTATTTATAAACAGTACGAAGTATATGTCACCCCCTGTGTAAAACATTATGTTTTGAATATCATGATGGGAAATAGCTATTTGGTCGAGTTATCCATTGATACAATGTATAAAAGATCGAGATAAACGGGTCCAAGTGTATTCTCAATGGAACAGATATATTCAAATGCTGCATTTAAAAGAAGAAAGTAAATATTTGTGAATCTTGATATGTGCATGTGCATCTCTCCCATGTGTATGATTCAATTTTCAGTATCGGAAGTCGTGCTGAGTAAACTTGACATGCACAGAGATATTTTGAAAATGCCAACAGGAGTTGTCATAACTGTCAATCAATGTGACATTTTCTTGTGTTGTGTTAACATGAACTTTGTGTATACCTAGGAAGAGCAGCATTTAGTCTATAGAAATGGAGGGCGGTGCATTGTGACTACAAATTGTAAATGTTACCTTTTGCTGTTAAATTCTATAATCAAGTAGATTTTGATAACCAAATATTTTAGGATGACAATGAATTTTATACTGTAAATAAAATTCAATTCAGATTTTTTGCATTGAAATTCGTTACTCAGCAAAGTAGCAAAATAAGAAGAAAATTATAAATGGCTATATGTTATAAATTCTTACAGAATGGTGGGGGATCTAATTTTGGAAAAGGTTATATTTGCAAACAAACACTTCAAGGATATACTAGTTTTTGTATCATATTTTCATCAAATGATAAATTTGGTTTAAATTATACAAAAGTTTGTACTATATAACTGATAACTGAAATCAGTTTACAATGGCAAACCAACGTGATAGGCAACTAAAGTCTACATCTAATGAAAAATCAATCAGTCAACATGGAAATGTGACAAGACACATGAGAATTCACACTGGGGAGAAAGAGCATCAGTGTACAGTGTGTGAGAAATCATTCAGTAAAAAGGGAAATCTGAAAACCCACATAAGAATCCACACCGGTGAGAAACCTTATGAGTGTAGTCAATGTGATAAGTGTTTTAATCAAAGTAGCGCCTTGACCAGCCACATGAGAATCCACACTGGAGAGAAAAAATATCAGTGTGTAGTGTGTGAGAAATCATTCAGTCGAAGTGGAAATCTGAAAAGCCACATAAGAATCCACACTGGGGAGAAACCTTATGAGTGTAGTCAATGTGGCAAGTGTTTTAGTGACAGTGGCACCTTGACCAAGCACATGAGAACCCACACCGGGGAGAAAGAATATCAGTGTATAGTGTGTGAGAAATCATTCAGTCACAGTGGAAATCTGAAAAGCCACATAAGAATCCACACTGGGGAGAAAGAATATCAGTGTACAGTGTGTGAAAAATCATTCAGTGAGAAGGGACTTCTGACAAGACACATAAGAATCCACACTGGGGAAAAAGAATATCAGTGTACAGTGTGTGAGAAATCATTCAGCCGAAGTGAAACACTGAAAACCCACTTGAGAATCCACACCGGTGAGAAACCTTATGTGTGTAGTCAATGTGGCAAGTGTTTTAATCAAAGTAGCAACTTGACCAGCCACATGAGAATCCACACACAAGAGAAAGAACATCAGTGTACTGTGTGAGAAATCATTCAGCCATAAGGAATATCTGCCAAGACATGTGAGAATCCACACTGGGGAGAATCAAAACTGTTTCTAATAAGCAGACTGAATTATCATCATATTGTGCGGAATGAACTGGTTCTTGCAAAGTCGTCTGCATTTCATGCCTCAAGTTAACCCTGTGACATCAAATTGAAGAATCTCATGCTATCAATACGTAAATTCAATCCAAGTTCAACTTCTCACTATACCTTAAAGATAGCAACTGTGAAAAGACGTACCATGGATATTTTTATAATCTGTTTAGTGTACCACAGTCTTAGGTAAAATGATTTGTTTTGTCTGTGTTTAATAAGGACAACATTTTGCTGTATATAACATTCTCTTAACTTTAAAGATATATCACTATAATTAAGAACAAAAACATTTTGGATGATAATGATGTGAGCTATAGTGGACTATAATAGTGTTATATTTCCAAATCTGTGTGTGAACATCAACAAAGGATAAGACCAAAATGGATACAAGGATAGTGTGCAATGATTGGCATATGGACTTCTGTTATTAAGTAACCTCTAATTTTAATTATATGTTAACCAAACTACTATTATTTTTAATATTCCTTAATAATATGATGTGTAAGTAATTAACTGCTATGCTTGACAAAACTGCTAATTTTGTAACTTTAAAAAGTGTTCTAATGCATTTTCTTTCCAATCCAAGTGTTAAATAATGATTTAGAAAAGTAGGGTTTATGTCTTAAAACTTAGAATATTTGCTATTAATCTGATTTTTTTTTATTTTTATACTTATATTTACCTGAACTACGAATGTATATTAATGACTGACTAATTGTATATATGATGAGTATCTCATGTATACCTCAAAATCAATAGTATGTAACTTAATAAGATATTACTATCATATACTCTGAAGATGTGTTTCATTGTAACATTATTTTTCCACTGACCCCCGCGAAAAAAAGGCCTATTTGGCTTGTATTATTGTGATTTTTTTAGGCCTTTTGGTCACTTATATAATGCAATGTGAAAGTGTAAAACATATTTGGATTGTAGGATTTGAAATATTGGTCATTGTACAATATATAAATATTTGTATGACTAATGTTCAGTGGAAGTTTTCGGGAATTCTCTCATTAAATTGAATCAATTATTTGATGCTGACTTATCCATTTGAACCGGACATTTGGGTAGTCATCGTCGAAGTATGTAATATTGTCAGAAATATGTTAATTTTTCCTTCTACGCGATATTAGTTCTAGGCTAATACTTAATTTATTACTGTATTTTTTTTTGTGACTTGGGAATTACGGTGTAATTTGAATGATCGAAATACTGTCTTTTATTGTGAATTATACGTTGAAAATCCATAGTAATTTGTACTGTGAATTTTATTTTGGGCCAATAATGTCTTCAATATTATTTTTTCATATTTATAATCATCTTTATCCTAATTACAAATAATCATGACAGTAGGTCCAAATCAGTCATATATATGACATAAATGTAATTTGTACAATTTGTAATTGCATTTAAATCTTTTCTTATAATTAATGTTATATAAAATAATTGTAGGTGTAATAATTGTACTGTATTATCATACATGTGAAAAATTCTTATTTGAAATAAATAATTTTTTTGAAGCTAAACGAGGATGTCCTACCTTAGATTATATGGTTCTACTGTAGACAAGGTCAAAGGTATGCTTCAGGTCCACACCTATATGTTTGTGAGAACATGTAAGGTCAGTTAAGGATTGGTCAGTCTATACTAGTTATAACTGGTTCTTCTATTCATTGTATTGTCTTGTACAAACTGGTTCTAACCGGCTAGGGTCTACCTCCTATAAAGAGAGCAGGTGTATTGATGGAGAATGCTATGAATAAATCTGAGACCACAAACTCATATTTCCATCCATCACAAACCTTATGAGTGTAGTCAATGTGGCAAGTGTTTCAATCAAATGGCGCCTTGACCAGCGACATGAGAATCCACACTCGGAAGAAAGAACAAATCATTCAGCTGCAGTCATAAGGAATATCTGTCAAGTCATGTGAGAATCCACTCGGCAACCTCCAAACAGGAATCATAACGTCCATGACAGACTTACTGTTGAAAGATCTAAATAACTAACCTGTAACATTTTTATGGATAAATAAACTGTTTTGTATATACCTCTTGGTTTTTTTCTATTCACTAATAAAGAAAGAGCAGCATTTAGTGTGACGATATTAGCAGGATAGTTTTCACTTTGGCAGTGATGTGGTAACGATACTTGATTTAGATCTAACCTGTGGTAATTCACCGTTCTTTGTTAATGCTGCAGATACGTGTGTACAATTAGTCTATACGTATCTGTATCTTTAACATCAAAATCATATTCTTCATTACCATCTTCATCCTCACAATCATAAACCACAATAGTATTTAAAACCCAGTAACTTTCAATACATTTCATATCTCATATTATCATATGTATGAAGTTGTGTAATTCATGATGTTTAAAGATGTAACTTAATGTAATTATTGAAACGTACGAAACTTCAAAAAAAAGCAAAAAACAATCATCGTCAATGCTGCAGATATATATGTGCAAATAGACCATATGCATCTGCATCTTTATCATCAATTTCACCTTCATTACCATTATCATCATCATTTATTATTGTTATCAAAAATAGTCTGCCAAAAAACAATACCATTTCATACCAATACATTTCATATAATCACATGAAGTTATGGATTTTTTGATGTAAATAATGTAATATATTTGTATAGTTCATGTGTAAAGTTATGTATTTAATGATGTGTTTAATAATGATGTTAATAATGTAATGTCGCTGTAAGAGGACGTTATGATTCCTGCTTGGAGGTTGTCGAGTGGATTCTCACATGTCTTGGCAGATATTCCTTATGACTGAATGATTTCTCACACAGTACACTGATGTTCTTTCTCCAGAGTGTGGATTCGCATGTTGTTGGTCAAGGTGCTACTTTGATTAAAACACTTGCCTCATTGACTGCACTCATAAGGTTTCTCCCCCGTGTGGATTCTCATGTGGCTTTTCAGATTTTCACTATGAATGAATGATTTCTCACACACTGTACACTGATATTCTTTCTCCCAAGTGTGCATTCTCATATGTTTTGTTAGATGTCCCTTTACACTGAATAATTTCTCACACACTGTACACTGATGTCCTTTCTCACCAGTGTGGATTCTCATGTGGTTGGTCAAGGCACTACGGTCACTAAAACACTTGCAACATTGACTGCACTCATAATGTTTCTCACCGGTGTGGATTTTCAAGTGGGTTTTCAGATTTTCTCTTCGTCTGAATGATTTCTCACACACTGTACACTGATGTTCTTTCTCCCCAGTGTGGATTCTCAAGTGTGTTTACAGATTTTCACTTTGGCTGAATGATTTCTCACACACTATACACTGATATTCTTTCTCTCCAGTGTGGATTCTTATGTCTCTTGTCAGATTTTCACTTTGGCTGAATACTGTACACACTGTACACTGATATTTCTTCTCACCAGTGTGGATTCTCATGTGCCTGGTCAAGTTGCTACTGTCACTAAAACACTTGTCACATTGACTACACTCATAAGCTTTCTCCCCAGTGTGAATTCTCATGTGGCTGGTCAGATGTCCACGTTGACTGAATGATTTCTCACACACTGTACACTGATATTCTTTCTTTCCAGTGTGAGTTTTCATGTGCTTGGTCAAGTGTCCACTGTCACTAAAACACTTGCTACATTGACTACACTCATAAGGTTTCTCACCGGTGTGGATTCTCAAGTGTCTTTTCAGATTTCCCGTCACACTGAATGATTTCTCACACACTGTACACTGATGTTCTTTCTCCCCAGTGTGGATTATCATGTGTGTTTTCAGATGTCCAATTTGACTGAATGATTTCTTACACACTGCACACTGATGTTCTTTCTTTCCAGTGTGGATTCTCATGTGTATGGTCAAGTTGCTACTGACACTAAAACACTTGCCACATTGACTACACTCATAAGGTTTCTCACCGGTGTGGATTCTCATGTGTCTGGTCAAGGCACTACGGTCACTAAAACACTTGTCACATTGACTACACTCAAAAGGTTTCTCACCGGTGTGGATTCTCAAGTGGGTTTCGAGATCTCCCCTCAAACTGAATGATTTCTCACACACTATACACTGATGTTCTTTCTCTCCAGTGTGGATTTTCATGTGGCTGGTCAAGTTGCTGCTGACACTAAATAACTTGCCACATTGACTACACTCATAAGGTTTCTCACCGGTGTGGATTCTCAAGTGGGTTTTCAGATGCCCACTTTGACTGAATGATTTCTCACACACTATATACTTATGTTCTTTCTCCCCAGGCAGAATACTCATGTGTCCTGTCAGATTTCCACGTTGACTGGATGATTTCTCATTTGATGTTGACTTTAATTGCAAATCACGTTGGTTTGCCATTGTAAACTGATTTCAGTCATGTGATAATAGTACAAATTTTTGTATAATTTAATCCAAATTTATCATTTGATGAAAATATGTTGCAAAAACTAGTATATCCTTGAATTGTTTATTTTCAAATATAACCTTTTCCACATACAGACCTTCCACCATTATGTAAGAAATTTATAACATATAGCCATTTATAATTTTCTTCTTATTTTGCTACTTTGCTGAATAACAAATCTCAATAAGAAAAACCCGAAATTAATTCTATTTACAGAATAAAATTCATTGTCTTACTATATTATTTGTTTATCAAAATCTACTTTACTATAGAATTTAACAGCAAAAAGTAACATTTACAATTTGTAGTCACAATGCACCGCCCTCCATTTCTATTCACTAAATGCTGCTCTTCCTACATATACATAAAGTTCATCTTAACACAGCACAAGAAATTCTTAAATTGATTGACAGTTTCGACACTTGCTGTAGCCATTTTCAAAATCTCTCTTGCTCTCACCACTTTACATTTTACACCAGGTCATTTGCAATATAAATGTATTCATTTATAGTCCTCATCCAAATCTTTGTTCTCACGACTTAACATTTACACCAGGTCATTGGCAATGTAAATCTGAAAGCTTATAGTTGTGATCCAACTATTGCTCTCACGAAAATAATTTAAGCCAGGTCATTGGCAACATATTACTGTAAATGTGGTGGTTGATAGGGAAACAGGTGGATTTGACTCAAATCCTATTTTGACCACAGTCAAATGCCTGTTTATGATATGGTCGAGGACCCTCGAGTTTTGTTCAAATCCACCTGTCGGGAAGCAAGAAGATTCGTCCGAATCGCAATTCTACAATGTGGTCGAAAATAGTCAGCATGATAGAAAATAAATGTAAAAATGTAATGATTTATACCCGTGATCCAAGTATTTTGCTCTAACGACTTTACATTTTACACCAGGTCATTGACAATGTAAATGTGGTTATTTATAGTCGTTATCCAAGTCTTGTTTACATTTTACACCAGGTCATTGACACTTTTATTGATCCTCAATTGATCATTTCTCATATGCTTGTATCGGCAGCACATTCAGCGCACAATGCTAATCACTCACATAATCACTCACTCTTTCCACCCAATGACCTGTGCCTGATTACCGTGTAGGTGCCACGCAGCTGTGTGCAACTGTTTATGTCCGTGTCACACAGGCTAAAATCAGGGGTGGCGTATTGACAGCGTACGGAAAAAGTGCAAAATGTTCCAGTTCGTCCTCAAGTGGGATTTGAACCCACGACCTCTGGGTTGAGATGATAACAGACCAAGTATGTAAGCTGGGGGTTACAGAGACATCGGTTCAGCCGAGTAACCTTTTAACAGCTCGCTGCTTGGGATGATGGTATCATTCTGGTCTCACAACCTTGAGGTCGTGGGTTCGAGTCCTGCCAGGGCCACTTGATATAGTTAAATGGAAGCTTAGGGTTGTAAAACCTGTCTTCAGCTATATCTATTGTTGGTAGAAATATGCTTGCTAAAAAGACATGTGAGAGAGAGAAGTATAAAAACAACTTTTCATAGTAGGGATCGATGGCAGAAGTACGAAACGTGATCTGCTTGCGTCATGAGTTTGCGGCCCGTCCACGGCAGACTCAGTGTGGCCAAAGAATTACGTCGTAGTCTGCCACTACATTGTCGATCTTCACACAGCGTGTTGCCACTATCGAGGTGGTGCCAACACCAAGCCGAGATTTGGAAGCCTTGTTAAAAGACGTGTCCCGTGTGGAGGAGAGCCACCCTCTGCACGCAAAAGAACTGACCTAGCTTGAAAGCAATAGCTTGTGTGAATGTTTGTGATCCCTCCACACCCCCCTCTAGGCTCAGTTCTCTCTGGGAAAATTCCTAAACCTGCCAAAGCCCATCTGGAGGTGTTTTATGTACCAATACCACGTCGCCTTCTCTCTGCTATTAAATCATCAGTAAGTTGGTGGCTGCAGAGTATCCGCAACAAACAAACAAACAAACAAACACACAAACAAACAAACAAACAAACAAACAAACAAACAAACAAATACATGGAAACCAAAAGCCCCGTGACCGAGTAAAAGGCCAGTGATCTCAGTGATGCTTGGGCTGTTTTAGCTGTACATTTCAATCACTGGCATCTCTTTTTTTTACCAACATATAAACTATTAGCTTCGTGGTTTCCCTACTATTCTTGTTAGACTTTTTATTAGGTGGTATACGTTACAAAAGTATGTTGTACAATGGGGCACACATATTTCAGATCCCTTTTATGTATCTAATGGTGTCCCACAAGGGCGTATTCTATCTCCATCCTTCTTTAACTTGTTCATGGACGATCTTAGTTTATTATTAAATGCCTCAGATGATGGGTGCTAAATTTTACTAACCTAGTTTTTTCATCAAAAGGCTCAAAGACGAATCATTTGTTCTATGCTGATGATGCTGTTTTGTTAGCTCCGTCACCAGCTGCATTGTAAAAACCTATTAAATGTTTGTAACTTGTATGCCCATAACTATGAATTGATGTATAATTTTAGAACTCAAAATATAAAATTTTAAAGAAAAACTGTTTACTATGTGTGTTTTAAACCAAAGTTTTTACGTAACATTCATGTTTCCCAAGTTTCAATTAGATTGTGAGAAGTTGAAAGCCAGTTCATAAATATTTAGGTGTTTTATTCACAATCAGCTATGCGATAATGATGATATTGAAAGACAAATGAGAAGTACTTATGCAAGAGGTAATTTAATTATAAAAAGGTTTCGTCACTGTACAGATGATGTTAAAGTTAAACTGATTAAGTTGTATTGTTGTAATTTTTATGGTACATGTCTATGGTCTACGTATACTCAAGAATGTAGGAAAAACTTATTACTACTTTTAAACGAATCTTCAGAGGACTATTTAATTGTGATAAATATAATACTACGCTAACAATGATAAATATGCATGTTGATCCTTTTATTGTTATTGAAAGAAAACTCGTATTTGGTTTTCGTAATCGTGTGTTTTTAAGTGACAATTCCATTTTATCAGCAATTACCGATTGTGATACATTTCAAAGATCCAGTCTTAATTTAGTATGGAACGTACGATTGTTCTAATTTTTTAAACTTCTTAATGTCTATAATTGTATATAATTTTAGCTTTTTCTTTTATCTATGGATATTTATGTGTTTTAATGCATGTTAATATCTGAAATAAATAAATAAATAATAATAATAATAATTTCATGCCGTTTTGGCTGTAGTTTCGTGCCGGTTTGGTATGCAAATTTGGTGCCGTTTTGGTTTTGTGCCGAGTTCACTGGTATCCGACCGGTCTGTAAAAATAGCCGGTCACATCTGAAATATAATACTACACTCCAACAGCAGGTGCTACCTTTGCAAGACTAAACTAAAACAAAAATTTGGTTGATCTTAATATTTAATATTGCTCAGTAGTCCAACATGAATGTTGATATGGAATTACGAAAGGTAAAAACTGTTCTTATAGGGTACTGAAAGGTAGACCTTTCGAGTGATCACTTTTAAGTTTGAATGAGCAGTGCGGTCTAGATTTCACATTGAGAGTGGATAGATGCATGTGTTGTCATGCAACTGCATATTTGATCATGCATTGATTTGAATTAAACAGCACGGTACTACCTATCAAATACGTTGCAGTGGCCTAACATGTACCGAAGTTTGTTTTGGTTTTAGTACCCCAATGTTCTATTTTGACGAACTGTCAAACGAAAATCTCCAAATGACCCACTAATGACGGCAAAGTTCGTGAATATGCGTATATATTCATATGATAAGTCTAAATGACTTTCCCCCTATATACTAAGACTATAGATTGTATTTTAATGGTCCACACGCACCTTTTGTCGCATAACTTCCTTTAACCAAAACCATTTAGAGCACTGCACACCCACTTCGTGCATGTTAATGTTTAAACAATTGTCACACAGCTATTAATGAGCCCACAATAGTGTTTGATGTGTCAAAATAAAGCTACTTACTTATATTGTTGCATGATAAACATAATTGTTATGATTCATTAAAATCATATGATCTATGGTGCAATTCGTTGCATGCACACCCAGGGTCCGTATTCTCGTACGTTTCGGTACGCCGAATCGGCCATTTTTCACCGAATTTGTCGCCCAAATTGACATATGCTATTCTCAAAAAATTTGCAGCAGTGAAAATGTTATTTTAACTGCCGATTCGTGCGACACCTAAATAGGTCTCGCACGATAAGAGAAAATGTCTATTTTGG
The DNA here is from genome assembly GCA_019095985.1 of Streblospio benedicti. Classification (NCBI taxonomy): domain Eukaryota; kingdom Metazoa; phylum Annelida; class Polychaeta; order Spionida; family Spionidae; genus Streblospio; species Streblospio benedicti. Next base: position 60,036,885 of record CM032669.1, on the reverse strand, counting down.
ATAAAATTCCAGCATTTATGTCAGATCAATTTATATGGCTTTTCAATAAATGAACAAGTCTTTCAAAATGAAATGATTAGGGTACATAGAAGTAAATTAAAGTACTTTTCTAATTAAGGACAAAATTTTATTCACCAGGGAAAATACTCTTTCAAGTAGCTGCAGTAACTACTAGCTACAACTGTCTTTTTGTTTTGGTTTGTTGCTCTTGACATGCCATTGTTTACAAATAAAGCAGACGATACAGCCGTCAAAACAATAACTTTTTTCTCCAGAAAAATAAAATTAACAATAAGTCTTGTCGCACGAACTGTGCGAAATTCGTTGGGGCGAAAAAAGATATTGCTGTACTAGAATACAATTTTCTAACGAATCGGCCCAACGATAGTAATTGAATTCGGGCGAATCCATTCGGCGATACATATGAGAATACGGACCCAGTTCGTGCGTGGCGATAATCAGGGATTTGAAAATGTTTATTTACATTAGATCTTACTAGAAATTTTATTTTTTCACTTTGGCATCGGGAAAGCAATAATTTTTAAAGTAGTAATATTGTGTGGTAATTGTTAGGAGCCTAACAATTTTATTTGAATAACACACGAACTGGATGTGCTCTATTGATATGTCATACATATGATCTTGATGTGTCTCTATTACATGATATTTTCTTAAGAGGTCAAATTGCGTATTATCACATCCCATGTATGTCTTGGCCCACAGCATACAAGTTCACATATTCTGCTATACATTGAATGGTGTAAATAATAAAAAGTCAGACTAGAGTATTACTTACCACTTCCCATTATGTTCCAGGCGTTTCAAGAGCTGCAGACGAAGATGATTACGAGTCAGCAGCAATTAAAGGTCTCCGACATGCAGATAGAAGCTCTAAAGCGGCAAATGACACACGCAAAGCTTGTGGATCAGGAAATTTCCACTTTACCTCCAGATACAAGAACGTATGAAGGGATCGGTAGAATGTGCGTGATTTAATTGATACTGGTATTTCACTGTAGTTAGAATTGTATTTTGTCGTTGATAGCATACTTAAAATCACAGCCGTAGAGGACATTGTGAATTAATTTTAGTCCAGTATAATGAGGAAAATCCAATATTTTTTACTCAGATGCCCGTGTTCGATATGCGTCAGTAGTTCGTCACTTGAATTATTCAGTGGTTGTATTAAATTTGAGTTTCGTTAGTACGGTGTTACACTTTTACCAGGGTTGGCAATCTTCCGGAAGTTTGCTATTTCTTCCGGGACAGCGGATAAAATGCGGAAGAAACTGGAAGAAATGGTTTCTTCCCGGAAGAAATGCAGAAGAAATGGAAGTTTGGTTTCAGGTCCAAATGATTTGATCAGTAAAATATGTTTTATGTACATCTGAATTAGTATGACTGTCTTAACTAATCAGAACCTGTTATTGGTCAAATATTAAGAGAACTAAAAGTCTATTGGAAGAAAGAAACACAAAATTTATTCATAATTTATCAATTTTATTCAATATTTATCAACTTCATTCAATTGTTACATGCATTGTTACATGGATACAGCATTCATTACATATTACAGTTAAAATATTATAAAAAGAAACAAGTTCTTTTATATGGGGAATGGGGATATTGAAATTCTTACTATGTTGTGACAAGCATTCTATCAACACTTGTGTGGCTTCCTTTATTTCATATTAAGAAGTGACTAACTAGATCAAAGGACAGTCTGAGGAAGTTCTAACATTTTGCTCCCTTTAAAGTCAAGCCACTAAACAATTCAAGTTCTTACTGTGTTGTAGGAAGATTTTGTTGAAGTGCAATTACATTTTACTTGGGATTCATAGAATTTGCTACATTCATAGTTAATAGCTAAATACAGCAAATAAATAACACAAATATACATATAACTATTGCAGAGAATTTAGCAAGTATGCTAATATCTTTAGCTTGAGTCAAAATTATTATTTGGTTATCATAGATGCTTACTATTAGGTTAAAAAAAGGTACAAATTACTCGCGAAAAAAATATGGAATTTGGTATTTCTTCCGGACGGAAGAAATGAGGAAGTTTCCGCAGAAGTTTCCACCAGCGGAAGAAATTGCCAACCCTGACTTACCCTACCCGCCAAACACACCTGTTCAAAATGTAAGCAAAATGATTTTCATTCAAGAAACTTTTGTGAGGATACAACCACAGAATAACGCAAGTAACAAACTGCTAACGTATGTCGACGTGCTGGCGATCTCACCCAGTATGTATTACCAAATGTCCATTTATTGTGTGATGGCTCCAAAAGATTTTGTTTACAATATATATGACATATTGTTTTTATCATATTATCAATATATATGTATTATATTATTAACATATATTTTGTAGCCTGCTCAAGCAATTTCAAATTATTTACTGTGCATTTATTATGTTTTGGGGAATGTTTTCGATCAAGATCAGCTGATCAAGATATCAAAGATAATCATATTTTGATGTTTAGATTGTTAGATTGACGCTCGATCACAAACAATTTCTAAGACAGTAGTGTGGCCGACTCCATCAAATAGTGCCTGCAGTTCTGGGCATGAGCTACCACAATCACACAACTTGTTTTTTATATTTGCAGGTTCTTACTACAACCTATTGATACGCTCAAAACAAATCTAGATGAAAAAGTGAAAAGTACTCAAGAGAAAGTAAAAACCATTGAGGTATTTAAGACTTTCTATACTGGTTGATATTAATCTTTATAAGGAAAATGTTTATGATGTTTTTAAATCATTTTGATGTACCAACCTGGGGTGTAGTAAATATATTATGATTATCTTCATTTTGTACTATTTTTCATTTTCTTTATTTTTTTCTTTTAGAGTAACAAGCAGTATCTTGAAAGAAGCATGAAAGAAAGTGAAAACAGTTTAAGAGAACTTGTTTTGTCAAAGCAAAATTCACAGAGGAACAATTAGTTTTCAACATCTTTTCATAATAAATACAGATTTTTATTTGTATCATATTTATCAGTGCATTTTTGCATTTGTTTTTGGATATGATAATACAGGTCTGATATCTAAACGTAAATTATCTTTGATAATACTTGTTGTAAACATGCATAGTTTGCAATTCTTTTAATGAAAGTATTCTTTTTTATTAGATTTAATTTTTATCAAATCATCCTCAAAACATTTTGTGATTGTCCTGAAATCATAATGCCCTCAGTTGTGTTTTTTGTTCTGTCCTCCATTAGTTTGTAATGGTCATGTACATTAATATTGTAAGTGTAGTAGAAATAGATCGAAGTAAAACATCATACAGAATGGATAATTTGAAACCTGGTATTTAAATTTTGCAACTGGAAACCGTTGAGGACTGAAAGAAGAATTCAAAGTTCTATAAAACCAATCGCTCAATTTTGCTATACACACAATTCGGTTATTTTAATTTTTTTTTCACCACCACCTGACCATCTTTGGGCACATTTGATGTTCCGAATAATAGGTGAAAAATGGGAGAAAAATGGGAGACGATGAACTCAGCAGAATCTTAAATATTTTGCAGACATGTTATAAGCCAACAACGGAATTTTGTGGGTAGCCTATTTGTATGTGATTCATCCTCAATTTTGCTACGTTGTTGAAAAATTGCGAGTAGTTTACTTGTGTGATTGGAATGTGTTGCAGCAGTTTGTGGCTCTTTTCTACTGTTTTAAATTGTATTCCTTTTGTGAAAATAAAATGTTGAAAAATATTTTGTCCATTATTTAAACTATCAGGTCCAGACCATGAAATGGATTTGAAATTGTGTCTGATAAATCAAAATTAGCCGCTTTAATGCTGATTAAGCTTTAAAAAAAATCTTTGTTACATTATAAAAGACCATAGAATTTTTGGACTAGAATAAAAATTTAGTTGTGAGGAATTTATTCACAATGGAGTCTTTACGGATGCAAATGTGTTGCATTGCCCATTTGAACGGCGGTAAATTTGGGAAAATATTATTCTAAACTCAACGCAGGATAAAATATTAAGTCCTGAATAAATGCATTATTACAGCGTTCCCAGCAGGAATAAGCTGCTGTGAAGGAATGGTGTTATTTTTTTCTGAATGCTCAATGCTGGGTGCATTGTGAATGCAACATTCATAATGCACACTGAGGTAGTGCTCCGTACTATTATTATCAAATTATCCTTTTTAAATGTAAATGTAACTGATACAAATAAAATGCATATGTGCGGATGTGTTGAGGGGAAGCTGTGATTGAAGACACCTTGAAAATGTCAACCCCCGTGTATTTCTACAAAGTGTCTTCAGGAGCATACAATATTATTCCCAGTTTCATGTTTATTTTTTTTTTCAATATTGTAATTTCATGTTTAGTTTATTGAATTATCATTTAAATGTGTATGAAACTGATACAAATTTTGAAGTAAAATGCATAACAACTATTTTATATCAATCTTTATAATATTGACTTTTTCATATCACATACAAAATTGATATCCAAGCGTCCTCTATTGCGTAATTCATACTCTCCACTTCCATATTGACGGGGTGACAATTTTCACTTTCTTTATATCCAGACCAAGAATGTCATTCGCACCACAACAATAATCACTCATTTTCAACAGTCTTTGATTTAGTCCGTTGATATCTTACTTTGGCATTGCGTAACATATCCTTAAACGGAGTTTCACTTTCATTTGGCGTTTTAAGAATGCCGATTTTGCGCCTGATTGTGGGGAATCTTATGGCGACGTTCTGTATCAGTCCGTAGACGCTGGAGCAAGTCCAGTACAGGCACATACACTGCAAAACAAACACCAGTTTGACATACAAATTTAAATATAACATTACCAGTTAACGAGACTTGCTGAAGATGAACAAATTCTCAAAATGTGCTTGTTTTTTTTATTTTAGTATAAATCTAGAAGCATTTCCCTTTTTAAAAATGTATGACACTTTAGGGGTTTCGGGAATAGAATTTGGTTTGTGAACCATACAAAAGATCATGTATACAATTTCGGTACAGTCAAAATTCACATTGACTGAATTTTTCATTGTATTTTGTATGATCTTTTGTATGGTCCATAAACCAAATTCCATTCCCGAAACCCTTAAAGTGTTATACATTTTTAAAAAGGGAAATGAATGCACTTTTATACTAAAATAAAAAACAAGAACATTTTGAGAATTTTTTTATCTTTATCTCCAGCAAGTCTCCCTAACAAAATGCATCCAAATGATAAGCTGGGAGTTTAGATATCATGGAAATGTGGAATATTTACAGTCCACCTCAAATTCAATCACTCTTTACTTTCACAGAAACTTTTTTCTTTTTGAATTAATTAAACTTTATTGATAACTTATATACAATTGTTTACACATAATTAAATGACATGATAATATCAATGAAAATGTGATAAATATATACATAAATGTAGTAGATATATACAGTGACAAAGAAAAGTCATAATTCATAATATAATCTGTGTGCTACGGTAACGGTAATTTTTCAAATTAAGCAATGCAATAACTACTGTAAAACTAGAATATTTCGTGGCTATTAAATTCTGCGATTTTCATCTATAAATTATTTAGTGACTATTTAATTTTGCGATTTTGGTCCATCCTGGACCTACTTTACATAGGCAATTAATGTTTGCTGACTATTTAAGTTTGCGTTTTTGCACCTACCCACGAAAATGTAACAAATGTACAAATGTAATTATTATTATTATCATTATTATTACTTACACTGGGCACGGACGCGGCGATGGGGATCATGACGAGACAGACGCCGCGCATGAAGACAGTAATCCCCCGCGCCAGACCGTGCTGTCTCTCGGTCCGCAGAGAGTGCATCTGAAACACAGCGACAAATCGTCACTCACAAGTGCTGATTTGATTTATTTTATTATAGTGACATGGTATACATATGAATAGCATAATACAATATGTTATACAGGTTATACCCAGCCTTTCAGGGCTTATCAGTTACCTTTACAATTACTAAAGAAAATAAGATGAGACTTTATATGAGTATATACAAACACTAAGTGCTGGTATCAACAACTGTATTGGACCGCAGGCCACGCAGCTTAACCCCCCCCCCGGGGATTTTTGGAGACCTATATTTTCTAAAATTATTTTGTTCAAGGTGCTCAGAACTGGTTGTCTGCCTGCAAAATGTTGGTGGGCGTGACCGTGGCAGCTTTTGCGAAGAAGCTATCAGTGTGTCCTTTTCAATTCATTCTCCCCGGATGCACTGAACAAATATAGTCTGTACAAAAATACAAAAAAGCTAACACACTTGTAAGGAACATGATGCTTTTGGGAAAAAACCCTGACAAAACTCACTATTCTAAAGCATTTGTACTTAAGTACGGTACATGTAATATTTATTGTGTTGCATAGGTGGTAACTTTATTTTTCATGAGGGATCTATACTCTAGATTACGACTCTAATGAGATTTCAGTTAACTTTAAAATTGACCAAATTATCAACACGTTTGAACTGGTAGTTTGAATGTAGAACACTGTTTGTGTTTCAAAATATCTTTTTAATTTTGAAATGTTTCAGAGAAAATAAGCAATTCTGCAGGAAACCGACGCGTCACACGTCATGTGACGTCCAGCAAAGTGAACACATTGCAAACGCACGGGAAATTTTCTGGTGTTTTAAACAATATCTCTATGGTTAAATGGTTAAGTTACTGGACATTGTGTTGTTCTTAATGAAATATAACAACAATTCAATTTTTATGAATAACTGTATATATTTTTTCCCAATTTTTATACTTTATGAAATCATATCCTGTCACAATACACAAGCGTTCTCTAGAGAGCGTCAGACGCTGAACGATATCTCATACTTCCGGCTTCTTGAATTAATTAGTTTGGTGCATAATATTAACGAATACTTAAATCGGAATGAACATTACAGACAGATTTGGATGAAAGTTTACTATTGGCTTTAATCATATTCAACACCTATGTTAAAAAATGTAAACGTTTGATCGTCGGACGTTTTTGCTGTTGAGCGTAATAATAATGAGTTGAGCGTATTTGTTTACGTCAATGCGGCACTCGTGCGTTTGTTGTCCACGAAAAGGAAGTGAGGCTTTTCCTGAGAATATTTATTGTATGAAATGAAGTTGGAGCAAAAATAAAGCAAAATACAACTATGAAGTGACCAAATTGATGGTAGTAATATCATTTGGTACTTCAAAGAATGAACACATCCGTTTTCCTGCCACTGCTGTCATGTGACTGCCGCCGCCATGGCGATCACGTGACAAACTAAGGACTGTCATTTGGCCTGAAGAAGTTCTTGCAATAAGAACGAAAGCCTCGCCAAAAGTGAGTTCTACTGGTTCCTAATTGCATCTTAAAATTCTTGTTTGTATTTGGTACCTGTTTAATGCGGTGTTTTTACCTCATTGACAGCCAGGTTTGCAGTGTGTTTTTGATATTTTGTAACTAGGGGTCCTACTGTGTCACCCCACCAATAAGTGAGAAATTCAAGATGGCCGCCACGATGGTCGCTGGCTCATAAAAAGTGCTATATCTTACTGGATATTGAAGATAGAAACACGATTCTGGTGTCTAAGGGTATGTTTGTGATGGTGAGGAATCCATTGATATAGGAAAAAACTGAATCTACCTCGTTGACAGCCAGGTTTGCGGCGGCCATGATGAGCGGGAGTGCGAGCGTCGCGTCCGGTAGCAGCAGGTCGGGGAACCACAGCGCTCCGCCCACAGACAGGGCCGGCGTCAGCACAGAGACAGCTGACAGACAAAACACTCAAAACATGGCAACAAAATCTTTTTCTTTGTATATTCTTGTATGAATTCATTTGTGAACAGGAAGCTATTGCTTTAAAATTTAAATAAATATATTTATGTACATTTTAGACTTTTTGGAATATTAAGCAGTGACAGAAATATACAAAGAAAATAGGATAGCAATCAGATTGCAGTATTCAAACAGGTCACATAAATTATGTTAATCCACTCTCAGCAGGCAAAACATTTCAGAGGTCAATTTGCTTGACATCTGATACTCAGAGAGGCTGGCGTGGGCATCTAGAACAAAAGAATTGGCATTCTATCATTCGGTGCAAAAATCACCGCCAATAACCCATTCGGATTGGTTGAGAGGCGTTCTAAATTTGCCGATTTACACGCTGCTAGGACTTACTGTGATTTACTGCACCCGTGGAAACGCACAGTCTAAATTAAACTACTTTGTTGCAGCGCACCTGTTCGCGTATATCAAGATATTAAAAGTTTGCGTGTACATTTGGTATGTTTAATGATTAATGGAAACTGTAATTGTATTTTCTTCATGATAGACTGGTGTTTGACCACTCGATTGTTGTGTCAATCGTCGTGAAATTGAGTAGGCTTTTTACGTCTGATTTGCTCAATTTCACGACAATTGATACGACAATCGAGTGGTCAAATCCTGCAGTGCGTACCTCCACCGCCGGGCAGGGGGAGGGCGCCGGCCATGTTCCTCAGGGCGAAGCTGACGCTGATCCACAGGGGCAGCTGAACCCACGCCACCACCGTCGTCTTGAGGGGGTGGCAGTTCTCACGCACGTACATGTCTCGCACCACGCGCCGCATCTAGTGAACAGGACACATAAGAGGGGGCTATGCAGCCTTGATGAAAATCAATACACCAACATTTTTTTTATCCTAAATCACCAGTCACCAATACATTTCATTATCTTTCACGGATCACAAGAAATTGTAATTGAATAGGTTTCATCACATTTCACACACTTAAATACACAGGCAATTTACAAATCACACTCAAGATTTTGGGCAAATCACCAATCACAGCCTTTGTAATGAGCAGATCACCAGTCACCAATGATAGGTTCCATCACATTTCACACACTTAAATACAGGCAATTCACAATTCACGCTCAAGATTTAGGGCAAATCACCAAACACATTTTTGCTATATGACCCCCTCATATAACAGAAACCCTGATGCAATTACATTTGTTGCCAGTACTACATAGGATCAATTATATAAAAGTATTATTGTTTGTTCTTGAGGCATTCATAACTTGGCACCAGAATATATATGTGATTTGATATCTGTGAAATCAAATGACCGTTACTCTTTAACTCTTTGACGGTCGCCGTATTTTGGACGTGTGACGTACATTCACATCACACAATGTCATTGATTTTCAGATTTTGTTGTCGTAGATACTGCGAGTTCTGCAGGTTTACTGAAGAGCCTAAATATTATCATACTTATCCAGGATATGTGGAATGCGATGCAGATTCTTATTTTCACACTTAGAGCTCATAATATTTTGCATTTTGTAAGACATAGTAAGACATAGAGATTTTGTTAATGTTGCTCCACGTTTATGGAATGGTTTACCGTGAGCTCTTAGAAATTGCACTGATTTAAATACTTTGAAGAGGCTTTTAAAAACTCATTTGTTTAATCAACAAGTAACACTAATTTTGTGATAAATCCTTAAAAAACTTACTCTATTGTCTTAATATTTTCGGACATTTTCAATGTCCATCGTCTGAGACTTTTCTGTCACCAGGTGGCAGCACGTGACAGAAGTAGAAGTCGGTCAGTGTTTGTGGTTGGGGGGTGGTCGAGGGCACGTGCAGTGGTTTGGGGCTGCCCTAGGTCTCAGAAGGTTGTCGTAGGCGTGAGATAACTGGTATGCTCCTTCATCTCTGTTCATGTTTTCCTCAGTCTTCCGGATTGTTATCGACTCTAGGATTTGTCTGTCCAGTAGGTTCGACTCCTTACTCACAACTTCTGTCACGTGCTGCCACCTGGTGACAGAAAAGTCTCAGACGATGGACATTGAAAATGTCCGAAAATATTAAGACAATATAGTAAGTTTTTTAAGGATTTATCACAAAATTAGTGTTACTTGTTGATAGAAAAAAGAAATCCAATGAATCTCTTTACAAATCATTTGTTTAATATTTCTTTTAATAATGCAACTTAATGTACTGTGTAATTTTCAAAGCTTTTCTTGATATTTGTATTATTAATGTTAATATTTCAATTTTACTGTAATTATTATATATCTTTTATTGTAAAGTGTCAATGAGCGTATGGATATTTCTATATTATCAGGGTTGTTATATGTCATGACTTTTATAATAAAAGTCAATAAAAGTCGACTTTTATGACATATGTCGACATTTATGATATATATTGACTTTTATGACATTTATTCTATTCGTATTTTGACATATTTGAACGTATTCTTCATTATTTGATAAAATATCTATTGTAAAACATACTTTTATCAGAAAATTCATTATATATTATATTAGCGCTTTACATTTACATTTATGATTTCGTGTTGACATACAAAACAATTATAACATGTCTAAATGATCATCGGGGAAATTTGAGAAAAAATAGATGTCATAAAAGTCAAAATGACTCATGAATTTTTGAGAAAAATAAATGTCATAAAAGTCATGTTGTCCCGACTTTTTTTTCCTAAAAATAAAAGTCATAAATGTCGACATGTTGTCATTTTGACATATGTTTGAAATAAAATCATAAATAATGAAATAAAAGTCATGTAATCCAATTTTCATTAGATCTTTTCCCAAGTGGCCACTTTCAAGTCATAAATGTCGCCATGGCCTTAACATATGAGCATCAACAAATATTAGCGATATTATTATATATATTAAACACACAAAAAATATGAAAGCGCCCGGTGAGGGCAATTCAGGCATGGAATCTGCCAAATTATTGATTTATAGCAACATCTATTACATCAATGGAGCTGACATAAGTTTTGGAACTTATTCAAATTTTGAAACTTGGACCTAATAATGTCACTGTTATATTGGTTTATTGATTTATAGCAGTATCATCTATTAAAGAAGTGGTTACATTTTTGGAGCCGATGTCTGGAGTTTGTGGTTATAGAATATTGATTTTAATGGTGCATTCAAATAGTAATAAGAATGTGATTCACTAGTAAAATGGACCTAATAATGGGCCCAAATGGCAGCAATAATTTTACACTTTTTACCCCATTACTACCCCCTTTGGAAAAATTTACAATTTCTTTGAATCCACCCTCGATGCACGCTGCCCTTGGTTATTGGCCCAATTTTTGAAAAAACTTAGATGATAGTTTACAAGGACATAACATTTCTTCAAACATTCATGCCTGTTACGTAAAAACTTTATGTGTAAAAAATTCAGAGATTCTGTTATCACGTACGATAATACTGATCAACATGAACATCCCAGGTTATTTACTTTATTAGTGAATATCAATATCTGAAATTCTTACATTTTGGGCAAAGACAATGTTAGCTTTTTTATTCGTCCAGCCGTTTTTCTTCATGGCGTGCGCCACTTCCATTTTCAAATGCTTCTTATTCGCCATTATCTCTGGCTGTAGACTCTCCACCTAAAAGTACATATTGTAGAAATAGATATAAAATTAAATGTCGATGTTAGAATGCTTGCTGAATGATTTGAGTCATTGAAACTGTATTAGAATATGTGCTTAAAATAAATGATTAGCACTGCTTACTTTTGCCATCAACTTGGTAGAATATATTGAAAACGGCAATGTAATAAATGTTCTCAAGAAAAACGTTGTGGCTATGATTGAACCCCACCACGGCAAACCCGTGAAATCATGCGCCGTCTCCAAAAATTTCTGTGCAAATCCGATAGGAGGAAATTCTGGTGAAACATAATAATTAATTCCTTGGTTGGACATATGTCGACAGGTAAGAAAGTTTGCATTTCTGTCTTTAAAACTGTCCGAGATATCATAACTATAAGATGATGACGATGATGAGAGTAAAGAAATTTCTCTTCTTAAAGGTTTCAAATTGTGCATTGCTGTTTGCAAGCACCTTCCTTTGGGATGGATACAATGGAGGGAACAGCATCCTGTGTAAGTTCTTGAAGAGATGAGCAAATATGAGAAAGTCCTATGTTGATAAACCTGAAAAGAAAGAAAAAACAATTTTAATATTTCTAGTGAAATTTATGGGATTATACTAGTATTTGCCAACGTAACTTGAATTTCAGTTATTGTCACAGTTGCCTAGGTGATTAAAGACTCAAGTCTCAGGAGTATTAGATTTTAAAGATTTATCTAAAAATAACTGTTTCAAGACAAACCCAAACCTCACCCCCAATTTTACAGATATTAAAGTTTGCAGTAAGGTTTTATTATATTGTAAACATAACATGGTGAAATTCTTGGATCCTTTGATTATCAAGAACAAAAGCTGCCGTATACGCAAATATGCAAAAAATAAAATTGCATGTTTTAGTCCTGCATTTTTTTTTATGTGCTGTCATTTATAAGTCCTTGTTTGTTTGATGTAGACGAGAATAAATTTCACAAAGGAAATTGAAAGAACTTAAAAAATCAATTTAAACTACTTAAATAGAAGCAATATGATGTATTTTGTGCATTCTGATAATTCATATTATTTGGACAAAGAAATAAAATATCTAGAGCAATATAAATATCACGTAATTAAAAGCCATCCATAACCCAATCAAAAACATGCATGGGGAAAAAATGTAAACCGAATGATTTTCATCAGAAGTCATTGATGTCAACTTGCATGATGCACATAGCATGCGACCTATCTCCCAAATGTTATTTTTGACGTCTGCCATTGGAAATCCACAGTATGTCTGGTGAAAATCATTCGATTATGTAACTTCCAGTGTCCACACGTTTTCATAAACAAGACAGGATTTTGATTTTAAAAAGTGTAAAAATGATATGGGTGACACACATAAATCTTATTTTCCATATACTTGCAATTAAAGGCATTGAAACGAAAGTCAGTGAGGTACACATGTAAATGTATTTGAAAGGCCGTGGAATTGAACTCACAGTCTCCTGCTAACACCAGACCGGTCATTATGTGTTAGGCAAGGCGTCTTACCACTAGACCAGCCTTTCCTACACTTTTCAGCTGACTTCACAAGCTACCTGAATCTCTATTGCACAAACACCTGTCTGATACTTGGCACTATATATAGCCTGTCAGCCTCAGCAGCCTTGATACAGCATACACCCACCGACCCTGTGTCGGGTACGTGTGTTCATGGACCACTTTTGTTACAGCATCGATTATATTGATACCGGTTTAACTGAAAAACTATTGTCTTGACTGGGCATCATCTTAAATAGATATGAGCTGAGCAAAGGGCATATAAATATCGAATGTGATTGGGTAGAAGAGTCTCTTGTATGTATACATGACAAATATGTTTCAAGGTCCTGTGGAGATGAGTGATAAATGGTGTAATTCGCAGCCTAAACGTGTATTGCAGTTAATAAACGGATGTTTGATTTACAAAATCTACATTAAATACTAGAAGTCAGTCTATGTTATCTAAATAAATAGTTGTCAGTGTAAGTGAACTACAGAATATTGTGTAAAATTGACAAAATATTTACATTCTGAAATATTGGCTTGGCCATGGGCGCGGCCATTTTTCCGGAAAAGGAAGTGAACAGAAACAGTGTCAAATGTTTGACAGTTGAGTGATATTTGATATTTTGTGAAGAAAATTGTCATGTGCCACTTCCTAAAGAAGTGCATACATGGCTTAGAGCCGTAGGTTTATTACGAGGTTAGTGTTGATACGTGTAATGAATATAGTTTTGCATGTCATTGAATATTTGTTTAGATTTTCATAGGTATGAAAGAGATGTTCAATTGGTTTCAGATTAGAAAATAAAAAGTGAATGAGAGTTTGGCCCTGTAATGGATAAAGGGCCCAATGAAATGCCCCTGTCCCGACAAAGTATTATATTGATATGCATTGTATATGTACTAAAAAGTATGTATATACTCCATGATTTAGTAAATAAGACTGTCTTATGTGATAGTCTAATGGTGGTTTTTCCAAACTCGAAAATACGAGCTTCCCACATGGTAAACTCAGTCGTACGTAAAATGTAGTCGCCAGAGTCTCGACATACGTCAGAGTCTCGTAATACGTACACAAGACTCAGACATATGTCGAGACTCTGGCAACCGCATCTACTTTTTTAGATAGACCGAGCTTCCTACTGGTAAATACCATGATATCATTTACGACTGAGAATGTCCGTGTGAGTGAACTTTTCATATTCCATATATTTCCATATTAACTTCTGTAAACATTTGAGTTGTCATATTGAATTTGATTTTGCAGCATTTTTTCTATTATTGTGAAGCAGCTCAATGGAGCTGATGACAAACAGCAAATACATCGAACGTTCACATATTTGTTCATAATATAGGTGGTGATTTATTTTTGTTCTATACAATTAAAGCCACAGTAAAGTTTTTATAAAGCAAGGTCTGCTGCAAACATGTCCAGTATGTTTTACAACATTGTGCACTGAATGAGTTTTAATTCATAACTAGCATAATATAGCAACTTCAAGTGTAAAAATATCATATTCCTGTACCTTTGTATGTGTGTTTTCACCTCACTGGTGCTGTGTCATCACGAGAAGTGCGACCCGTGGGCTTACTCAAGACTACAAATACAAAATGTTAATCATTACTGCAACATTATCACTGATTATATCAACCAACGCGATCATAATTCCCAAGTTGGTCTCCTTGAACTCTAATAGCAGTAATATTTTTTAATCATAGAGTGTTATAATAAAGCTTTTTTGTACTAATATTGTAAATCTGAATCATTTGTTTCAGAGAAATTACAGATATTTAAAATGGATAGTGTTGATTGTGGCAGAGCTCGTAGCCGACGCAGAAAGGTGAGTTTTATTTCATATATGTAATTAAGAAGTAGGTGACCGTGATTAATCTTCATCTGCATTCTGATTCCAGAACTCATCATTTTTCATAGGGATGCTAGGAATCAAAAATTGTGCATTCCATAGCACCCGTAAGATATTTGCAGTTCATCATGTATACCGGGACTCATTGTATTGGCCCTCGGACCCATTTGTTCAAGAGATGCGAGTCCTTAGGGACTCACTGTTGACATTTTCTATATTAATCACCGAGGTAAGAACATGTGCACCAGAAACGTGGTATGTGGGATCATGAAGACTCAGAGCTTCTCTTCTTCTTATCGTCCTCATAACAAACTCAGCTGCCCGTCCTCACTGAATTTTTGCATTGCAATGGATATCCAATAGGTAACCCACTGACGTAGCCACTGACATACGTGATGCCAAATCCTTGAACTGTTTGCTCCAAAATACACAATCCTCGTCACATCAAAGATATTATAGAGAATCTTTGGTCACACGAGGTATATTGTCAATTTAAGACATTTAACGATATCCAATCAAACTGCACCAAAACTGGAAATATGTTTGCGTATTCACGAGATGATGTTAAAAAAGTGAAATGTTCAATATTTTCAACTCACATACATACATGTCGATGTATTTTTTCTGTTTTTCTTTTTAATGTAAATATTACTTTATATTTTTATATGGAATGTAATTAATGTATTTTCTGAAATAAGTAATAATAAATAAAATATGTGCATCAGCCAATCCATAATGATCACTTGTGTATTTCCTTGACTGTCTTCTGTCTATGGGAATCTTTCGCACTGCATAGTTACAAATGTTTTAATACTGTATCTACCCACACGTTAACAGAGAAATTACTAATGGATCATGGATCCTCTGTGCTTGTGTGGCCGAGTGGATAGGGAGTTTGACTCGTGACCAGAAGGTTGTGGGTTCTATTCCAAGTCAAGTCTGATGGTGGGTGTTGAGCAAACCTGTCTCTAACAGGTTGCACACTGCTCCGTGGCACCTACATGGTTACCTATGGTACCTATGGTACCTACGGTTGCGATGTGCTGTATGCTCCCCGGGGAGTTGAGAAGGATATAGTGTGACTAGGATGCCAATGACCTGGTGGAAATATGTAAAGTCGCTAGAGCACGATAACAGTGAATTGCGACCATAAATAACCACATTTACATTTACATAACACATTGCCATGTGAAGAGGTAAGTGTCACTGAAAACTCCCACCTGATTGGCGGAAATCTTGATAAATATTCCAGACAAATATGTGTATATTTTCCATAACCTATGTAATTGAATAATAACCCCAAATAGATGACAATACCTTGACTGTGGAATCGATCTCTTGAAATGACAAAAACTATATCAAATATCACAGAATGTAAGCTTCTATATTGGGTTCCGTTATATAATTATTTAATTAGTTATATAGCTACCTATTGGAACCTGTCATTTTGTCTTTTTGACAAGACTTTCGCTCTTCTCTCAAGAGCTTTGTCAGGCCTAATGAAAAAGATCCTCTCACTGGGTCACATGACCGCCACGGATTAGGCGATCGTTAGGCCTGACAAAGCTCGTGAGAGAAGAGCGAAAGTCTTGCCAAAGACAAAATGACAGGTTCCAATAGGTAGCTATATAACTAATTAAATAAATGAAATATATATTCTATTGAAGATATACCGTGCCGTATAGGGCCGCGCGAATGTTATAGTTTCTGCTTCTCTTCATGATGATGTGATCTGGTGATTGTGTTCTGGTTGCATTATGTTATTGCACATGGTTTTCCCACAGAAATGTGAGCAGCTAATACTCTCGAGTTAGCTAAAAAACAGACCATACCAAAACCAGCGATTGAATAGAGCACATCATGCTCATGACTGTGAACATCCGTCACTACAGCAGTTTATGTGATAAGATAAACGCTAAGCCCGCAAACTTTTAATGTATGTAGAGATAGAGGTTTTGCAACCAGAAACTTTATGGTATTCTATTGTATCATAGCCATTATCAGAGCAAGAGTGTCATAAGTATAAAGGGATGCACACCTGTCGTTGGATCTCCATAAGTCGATGTTTAGAGATGGGTATGAGATTCTATACCTTTGACGACCTACTATAGAATTATCGTTGGTTTCCCGGCTTTATACTTTACACTGAATTTACCAGTCCATGTATCTTATCTAGCCGTGGGAGGAACGGACCGATTATTGTGGAAGTAACGGCAGCATTGCATAAAATCACTATCGTGTTATCATTATTGAGCTGAAGGTCGCTGAGCATTTCCACAGCTGGGCTTTTGATTGGTTCGAATTGACCAACTTCCACGAATATTAAGTGATTTGAATCACAGCTATATACTGCCTGAATAAGATATGACTGTGCTACAGCTCAAAATATAAAACCTGCATAACTCTTTATAGTTATTAAATAAATTGTACCAAAGAGAGAAGAATATATTTCGTCTTTACACAACACATCCTCAGCTATTAATGAAGAATTAATGTACACTATAGTACAAGTACAGAGAGATTATGTGAAAAGTACGTGGTAATCATATTGCAGTTTAATCCTTTAATACAAAGGTTCTTTATGGTTATGGTATTTCATTCTGTGGGTTGTCGGCTGTTTCCGTATGAATCATAAAGCGGTGCCTGGATCCTATCAGGCAACGGGACAATCTCGTGATTTGGGGCGCCGCATGAAGTGAGAACCCACAATAGAAAGTGATGTGAGCTCAGTAATTTTGCGTAATTCCATAACTGGCTTCTGTTGGAAGACGCGACTGATGATAGCAGCAGACATTGTGTGACTCAGGCAAACCGGCGCCGTGACTTATACACCAGTTTTCTAATCGCTGTCTCGATGAAATGTTTATGTACGATCGTACAAAGGTGTCTCAAAATAGTTACTACAATTTTTACTCGCACGTGGTGCAGTCTCAATCAACCAAAGCTCTGTGATGCTACGGCGTGGCAGAAAGAAATGATAAAGACTGATACTGTTTGTCTATTTTTTTTCCCAGAATGCAATTGTTTGGGCCAATGACCTGGTGTAAATTGTAAAGTCGTGAGAGCAAGACTTGGGTCACGACTATAAACTACCACATTTACATTTACATTTATTTAAATACAGGCCCGTTATAAACCCATCATAGCATGTGAATGCGAGAAATGTCAACCGAATGATTTTCGCAAGACGTAACTTGCACGGTACACATAAGAATCCGTCTATCTCTGCCATGTTAAATGAGACGTCTGCCGTTCGAAACCCAGAGGTATGTCTGGCGAAAATCATTCGATTATGCAACATCACGTGGCCTTGTGTTTTACTTAACAAGACGGCATGGCACATTTAAGGTGTAATAAAGATATCAAATGTGGAGAATATAATTACTATTTGCCTTACACATGTAATGGAAAAGGCAGCATTCATTCATCGATTGATACTGTATATTACAGAACAAGTATTGTTTTCCTGAGGGGTTGGCAGACACATTGTGTATTGTGTAACCGTGGACAGTGGAACTTGACCTTTGGCCAGTTACGAACTCTGAGCCTGTTACTATCAAATGTTGTCTTGGTTTGTACGGGACTGTATGTATGTATTTGTATTTAGGACAATTACTTTTATATTCTTCTCTCTCTCTTTCTATGGCAAGCAAGCTCCTACCACTATATTGACACAGCTGAAGACACATCTTCCATTTGACTATGTCAAGTGGCCCAGACGGGACTCGAACTCACGACCCCAAGGTTGTGAGACCAGAATGATACCATCATCCCATGGGATAGTCAAATGGAAGATGTGTCTTCAGCTGTGTCAATATAGCGGTAGGAGCTTGCTTGCCATAGAAAGAGAGAGAGAAGAATATAATTGTATCCACAAGCAAACTTGGGAAAAACACATTAGAAAACAATTACTTTTGAAATGAAATTCAACCAGGCAGAATGTTCAAACTAAAGTACAGTAAAACCTCCAATTACGAGGACCACCTCTATATTGAGACTCTCTCTGTAATACGACAATTTTTGATGCTCCCAAACGTTCGTAAACAAGCAACCGAAATGAACCTGTGTATAAAGACCACCCGTTGAGGTCCGTCCCACGGGTGGTCGCAATAGATCTCTTTAAACGACAAAAACTGCAACATATCTAAAGATAGACACGAACCAGAGGGTCCTCTGTACCGATTTCTAGCAGATCGCCAATGGTGAACGTAAACTTGAAAAACACTGCTTGAAATTCTTTACTGCATTGTATCAAGTGACAGATACAACTCTATTATTAATTTAAGCAGCAAGCACATTTCCTTTTTCAACTGATCAATGAAAAAAAAAAAACAAAAAAAAAAACAATAGAAAATAAAACAAATGAAGCAATTGCAACTGAGAAATTTCGATGTACAACGATGTGCAGTGGAACCTCCAATTCACGCCACCTCTCTATTGAGACCATCTCTATAATAAGACCACTTTTCTCTGTGTAGAGACCACCTCTCTGTTGAGACCACCAAACACTTGTTCCAAAGGTGGTCCTAATAGAGAGGTTCAAGTGTACGCGTTTTCATTCCACTGGCACAAGCCGCGGATCTCATGAATAATGCATGTTGGGAGAAATGTCGATCACCAACAAACACGAAACAACGTCACTCATTATAAATTCGCACGCTCGTCTTTTCTGGCATGAAACTCCCAAAGATGGCCGTCGATGTTTTTAGTTTTGGCTTCCAAATTAGATTTGTATGGGACGATTGCGGCCGTCGCGCCCCATAACTCGTCTCAGACATGTACATGTCTGATGTCGACTTCAGAGTGCAGACTAAAACAGTTTCTCCCCACGATTTTTGCCTTTCATTTTATGGGCGCGTTCTCCTAGTTTCACGGGTCTGTACATGTAGCCATGTTACAAGCTTGTGTACAGCGCCTGAGTAAGGTTTAGTGGGGCACCGGCTGTCAGTCAAAGTGGGGCCCTTTGACCACAGTCACGGCATTTTAATCACAATGTTTTATTGTGAGCGTGTGTAAAAATGTTGACGAAATCTGGGCCCCCATAGTAATGTTTACTAGGGGCCCCTTGTTAACTGGGACTTCGGTGTCATATTTTTCATAACCTAAGGACCCTGAAAATACATATAGAATAAATAAACTCAGGACCTTTTCTCTGGGTTCGATGTGTGTGTATTTGATTCACTGTGAGGTTTCATTAAAAGTGAGTGTGACTTAACCAATGGTGCTAGTTAAAAAATCATGATCTCCGGACACAGGAACATGCAGTGTCATAACCCATCTGGGTTGTCTACAGTTGTAGTACTAAAAATCCTATGTATTTGGTACACAGCACTTGGCCTCATTTTGCTTTGGAATGTTCTTTTATGCTGTGTTAGTTGTTCACAATCGTTTAATTTTGAATTTTTATTTTTATTAAAATTTTCAAACCATTAATGTGGAACCTTGATGGCATGGTTTGAAAAACGTTAAAAGAAATAAAAATTCATTTTGAAATAATAAAAACAATTGTGAACAACTGCACACAGCATTTATTTTTAAATAACATTCCAAAACTAAATACATTTTTAGTAGGTTTGGCATTGACCACCTAACCCAAGGTGAGGTGAAAGCAAACAAAAACCGTGTGTTGTTCACATTGATATCCAAAATTAGGTGTCTTATTTAACTCTTTGTCTGTTAACGTTGTCATTTGGAAGAACCATATTCATCACACAATGTCATTGATTTTCAGATTTTTGTTGTCGTAGATACTAAGAGTTCTGCAGGTTTACTGAAGAGCCTAAATATTATCATACTTATCCAGGACATGTGGAATGCGTGCAGATTCTTATTTTCACACTTAGAGCTCATAATATTTTACATTTTTGTAAGATATGTCCGTCGACGCCATCGCATGTTTTATCTCTCGACTCAAAACATGGTCATTTGACAGCCGAGGTGATCTGACGTTATGGTATGAATGCAAATGGTGTTTTTTGTGACGTGATAACCTATCATTCTCAGCAGAATGGCATACTTCATTATGTGAAATTGTTAATATTGATATTGGACATACATTTCATTCACAAAATGAGGTCTGATTACAGTCCTGTTGCTTTTTGCAAAAATTGCGTGTCCATTGTCGAGCGATGTTGCACTTGCTGCCAAATCTCCCGCTATTGCGACATGTAGACTAGTAGTACATTCCAGACACTTTCCTTGTGTATTCTATATCGTATCCGCCAAACACTTGTGAACTTCATAAATGCTTCCATTTCATAATTATCATTGAAATCTACATTTTACAGATAAATATTTTCAGTCTATGTTCCTTTCACGATTACCTCCATGTTAGCTGTCAATTTCATCATCGGAAACGCTTGTGATTGGCTGAAACAGTAGCCTTGCCCCATCACGCATGTTTTGCAACGCTTCTATGCTTGATGAACGGTGTTGGCAGAGGATACAGCCTCGGAAATGGGCGTAAACATACGAAATATCATGAAGGAATAAATTATTTTTGTTAGGTCAAGGTTCACAGCATGCTAATGAGATGTTTACAAATAGATAGCAATATGGACGCCCTTTCATTTGACACGAAGGCCGAGGGGGGTTTCCGACCAAAAATAAGTAGATTTAGTGGCCAAAGTTGAGTACCAAAAACTGGTTTTTCATCTCTAAGTATGTCTTCTTTGAAAATAATATATTATTTACTATAAAAAGTGGTTTATATCGAAATAATGTGCTGATTATTGAATGGAGTGGGCGATTTTGAGTCACCACGTGGTCTTGTACGATGCATGTTGCAGACGGTTTGGTAGGTACGAGGGTTTGAAGAACGTATGTTTTATGCTGATTTTAAGGCATGCATTAAGGCATAAATGCCTTTCCGACCGGCAAAGGGTTAAGTTGGAGCACAGAATTAGTATGTCTCACACACTCTTACAATTTGGTGTTATTCACTTTGATGTCATTTTACCCAAGGCAATGTAAGGACTGATGAGAAGAGTTAGTACTTCAGATAATGTTTTAGTTCAAACTATTTATAATTCTAGTCACTATCTACACAGTGCATCATTTCAACACTGGGTTCATAACCTGTTTACGTCTTCAGCTACCAGCTAGTTTTTTTTAGTTTTTTGTGATTTAACAAACTTGCATATATTGTTTATAATTTAGTTCCTATGGTATATCATTGTAATTTTTGGTGTACTGCAATAAAAATATCTTATCTTATCTTATATCTTAAATGGCATAAACTGGGCTGCCTGCGATGAACGTGTCTGCAGACAGACGATTAACATCCCACACTGACGGCTAAAATCACTCCATCAGCACTCATCTCATGAAACACTCATGCACAAAGTCCAAATACTGACTTCTGTGAGACCTCTCCGCTAAATAAGTGATGTGAAATGTATAAGGGCAGCAGCGCTCCTGGGGGGTCAGGAGTACAACTTTTTTGGAGGTAATTTTGTCATTTTGGGCGCTTTTATCAGCTAACAAAGTCGTCACAGCACCGTAGTCGGTGGAGTGCAAATGTATTTGGGCCAACTACTTTTTACATAGGATTATATAGGATTATGTTATATTTACAGCAGAAGAATGAGACATAATCAAAATACAGTAGAACCTCTCTATTAGGACCACCTTTGGGACAAGTGTTAGGTGGTCTCATTAGAGAGGTGGTCTCTATACAGAGGTTCATTCTAATA
>CM032669.1:59996040-60014289 GCA_019095985.1 Streblospio benedicti | reverse complement strand
CTCCCAAGAATCAACATCAAGTTGTTTATTCTGTTTTCATAATTCAAAGAAATTCGGAATATTATGATATTTGTAATCTATTGAACAAATGATGTTTAGGGAACAAATATTTTACTACTGATTGGTAGAAGTCGGCAGCCATTCTGACATGCGAGATTTTAGCTGTAAATGTAAATTGCCGCTGTTTGATGTCATCTGTCATTTGATCTTCTGTTTACACATCACCAGCTGACTCAGGAGTTCATATATTTAATATTTAGTAATTCATATTTAGTTTTCTTCATGTATGAAAACACGCACACAGAATACAACCGCCTTTCCCTGTATGTGCATATCTTAGACTGACTAATAGACTGCTGTTTAAATATCATATATATCATATCCCCAGGCTGAGACATTTAGACTGTGTGTGTTTCTGAGTGCAATGATCACAAACTTCAATCATCTTTTTAAATGATATTCTCGGGCCTTGACAAAGGCTAGAGTTCACCTAAACTCACTGGGGAGTATCCAGTGTTCATGCACAATGACTTGTTTGTCTGAAAGGGCGGGTTTATAAACAGGTGGGGTATGGGAAAAATATTTTAAAAAAAGACGGAGGGACATGGGGAAAATAGGCCGAATAAAGAGTGAAGTGGGATTTCAAGGAAGTGGGATGTGTAAAAAATCTGGAAAATTTATAGGATGTGGGAAAAAGTAAAAAAAAAATTAAGGATGTGGAAAATAAGTCAAGATGTTGGGATTTCTATTTATTGACTCCTTATACCCCCCCCCCCAACTAAAGCATGGCCAGGTGACTGTGACTCCTTCCACTGCTACATTCTAAAAAGGTTGCTTGCCACTTTTTAAAATCTTCCATACAGAAGAAATGTTTGCGTGTCTCATGTCAATAGATCAGGGTTTTCCATGTGTCACTTTACCAAGTTAAAGTGGCTCATAATCTGCCGTGTCGCCATGTCACTTTTAACATATAGAGTAGAACCTCTCTATTAGGACCACCTTAGGGACCAGAATAGGTGGTCTCAATAGAGAGGTGGTCTCAGTACAGAGGTTCATTTTGGTAGCCCTTTTATGAAGGTTTGGGACTGAAAAGTGGTGTCAATAGCGAGGTTGTACTGTACATGTCACTGTAGCCACTTGATCAACGATTGAACAACATCAATCACGCGCAGCCACCGTGACATTCTCTCTGTATTTGGCTGGTCCACGTCAAAAAGCGCAACGCAAACGGATATCGCTCATTGTGAGAAACGAGCATCAGACACAAAACCAACGACATCCGCGCTGTTTACAGCTATTACTGTAATGAGGTGGTGACATTTTTATAAAACAATTGGCCTGTGTCAAACTATTGTGTCATCATGCACGAAAACGTCACTAGCTGCCAGCGGGACGCTTACAGCTCATTAAAGGATCATAAACTGAAAATAACGCAATCAACAGTTATATTACATGTTGTTATAGGACGCAGTGCAACCTCCAAATGAGACCACCTCTCTATTGAAACTACCTCGTTAATTAGACCAATTTTGTTTTACGGTCCCAAACCTTCATAAAAGGGCTACCAAAATGAGCCTCTGTATAGAGGCCACCTCTCTATTGAGACCATCTAGCACTGGTCCCACAGGTGGTCCTACTAGAGAGGTTCTACGGTATCAAGCTTTCATCTCCATGCTGTTTATAAAGTGATTTAATTTCTTTGTAGGGCCGACAAATGAACAGAATCTACTACAATTGTCATTGTTGTTGTATGACATACAGCAGAACCTCTCTATGAGGACCATCTGCGGGACCAGTGTCAGGTGGTCTCAATAGAGAGGTGGTCTCTATACAGAGGTTCATTTTAATAGCTTATGAAGGTTTGGCACAGTTAAAAGTGGTCTTAAACACAGAGATGGTCTCAATATAGAGGTGGTCTTTATTGGAGGTTCTACTGTATTATGTAATAAGTGGTGATTACAAAAAGGTTACAGTTTTTAAACAGCTGGCTGATTAAGTCATAAAACGTCTGTCGAGTGTCTGCCCGCTCAGTATCAGTGGTCACACAAATACCTAAAATTGATGAATTGGACTAAATCTCACTGTACACGGATGTCAAAATCATCATCATTGTTAAGTACGAAATCAATAACAATAGAGATTGTTGAGTTTTAGCTTCGTAACTGCGGATAAAATCATGATCGAAATAACTAGCAAATATCTAGAAAAACAAACAAAAAACAGTTAAGCTGACTAAACAAATAAACTTGATTTTGATTTTTCGAGAGAGCATCGTCTAAAAATGATATCCATTTGAATTAACTGATTTCAATGATACATAATGTGGTAGTAGTTCAGACATGTCAAGACTCCAAATGATTTGTTCTGTCCACATTTGCGTTCATTTGTGGCTTTTAATGAAGTCATCAATTACAATTGGAACCTTTAACTTGCAAATCTATTATAAGTATACATTAGATAGAGTGTTAGTAAACCAGCCATTTCAAATACTACAATTAACAGGAATGAAACTTAAAAAACCATGTTGTTTCCCAGCTACTGAGAACATGTATATGAATCCACCACTTACTGAGTTGGACCAAATTTAGCCCCAGAGACCCACAATTACTCATGCGGAATAACAATTCACTTTTTTCAATGCCAGCGTCTGGAGTGCGAAAAAAAAAGTCATCTTGTTTGAATTTTTTGCTTTAAGCATGATGCACTGAAAAAATTGGACCCCCCCCCCCTCCATTCCCTTGCATTCAAATGTGACCCCCCCCCCCCACCCCTCCTCAAAGTCCTTGCACTTAAATCATTCCCCCCCCACAAATACTGACGGCTCCCTTATTGAGTCAGCCCAATCCAAATGTCGCCCCTGGAGACCCACAATTACTCATGCGGAACAACGACTGTTTCCGCTGCCGGCAGCCGCGTTTTTCTCTCACAGCCACCACTGACCACTTCTACTCAGGTAGCATTTTTTCCCGTCTCAGCCACTTTGCTGGGAGTTAATTGCGGTTTAGTTTTTTTCTGCGAGGAGCGTGGCGAGGCGAGGAGGCGGCCAAGTGAGCATCTCTCACTCGCCGCTGTGAGGAGCAGACGGGAAAGTTAGTCAGACTTGGTGCTGCTGAAGTTTGCCGCGGACACTGTGTTGTTACAAATCCCAGCAGAGAACAGTGGACACTAATCTCCATGGCGATGGACAAGTTTATTGGAAAGTGGGTGGTCACTGAGACCGAGAATATGGAAAACATGCTACGAGCTTTTGGTGAGTTCCTGTTTGTTTTGTTACTGGTTTAGATGAGGGCGACGGCTGTGGATGCAATTTAGTGAGAGTTCAGATTTGGCTTTTTCATTCATTGAGAATTGAGGTTTGACCTTTCAATTCATTGAGATCAATAGATAGAATTTTGAGAAAAGGGCTTTTGCATTGAGATCTGTAACATTAATTCATTGAGATTTTGAGATCAAGGGGGGTATATACCCGACTCTTTAATGTTTCCTGTTTTTTTTGTTTGTAACAATTTCAATTTAGTATGTGCAGGGGTCGCATTTCTATATAGGGAATTCGGAGCACGGTCAATGGAAGTAGTATATGAGAAAACCGGAGATATGATGCGATTGATACTAATGCAGTTTAGTAGAATGACATTGTATCATTTGAACTCGTAGTTTTGTTATAGCACTGATTTCAGTGTTTTTGGTGTCCACTTGGTATGTAGTATAAGGCAGTAGGTCTCAGTATGCAAATTACTCAAAGAAATTCATCATGAATTCTATTGAAAATTTGCAGTTTAGAGTTCTTTTTTGGAGCAAAAGCATGTAATAACTTTGCGTAATTGAATCATAATGTTTTCTGATGTCAGATCATAACAGTGTCAATTTAGTGTGTATGGTGTGCAGAGAATTCCTATCTGGTGTTGTTGTGTGCTTTGTTAGTTTGTTCATTTTTGGGAATTGCACAAAGCTTGTTTAATGAATAATTGCCGCTGTGCAAAGTGAATCGTTTTAAACATGAATTCGACTCGTGCATCCGTGATCGATGTTTAATCAGGCTCAGAATAGCGCTCAGAGGTTTCGAATAAATGGCGTAGAAATTTAACTGAAAAACATAAATCTGTAGAAAAATATTCCCTAGACCCTGTGCTAACTTAAAACAGATGATGCAATGACTTTTCTTAGATTTTCAAATGAACAATGTTCATATTATATCAATTGTCTGTTCTCTATACACGATCCTGAACACGCTCTAGTCTGTCGCTTTATCATTTACACCATAAAAGCAGCAGTTTTCCAGAACCTGTGAGCTTATACTCTGTGGGCCAAGACATACATGGTATGTGATGATGTGCACCTTGGCCTGTTTAGAAAATGTTACGTACGACGTACCAATAAATGCGTAAAGTACTGCAGTATGTAAACAGTGGTCAGAAATGAGGTGATATTTGACCATTACACGTTGAATACATTATTCAATGCTATGATGGCAGCCTGCTTTCCAACTACCCTCGCCAATTCTGCACCAAAGGTTGTTACTTTTACAGAAGTCCGTTTTTGGGGAAAGGAAGTTATGCAACAAAAGATGTGTGTGGATTAGCTGTGAGCAGACGTGGTAATGTTGCTGTGATCCGCGGGTTTTTTGCCGCCCACACACTTGTGTCCGTCTGAGCAGCACTATCACGGCCGTTATCAGTGAGCGCCTGTGTAAACACCCGGCGTGAGTCGAGTGGCGCTCTCAGTAGAGGGAGGTTGATGGTCGGGAAGAAACGCCGGCGCCTCATCCCGTGATGCATGTGATGTAATAATCATAATCAAATCTCAGTCCGAGTCTTTTGTGTTCTCTGTTGTTGCCATGTTTCTGTTTTCTGCAATAGTTTTCGGTCGATTAACTTCGGGTTGATAAAACTTTTGTTGTATGTTTTACTCTTCTCACGGCAAATAGGAATATCGCTTATGCAATTTGTCCAGTTAATCATCTGAAATGTGGTAGAGAACTTGAATCATGAGCTTATGTAATGAACAAGACTGCAGTGATCTGTGGTTATTAGTGTGCGATCTTGGTGTAAACATTTCTCAGTGACGGGTGTGAACCTGTCCTCCATCTCCTGTGATCTAGAGGCCTTTATGACATGTTGTTTTGTGGCTGACATCCAGGCTGTGTTACCATGGCGACCGTGTCTCAACAGACACTCAGTTTCTATGGCACCATAAAAAATTCGTCCTCACAACTATGTTGTTGTTACATGACTTATCGTTTTATGAATATTGGTGCATGAAATGTTTTATGCTATCAGGCGAATGTTTGAGTATTTTATTGCCACTGTGTCCGCTGTAAAATAACCGTCTATTTCCATCACGGCAACACAATAATCTCCTGTGTGTTATATGACTTGAAAAAAATATTTTGGATGCATAATTCAAATTACTTTTAAATTCACAGAATCTGTGTAACAAAATAGATCTTCAGATGATCACATAATAGTCAAAACTAAATTTAAATGAAGAAAAAAGTCTAGCCAAAATTGAATTTAAATGAAGAAATTAAAAAACGCATTTCTCAAAAGTAGGGAAAAAGGTGAAATAATTGCATTATACTGACTGCTAATTAAGATGTGTATTTTTTGCGTTTGAGCGAGTATCGTGTGAGAGTTTGTGCGTGCACTGAACTGACCCAGTCTCCCCATCCAGCCAGACGCTTTTTTCTACACCATTCAAATTGATTTTGATGGCAGCCTCTCATTTTCATAGTTCACACAAGTTTGCTGCCTCCTCTGAGATTTTACAGTGGACATTGAGTTTTTGTCTGCATGTGTTACAGAAACGACGTCTTCCAAAGTTGTATTTTATTGTCTCTTCTCATGGTTAGCTTTTCTTTCTGTTTGTTTTGAAATAGTAGAACTTCTTTTCTTTTGTAAGAATCGTGGATATTTGATCAATGTTTTTACAATCAGCATCCTTCTTCAAACAAATGGTCACGTTCAAAATAAACTGTCAAATGCCATGAGCCTTTACAAGGGACAAGGAGATTGTGTGAACATTATTTTGCTGACACTAATTTTGGTCCACTACTTTTTGTCTGAGATTCCCCCTAAGACACTTATTTTTAGAAATTATTAGAAATAATTCAAAGTAAAATGCTGCACCTTCACAAAAGGTTTCATACTTCTAAGATCCAAGTAGCCTAGAAAGATATGCACATTTACAGAAATTTCAGCATTTTCAAACTTTAGATTTGCAAATATACTCATTTTGATCAGATAAAGCCAAATTGAAATGTTGAAGCAATCTGAATAGTTTGGACTGCCACTGACTTAATTGATGAATGAAAACAACTTCAATTGGTTAATAATATCCAAATGCATATGAAAGTGTATAAAATCATTGATGTTTATGCAGCGATTTGATGTAAAATTTTGACCTGATGTAGGGATTATTTAAATGCTTCCAAAAGCATATGAACACAGCTGTTCAAATCATTGTCCATATGCCTCTTGACAAAATGGCTATTTTACAAATGTTAGTCTCAAAATGTTTAAATATTCTGTAAGTGTGCGCATCTTTCCAAGTTGTGAAGAAACACAACAATTCTCACGCGTGTGCGGCATTTCCGTATGAATTATTACGAATAATTTACAGAATAAGTGTCTAACGAAAAAAAATTATTACACGCCAAAAAAGAAGTGGAATAAAATTTGTGTCAAGACAATAATTATGATGAAGCAATTCCCCAAATGGTCCTGGTCTTTGAGTCTCAAGTGATCATTTCCTAACCATGCTCAAAAGCTGAGCCTAGTATTTTACTAGTTTTTGCTGGTAGACGTGGAATTTTTGCTTAAAGAGTGAGATTCACGCACAGATTGAACCGTCAAACTTTTTGTGGGAGGATTAAAAGCAAAAAGTGGATGTTGCAGCCGCCGCGCAGATCGGATTTCTGACGCATCGCCAATGTGATAATCAGTAGAACAACGCCCAATTTGTAAATTAGATCATTTGCTGGTTTAATTCGATTACGTCAGCACGTCTGCTCAGTGCATGACGATGTGTGAACAGTGAGGGAGGAGTGCAGCGTCGCTCGCGCAAAACGCCAAAGAAAGGAAGTGCGAGTAATTTGATAATTAATGCATTTTTTTCTATAGGATGCTCCAAAAGGCCTGTTGTTTATCTTTGATGCACTTTATTGCCATATTAGATGGATTCAATACCAGTATTTTTGTATGAAACGATGTTTAAATTGTCAGTAAAACGAGATGCACCTTGCAGTCAAAATACTGGTACAGTATAAAACTATATACGATGTCATTTGATCATTATGAACATGCCCATGAAATGCTTATTAATTTGTATTCATACACAATCCACGCAATGTTGCTATGTGATGAGCAGCAGAGAGTGTTTGTAGACGTATATGTGTGCTTCCGTGGCCCAGTGGATAGGGTCTGGTGGTGGGTGTTGAGCAAACCTACGTCTAACAGGTTGCACGCTGCTCCGTGGTACCTACACGTTAAATAGGTACAGGTCAGGCGTGTGAACGCTAATGTGAGTGATTAGCACGTCTGCGCTACGGTAGCGATGTGCTGAATGCTCCCCGGGGAGTTGAGAAGGATATAGTGTGACAAGGATGCCGCCAATGACCTGGTGTAAATATGTAAAGTCGCTAGAGCACGATAACAGTGAATTGCAACTATAAATAACCACATTTACATTTACATTTTACATATATACTTCTCCAGTCTGACACTGTGGGAGTATGTATACTAAATGATACAGGAACAAACAAACCTAGGTTTGTATACACTAATGTTTCATGCAATTTTGACAATGATCAACACAAGCAAATAACAAATAAGTATTGCAAATATAGTTATTGAGTAATAGAAAAATGAACCAAATGCGAGGGTAAAAGTTGTTACCGTTTACGTAAAACAAATGTATTCTGTAACTTAGATGTGAAGTTGAACTTGGCACTGTGAATGGGAGCGAGGTTAGCATTAAACTCATCAAACAGATGTGTATGTAATAGAATGAGGTTTTTTTCTATGATACAAGTGGTGTGCCTGGTGTGCAGTATGAGACACAGGGCCCTACATGGGGTCCGCAATAAGTGCTGTGTGCCTGTGTCCATTTTTAAACACTTTCCTAAAAGTTCCTTTGTCACTTTTCAATATGATGTCCGTAGAGAAGAAATGTCTGTGTGTCTCGTCGTGTCAATAGATCAGTTGTTTTCAATCTGGTGTCATTTTTGCAGAGAAAAGTAACAAAAGTGGCCCAAATATGGGGGGGGGGGAGTATAAGGAAGTGGGATAAGTGAAAAAAGGCTGAAAAAAGAGGGATAAGGGGAAAAAGGGCCCCAAAAAGAGGGATAAGGGACCTCCAATTAGTGGGATAAGGGGAAAAAAGCAAAAAAAAAGAGGGATAAGGGAAAAAAGGGCCCCAAAAAGAGGGATAAGGGATCTCCAATTAGTGGGATAAGGGGAAAAAAGCAAAAAAAAGAGGGATAAGGGAAAAAAAGGGCCCAAAATGAGGGATATGGGATTTCTAGACCCCTTATAACCACAAACCCCTTACATTCAACTACAATTTTCGAAGCCCATCTTGGAGAGCTTTCGTCCTGTACATCAGACTTGTTCACTCCACTTGACGCCAAGATGGGCTTTCAAAAATTTGTAGTTGTGTGTGTAATTGTTTAAATTCAGTTTATTATGTCGTCAGTACAACAGTTAAAGTTCCCAAGGAAGGAATAATCATTGAGCCCTGACAGCAGCGAAGGTCTCAAACATGAGATAACATCAGCACGGCCACTTTTATTGCTGCCTGAGTGCACACATTACAGGCCGCCACCATGGGCATTATATAGTGGTCTACTACTGGGGTTTACAAACACTATGCCATAGCAAGTAATAGAAATTTGTAGAGCACGTTATTCAAGACCAATGTTCTGATGCGCCTTAAACATAATAGTTAGTAAACCAATTTGATTCAAGATACAGACATTATAAGAAATAGGATTAATATGTTGATAGCATACAGTATACACTATATATATGACTAGTCATGTATACTGTATGACATATAGTGTTTGTAAACCATAGTCCATGATGCTGAGGCCATCCCCTCCATGCCGTTGGCATGAACAGCAGCAAACGTCTGTGTATTTTCTCCGTGCTGCTGTAGGATCTGGTCGCGAGTTGTCTGTAATCTGCGGTGCCAGGCCGTTCATAAGACGCGCCACTCCCACTGTCATGTCGCTATCTATTGATTTTATGGCCACGATCAGTGGAAGAACGTACACCAATTAGTGAACCGCAGCCTCTTTCTGGTCCAATTAATGCGGACGCGGCGAACACCGTTACTTTTTGTGTTTCTTTTATGTTTGCGCATTGGAGACGTCTGTTTCCGATAAATGGGGCTCATTAGAAATTACTACGAGATGTAACAGATAACAGATAGCAATATTTTATGTATCTTTTACATATTAAAAAAACAACAACATAAGATCATATCCATAGAAAAGGGTTGTATGTACAGCTATATACAGAACATAGTAAACATCATATTTGTGTTTGAAATATTTGTAAAGTAGTGTAATTTAATATATCACAGTTTTTGTTCTATGTCAAGAGAAAATGCTTTATCATGCCATATTTTGGTTAAACGGGAGTCTAAAAATATATGAGATTGTACAATACCAATTATAATACTATTTTCTGACTCTAACAATCTTTTTCTAAAACTACCAATGAGAAGTGTGCGATCCTTGTAGAGCCGTGGGTCTCTTCACTGTCATCACAGGCTCTTGTTGGTAAAGATTACTCCTAACTTCAAATTTTAAGATGTAAAAACCTGTTTGAAATTTGAAGTTTTGAGTTATTTTTTGGGAGAAGAGCTGGCAATAACATTGAGCAAGTCCTTTGACTGAGAGGCAACTTTCATTAGATGTGCCACAATCGCCAGGTGACATGGGGACCCACATTGTGAACATTTCTTGTCCTAAATGTGTCAATGGGATTATTCTTTCCATTGGAACTTACTGTTGTACTGATGACATAATGTAATGAATCTAACACAACTACAAATTTTTGAAAGCAAATCTTGGCAAAGTTCACGAAGATTGGGTTCCACAAATTTGTGGTTGTGTGTAACTGTTAAAATTCATTATATTATGAGATCATTCTTCATGTTCATATTTTCAAACCATTGAAATACTTAAATAGTAGACTACAAATACAGTCTTCTCTATGAAGATCTCCATCAAGATTTTACTGCCGCTGTATCACAAATAAAGTGTACAAAAACCCAGCCGAGAGTGCCTCAGTTAATCCGCTGCTATCTTCCTTATCTCCCCCATAAAACCTGCCACATTGTGGGCCAAGATAGCTCTGTAAATGCGTGTTTAAGGAGCTTCATCTCGCCGGTCATCCTGGTACAATGTAGCAGTCCACGTGGCATCACTTGATCTTATCTTATGCAAGGTCAAAGGTCGGCCGGTACAACACTTGCTGTGTTGTTATTCACAGTTATTGTGCTGTAAATCGTCTGTGGTTTACGGCCCCAGACTCGTGACGCATGGATGGAGGTAATTTTTTCTTAAGCTTTTTACTTACATCGTTATTTATTGCAACAAACCGGTTCCATGGTACAAAGGTCACATAGTTGTCACTACGGAACTAAAGGCTGGTTTTTGTTTGTTTTTTGTCTCACACCATCTCATTGGATGATGTTGTTTATTGTTTTTCTCGCATAGAAAAAGATCACTTTAGATAGAGTGCATCATTAAAATACATGTCACAAGACATGAGTAGAAAGTAACCTGAATCAAAATGATCGCTGTGAATCAAATGAAAGAGTCGTATTTTTAATTTGAAAGTGACCTATTAAAATAAAAATGATGGCTATGATTCAAATTAAAGGGTGGTATTTATTTATCTATTGTCTGAGACATTTATTAGCTCCCGTATACAGCATTCTTCTGTGATTTTACAGCTTACTTTAGTTGTATGAATCGTGTCAGTGACACCGCTAATATTTTAATCCAAGCTATTGTCAAATCTTGTCACTATATGTTAAGCTCAATTTTTGTGAACTGGATAAATAAATTGTATTTGTAAGACTGTATATTCATATAGCTGTGATATTGTAATGTGCTCTATATAACCTTTTTTAACTTCAATTGTATAAAGTGTATATATATATCCTTTTCTATAGCTGAAATAAATCTTATCTTGTATAGGGGGAGGAGGGAAGTCATTTGGAGGGGGGCACTCAATTTTCTTTGGTCACAGAAGGGAGGGCGCTTAATTTTAATTCAAAGAGAGAGGGAGGGCACTCAAACCTCAAACTGAAAAGGTAATATTTTACGCACTTTTGTTGTGAATTGATGCATTCCTGCAATGTGCATTGTTTTGGATTTATCTGTATTGTAATGTCAACAAGTCAAATAGATTGTTAAATATATATTCATTGACAGTGATTGATTCATTGCAGTACACTTTCAACAGTTTTCAGGGAATCTGTCCATTATCAAACTTTATAATACGAAAGTATGTCATTGTTCATATTTATCCGGGTGTTGGGGGGGGTGCTTAGTTTGTTAATGTTCACATGGGGAGGGCATTCAATTTCAGCATAGAGAGTTATGGAGGCCTTCAAAATTTTTTATATCGTCAATACCAAATGACCGCCTCCCCCCTGTACAATAATGAGGGTCGTTCCCTTATCTTATCTGATTTCTGCTTTTCAGACATGGAGCTTTATATAACCTTTTTAACCTAAATTGTAAAAAAGGTGTATACACATCTCCTTTCCTATGGCTATAATATAGCTGAAATATATGACATATAAATCATGTTATCTTTTTTGTGCCTTTCAGACACGCAACACTACAGGTTCCTTTTCAAAAATAAACATCATATGATATATATATATGATATAAAGAATTTAGATCAAGAACCAAGTCTTATGGTGATAGAGCATTTAAAACAGCAGCACCTAAATTATGGAATAAACTTCCACTGTCGATTCGACAATCCAAAACTCTTGTATCTTTTAAATCACAACTAAAGCACCATTTTTTTAAGGTCTACAAGCATACATGAAGATTTAGTGGCATTTACGCTATATAAATTGTATTGTAATGTATTGTATATAAATCTTCTGTTACCTTTCAGACATGGAGGAGGAGAAACGGCTGATCTACTCCAACATGAAGTTCACGATGGAGTACGAGCGAACTGGGGAGTGCTGGGCCTACACCGTGTACATGCCCAACGGCATGCAGAAAACCTTCAACTTCACCCTCGGGCAGGAGTTCGACTCCACCACGCTCGACGGCAGGCCCATCATTGTGAGTTTTATTAACAGAAGCCCCACTGCCGAATATTTCAGTCGTCAGATGTAAAATTTCACTTGACCAAGTAGAAAATACTGAGAATTAATTTTGCTTTTCATGTAAGTTTAGTGCGGCGAATGTTCCCAGTAAAATGACGGTGAATGCTGAAATGTCAACCGAATGATTTTCGTCAGACGTAACTTCATGGTGCACATAAGAATCTGCCTATATCTCCCATGTTAAATGTGACATCTGCCGTTCAAAACCCAGAGGTACGTCTGGCGAAAATCATTCGATTATGCGACATCACGTGACACGGTGTTTTAATTAACAAGAGGACATCATTGTCAGTGCTGTATCCCCGTGCATTAAAGCGCCGCGCTTATAACCGAAAAACACCATGTTTTGAGGCCTTTTGATAGTTAAATTCGACGTCCCACCATTGTAAGTAATAACGTCTCCCTCGACGTCCCATCATTGTAAGACACAAATTGGTATTACAGTCTGTCTCTATTATCTACAACATGAAAACAGCAGTTTTCAAGAACATGTGAACTTGTACCCATCATTGTAAGAGACAAGTGATAGTAATATTAACCTTTTGACATTAGAGAATTCTTTCTCCAAATTCCAATGGGCTATACAATGGCAGATTCAGGTTTTTGGAAAAGGGAGTGGGGCGCACTTAAGGGATTTCATGGGTTTTTTATGCACGATCTAAGGCGGACGTATAAAAAACCTACGAAAATGAAGTATTTTGGTGGGAAAAGAGGGAAGGGGCATGCCCCCCTCCCCACTTGGTTCTGCCTATGCTTAATTCAACTTAAGTTTGACTCCACCACCCCATCATTGTAAGACACAAGTTGTTATTATACTATAGATTTTAATTATCCAAACTCACCTTTCCCCCCATAACTTCCTTTGAACAAAAAGTAACATCATTTGGTGCAGAATTGGCAAGGGTAAATAAAATCCATGGCAAAATAACTCATATGTACATACATTGCAAAATACTGAAGTGTTAGTGTTTTTTCGGTAAACTTTACAGAGTGCAGTACTTTACGTGTCATAGTGTTACATCAAACGTATCTTATGGACATATCTCACTTAATATGACGAATCATTGTAAGACACAAATTGGTATTACAGTCTGTCTCTTTATTATTTACACCATGAAAATAGCAGTTTTCAAGAACATGTGAACTGTGCCCTGTGGGTCAAAACATACATGTTATATGACACAATGCACTTTGACCCCCTAGATAAGTGGGATACGTCCGAAAGATACGTTTGATGTAACACTATGACACGTAAAGTACTGCGCTCTGTAAAGTTTAGGGAAAATACACTAACACTTCAGTATCTTGCAATATATACAACGATTTGAGTTATTCTACCATGGATTTTACCCTTGCCAAGTAATAATTCCAGCATATCTGTATACCGAGGGCTGTAATTAAAGATAACCCAAGGTTTAAGTCTGCCCCAAGTCTATGCATGTAGATTTATACTGGTGGGCCTACATTGTATATTAGCCATGGCTTTGATGATTGAGGGTGTGGAACACAGCTGTCCATGGCAGTAAGAGGCTCAGTATTTCCCATCTCTAGAAACTCTACATCTTGGCGCCAGTGACTGATAGACTTGCAGAACTAAATCTGGCTGATGATATTTACAGTCAAACCCTATAACTCCAATATATCTTGTTGTATATGTTGCAACATATAACAGGACAGATTGAGAGTATATGATAATGGACCTTTCCGAGAATGTACGTTTGACGTAAGAAAAGGCAACACGTGGATCTCACAAACAAACGCACGTGTTGGGGCCCTAAATGAAGCAGTCACGTTGATGAACTGTGATTATGAAACAGACTACACCACTATATTGACATTTGTACGGGTATGAGAAAAACGTTTGTCTGACGTCCACACCAAGAATCAGTCCTGTAGTCCGTTCATAAAGCAGTTACAAAGTACCACAAAATCGGTTGTCATTTTTGTGAATGTGATTAGAAACTGTGTTGGAAAGTGATAGAATGTCATTTTAAGTGATAAGTATGTGATTGCAACTAGAAGTGTAGAAAAGATAAGAGGTTTGCAATTATATAGGTATTATGGTTGATGGCAATATTTATTTTCATGATTTTTTTATACGTGAATATCATGGAAAATGTGAAATCCCCTGAAAGAAGGATATTTTAACTCAATGTATTTAACTTTCACAACAGGATTTCCTCCATGAGGAGTTGAATATGTGTTATTATGTGTATGCTTTGTAAGATTTGGAGGAAAATACCAATATTCCATTTATTACTAAGTGGTATATCAAAGGCAAACGTTGCCCTCTGCTTTGCTCGCATTTGGGTCCCCTTGCAACCCTCACATTTATAAGTGAGAATTATAATCTTATGACTGCATTAAACATCCGTATCAGCACGTCTATATAACAGCAAGAGGATGCAGATAATAGATCTGTGAAGTTCATTTACCCATTTACATAAGAAACTTGTCATATTCTTTAACAAACGTTGTTAGTTTTGTGCAAAATGGAGTAAATCTTTGTGCGAACGCGCCTTTGTGCACGTGGCGGTTTTACGTTAGACGTACAAATCGGAAAGGTCCATTGTACAGATCTGTGCTCAATTACGCATTCTATAATTCCGTGCAAAAATCACAGTCAATAACCCACTCTGATAGTTTCCAGGACCACCAAACATGTCGAACATTTCACTTTTTATCGATTTCTCGATAGAGAGGTATAGTGGCTGTCACTCGAAATGTTATTTAGATAAAACAAATGGATTTTGTTGGCATAAAATCGAGGGTTTTCCTGAGCAGTGTGTAAATGGGCAGAAGGATGCTGGATCCGACTCAGAGTCAACACGGCCCTACAGGGGACAGAAAAGTCATTTTTAAACACATTCCTAAAAGTTCCTTCGTCACTTTTTAATATGATGTCCTTAGAGAAGAAATGTCTGTGTGTCTCGTCGTGTCAATAGATCAGTTGTTTTCAATCTGGTGTGATTTTTACAGATAAAAGTTGTTCCACTAACGGCCGGCGGCGGCGAGTCACTATTAACCCATGCAGGGTCCGTATAAAAACAATGGCCAGTCAAACGGCCAAAACCGGCCGTGCATTTGTAGCCAAAAAAAATTGCTCGTGCTCCACTGCATGGGCCGTCTGTGGCCAGCAAATAGGACACGGGGCAGTTTGATAGACTGGGTCAGCAGACTCTATTTAAGGCTACAGTATGAAGTTAAACTTTTGCATATTTTGATTAGGTTTTAAAGTTGGAATTTACGATTTCAGGAGAAGAAGGGTGTGTTATTTTTTTTAAAGAAATTGAATTAGTTTTGCTAATGTTTACACTAAAGATGATACAGTAGAACACATCTCTCTTTTTTTTTGCCCTTTTTTCCCTTATACCTTTTTTGGGAGCCTTTTTTCCCCTTATCTCTTTCTCTTTTTGGTTCTTTTTTCCTTTATCCCACTAATTGGAGATCCTTATCTCACTTTTCCTTATAACACTATCTCCTTTTTTCCCCCCCACCCCACCCCATTCATCCTGGTATTTCTAGAGAGGGGTCATATAGCAAAAATGTGATTGGTGGTTTGCCATAAATCTTGAGTGTGAATTGTGAATTGCCTGTATTGAAGTGCATGAAATGTGATGCAACCTGTTCAATTACAATTCCTGGGGATTGGTGAAAGACAATGAAATGTATTGGTGACTGGTGATTTAGGGAAAATAATGTTGGTGAATGGATTTTCATCAAGGCTATATAGCCCCCTCTTTGTACATAAATATACAGTTTTATACTTTGAACCAATGGATAGTCATTACATGGATGTAATCAAGATATTCAAGAAAGCATCTCAATAGAGATGGTGGACGATACAACCTCCCTAGTGTGTGGAACAACCTTCTCTCTTCGCATATAACCAGCAGAAAGGGAAAGGGGGGCAAACAACAGCTTGTTAATCCTGTAGTACTGATTTATATGTTTTTAGTATTGACAGTCTGACGAAGCCCAAAGTGTGAAAGCTTACACGGTGTCTTGTGAATATAGATTTGATCAAAGTATTAAACTGTATATTTATGTTGTACGTTATTGGGTCTCATTTGCAGTTTTCTTGTTCTTTTATGCCACTTATCAAGAAAAGGTTTTTAAGTTTTAAAGTTGTGTACTCCTTTTAATATGACTAAGAAAATTGATTACACTTTGTACTTTGAATTCATTGGAAAGACTGCTAGAATTAGGAATAGGAATAAACGATACAGAAAATAAAAGGAGTATGCAACATTAAAACGATTTTTGTGTTCCACCTCATGCTACATCATGATTTTTTGTTGCCTTTGTCGACATGCAAGGCATTAATTACATGTGCCGTTCACAAATTAACAAAAATATTCTGCACGCACATGACATATAGATACAGATGCATATAGTCATCGGTCTAGTAGATTTTCATGCTAATTACTCAATTGTAAAACATATGTCTTTTGTTCAATATTTTATATAATGCTTTGTGCGCATGTGATGGATATTTCCTTCGGTGGGGGAGAGTTCTATCAAAACTTGTCAAAATCAACGGACCGACTCCATTAATCCACCAACTCGATCCGGTCGGGGTGGGACTTGTACAAACTCTATCAGTGGCTGGACTGTCAACTGTCAGATGGTGGTTAGTCTTTCTAAAGGCTATTATATGTAATATTTAGCTATTCATATTTAGTTTCCTTCATATCAAAACACCCACGCAGAATACAACTCCTTTGTCAATGCAATAGCATATCTCTAACAAGCTTGTGTTGAAATATCATCTCGCTGGGCTGAGCAATTTAGACTGTGGCTGTTTCTGAGTGCAACCATCACAAGTTTCAAAAGTCTTTAAATCATATTCTGGGCCTTGACAAAGGTCAAGATCTGAAGCATTGAAATTTTTATATCAATGCAATTTATGTTCTCAGGGAGTTCCTGGTCAAACAAAGATGATCATGTGTGCAAACAAAATAAAATACTTCATAAACTTTTTAACATTTGGCTTTTACAACCAAGAATGTGAAAAAAACAAAAAAAAACAAGAGAGGCTCATGCCATGTAACTTTTCTGAAAACAGGGATTATGAATCGGGAAAGGAGATGGACATTTAAAAGAACAAACAGCAGATGGTTTTAGATGAAATAATACAGACGCTATCAATGGATGGCTGTTTGTTAATGACCCCCATCTGTGCGGCCGCGACCTTCACTTTGTAATCCTCTGCTAACTCTTCAGCTTTCTCCGTGGCATTGTTTTTTGTTAATTGCACTGTTTACTTGAGATTCCTGAACAGTGAATTAAACCGCGCTGGAATGCCGGCTGAGTTTTGCTGAGTTTATACACTGTAACAATGTGACCACATTGAGACGGGAAGTGCAAATACCAGCGTGGATTTTGGCGAGTTTGTGGCTGCCCTTTATTGTAATTTCATATAACTTTTTACGCCGCAGCTACCAATGTTGTCGGTTGTGTGTTTTTGTAGCACGAGTTTATTAGCACAGAAATAAGCAAGGAAGTAAAAAGTACAATGTGAACATTCATTGTGACACACATAATACAACTCCTTTGTCTATACAATAGCACATATTAGACTGACTCTAACAGCCTGGAGTTTAAATATCATTTGATAATATGAATATCATCTCGCTAAGCTGAGACATTTAGACTGTGTGTGTTTCTGAGTGCAATGATCACGAGCTTCATCAATCTTTTTTAAATGATATTCTGGCCCTTGACAAAGGCTACCACTAAGGAGGGGGTCATATAGCAAAAATGTGATTGGTGATTTGCCCAAAATCTTGAGCGTGAATGGTGAACTGCCTGTATTTAAGTGCGTGAAATGTGATGAAAATTTGATGCAACCTATTCAATTTATCATTTCTGGTGATTGGT
>CM032669.1:59944659-59988792 GCA_019095985.1 Streblospio benedicti | reverse complement strand
AAATTTTTTCGTGTACTTTGGTCCACTTTTAGCCGACTTACGAGCGGTTCGCCTAAATATCTCGTTACCATTCTACAGAGGGAACTATTTCACCGATTGCCACCAAATTTTACACACAGCTGCATTGTACCCTTCTCCACACTCGGTGCGAGTTTGGTATACTTTGGCCTACTTTTGAGCGAGTTATTAGACTTTTAAAATAAAAAACGGCGAAAATCGGCTGGCATTTTCTTCTGGACACCAGTCACGTACGTCGAAACGTACCCGGTACCAGCAGTCGCACAGCAATTTTGATGCAACCGGCGCGTAGACAGAGGACAGGGCATTGCTGTATAAAATATTCACACCCACACGTGTCAAGGAAAATATTTGGTGGATCATCAAAGTCGGCCCATTCCCTATATCCCTATATACTGTTACTGAAAATTAAATTTTACTATGAACTACCCGGACGGAAGAAATCAACAAACTATGACCAAACGTCACTGTTATCTTTCTCCTACCACCCTCCAGACGTGAAAATTTTTTCGTGTACTTTGGTCCATTTTTAGCCGACTTACGAGGCGGTTCGCCTAAATATCTCGTTACCATTCTACAGAGGGAACTATTTCACCGATTGCCACCAAGGAAACACAGCTGCATTGTACCCTTCTCCACACACTCGGTGCGAGTTTGGTGTACTTTGGCCCACTTTTGAGCGAGTTATTAGACTTTTAAAATAAAAATTGGCGAAAATCGGCTGGCATTTTCTTCCGGACACCAGTCAACACGTCGAAACGTACCCGGTACCAGCAGTCGCACAGCAATTTCGATGCAACCGGCGCGTAGACAGAGGACAGGGCATTGCTGTATAAAATATTCACACCCACACGTGTCAAGGAAAATATTTGGTGGATCATCAAAGTCGGCCCATTCCCTATATCCCTATATACTGTTACTGAAAATTGAATTTTACTATGAACTACCCGGACGGAAGAAATCAACAAACTATGACCAAATGTCACTGTTACCTTTCTCCTACCACCCTCCAGACGTGAAATTTTTTCGTGTACTTTGGTCCACTTTAATGACTTACTTTCAAATACACAGAAACCATCATATTGCTTCTCTGCAAGCATGGTGGTTCTATTTCACTGATTGCCTTCAGGCTGAATATGTGTCAATTTGGGGGGTGGGCTCATAACATGAATGTGGATTGACATAAGATTTTATTCGTGTAGAGTTTGATAAAGTACAAGGCAGTTGGCATTTTTTAACCATGGATGTGGGCATTTGGATGTTAGTATATTGTATGCTCTAAATACTCTTGACTTATTCATTTTAATCATTCATGTTTTATGTCGGTTCCCAAAAGTCTACTTTGATGTTAATTGGTGAAATTTACTAACCTGGCCGTGTGACTTTTGTCCCTTACGACGAGTCGGACTGTATCATGGTGTCTCAGTTGTCGTGCACAATAATAGCCTCAGATCACTGCTCAATGAGAGGGCGGGATGTAGACTATTTGCTCCACTATACACACATTGCTATATTATATGGTAAAGTATGCTATAGTGTTTGTAAATGATGGTCTCGTGATTCAGTTACTATTTTACTCTACCTACTTCCTCTTCCAAAATATAATTCCAAGGCACAAATTTTAATGCATCTTTGGTAATTGAATCATGAGACTATACAGTTTTATACCACATAACAAAAATCAACTGGACTTGTGAATGATAGAAGTATGCAATACCCCCCACCCCCACCCCACCCCACCCCCCATACACTACATTGGTAATGTAAATGTGGTGGTGATCCTAATGCTCGCAGACTTAATATTGTACACCATGTCATTGGTAATGTAATTAGTGTGAAAAGACCTGATACCAAAGACCCTGTATGGAAGTTGAGAGGCGTCTAAGCACTTGGATGATGTCACCTTTTGAAGAAGAAAAAAGTTTTACATTTATAGTTATTCAACAGTATTTG
This sequence comes from Streblospio benedicti, assembly GCA_019095985.1. Classification (NCBI taxonomy): domain Eukaryota; kingdom Metazoa; phylum Annelida; class Polychaeta; order Spionida; family Spionidae; genus Streblospio; species Streblospio benedicti. The sequence goes on along the minus strand of CM032669.1, from coordinate 59,986,821 downwards.
AACTTACTTTGTGACATGTTAAGTGAGTTGCGATATATCCACCAGTTGAAATCAAATTGCCATGTTTGCATTATGTCCTAAATCCATTTTTCTGTTTTCCAGACGGCCAAAGTTTGCAACGTGACAAGCATCACTCGGCACAAGAGGATCTGAGAAACGCGCAAACAAGTCTCATAGTTTATTAGTGATGGAAAAAAAACTGTCAGAAAATGAAAACAGTATCACTTGAAATGATAGAAAAATGTAACATTCAAACGTAATAAGCATAGAACGAATGGTAACTCGATAGAGAGGTTGTATGTTTTACTTCACTTCACCAAAGTGCTCGACTAGTGGTCTCAATAGAGAGGTGGTCTCGAACTGGCCGAGATATGGAGGTTTGAAGCGGCTTTTTCAGCGACTTTGACGATCTCCCCTTGCCGGCGTTTTGTTGACTAGCTCTGTTGCTATTACGACGAGAGAGATGTGGTTTTTACCGAATTGTAGCTGTCACACGCAGCTTCCCAACGGTGTGTATTAATTACTTGAACTCCGACTGGAACGTAATGATTTTGCCACTTAAAAACCGCGTTTATTTTTTTTCGCGTTTTCAACGAGCCTCCTCCATCTTATAAGCTTAATTACTCGGTGAATATTTGCACCAGAACATTCTGCTTTACACCAGCTTGTAGCTCAGAATGTAAGCTTTAAAACGGGTGGTGTGGGGGGGAGTATCAATATTACTGGAATACTTATTAAGCAATAACGCGCCCGTGCCCATTCGCGTTTTAGCGGTTTTTGCAAGGACTTGCCTTGGTTTTTCTTGAATCACTCCGCGGCTATTACAAAAAGAAGGATGTCAATTGTACCGGCGTATAGCTGACACTCAGAGCTTTCTAACGATGTATCATAAGTACGTATTCGTATACGTTTACGCAATGATTTTGCTGATTAAAAAACGCGTTGTGTTTCACAACGTGACGAGCATCACTCGGCACAAGAGGATCTGAGAAACGCGCAAACAAGTCTCATAGTTTATTAGTGATGGAAAAAAAACTGTCAGAAAATGAAAACAGTATCACTTGAAATGATAGAAAAATGTAACATTCAAACGTAATAAGCATAGAACGAATGGTCACTAGATAGAGAGGTTGTATGTTTTACTTCACTTCACCAAAGTGCTCGACTAGTGGTCTCAATAGAGAGGTGTCTCGAACTGGCCGAGATATGGAGGTTTGAAGCGGCTTTTTCAGCGACTTTGACGATCTCCCCTTGCCGGCGTTTTGTTGACTAGCTCTGTTGCTATTACGACGAGAGAGATGTGGTATTAAGAGGCAATTTTAACTCAATGGTCATTCTAAGACATCTGTTAGGAAAAGACATGGACATTTGACCGTGGACTGTCCTGAAATCATAATGTCCTCCATGTGCATTGCAGCTGTATTTTTCCTGTCACATGTATATAACAGTAGCAACATTGACCTTTTATATATTTTCAAACCAAAGAAATTTTCCCCCAAATCTCGAAAACAAGCTAAATATTTCATTATTGTGGTATTAAGAGGCAATTTTAACTCAATGGTCATTCTAAGACATGGTCTGTCTGTACTAGTCTGTAGATACGTAAATGTTTGTCTTATAATTTTTAGGTTTTTGCAGATCGCTTACAAATACATGCGTGAGAAGTGTTTGTGACCAGGAGCATTCAACATTCTCCTTACCAGTATACATGTTCTCCTGATACAGGTGGTCTCAATAAGGAGGTTCACGTCATTGGGGGTTGCGCTGTAATGATTGTTGTAGTAGATAAATTATTGTGAGCTGTCACTCTATTAGACAAACACCTTAAAGAGAACCTTTCTATGAAGACCACTCGGGTTTGTAGTCAACTTGCCTTAACAGAAAGGTCGTCTCTTTATTGAGGTCACAGTGGTTTTGTCTTTTTACGAAGGCTTGCGACCAGGATAAACTGTCTTATGTAGAGGTGGTCTCTTTATAGAGTTGATCAAATGGGAGGTTTTCTAGATCACAGGACACGTTGTGTAAACAATTAATGGTGTGCATAAGAATGCGTTGACCCCCCCCCCCCCTCCCCACCGTCGCTCAAGACCAAACATTAATCTTTGGGAATCGGGGGGAGTCAGTTTGCAGTAACGTAATGTATAGCCGTAAATGTCTCCTCATAAGATAGAAGACGACAGGTGTCCTTAAAAGGAAGTTCATTTTATGCACATGTAGTAAAACTTCCAATTAAACCACCTCTATATAGTCACCACCTCTATAATAGGCTGAGATTAATAGCCTGTTAACATTGTATTGTCTTCAGTTAATCTGTCAAATAAGAGGTATACAGTAGAACCCCCAATTCACACCACCTCTATAATAAGATCACTGTTCACGGGCCTAAACCTTCATAAATATACCAAAATGAACATCCGTATAGAGACCAACTTTCTATTTAAACCACCGAACATTGATCCAAAAGGTGGTTCTAATAGAGAGGTTCAACAGTAATCCTCTTAGAGCGTGCAGCATGTTCAAATCCTCGTGCCGAGATTACCGTGATACAGAGCGCTCTACTGTACCGAAGAACCTGTCTCTGTCGGCACCTATGTTTAAGGACACCCGTTCTATGTGGACAACCTCAGGTTTTTACTTCTTTCTATAAACCACTCAACAAGTTCTGGTTTGATATAGTCACCACCTCAGATAATATGTTTGCATATGTGCCCACAACTGTGCTTTTGTCAACCCATATTTACTGGTCAACAGACTTGGTTTATGGTGACCACAGCCAAAATGATGTGCATGAAACAGTATTTATATACAACCAAATTTTGACAAATTCGGTGTCAATCATATTGTTCAAGTTTTATGAAACCGTATGAAATGTCCAGTATTTAAGATCAATAGTTTATTGTTTATATATGATGATAAATGCTGGTGGTTTTAATTTTCAAGAATTTATATTTTTTTAATTATTCTATATGATACAATCATCGTCAATATCATAGATGGTGTCTTCACCAGGGGTGGTGATTTTTGGGTGAATTGTGGGGGATGATTATTCCAGTTCATTAATTCGGGTTCTTAGTTTTTTTGATGGGTTGTTGTTATATAGCACAAACCAAATAAAAAAAGCAATCAAAGATTTGCATTTATTAAGCATTAGCGTTTGTAACATAAAAATAATATTGTTTAACTCTAATGTAACCATTTATGTGAAGAATACATCAGGGTTATGTACTTTGACAATCCAATAATTTACTATTTTTTATCAAATGATTTTTGTATATCTTAAATTTCTAAATTTTTTTGCAATCATTATAGCTAGACTAAATTTTGTTTTTTTGTACCACTTAAAGGTCATATTTTCTGAAATTTACGGTTTAGCTATTTGTTTGAACATAAAAACTAGATAAAAGTGCTCAGAAGCACATTTTTTAGAGCAACATTGAAATTTTGGGAATAATTTTGTTTTGATAAGCAATCAAAGTAGAAAAATTTCCTTATTTGATGTGTGAGACATCTTACATCTATGTTATTGGCATTGGATTGCAGGGGTTTCTAAACATGCCTAAAGTAAATTTTGATTGCCCATGAGTCGACATTGAAATGGTAATGCTGTGCTCTCTGAGCACTTTTATTCCAATATAACCACTATGCCAATTCGATGGTCAGGTTTTGAACAGTATTGAAATTATAGTGGAAAAATCGAAAGAAAGATAATTAAAATGGCCCTCTGAAAGGTAAACTCTAATTGGCAAAGTGTCAAAATTGAATACAGTTACTGTTCAGTAGGCAAGTAGGCATTGTGCAAAGTTTGAATGCTTTCTCACAAGCATCAACAAAACTATTGCAGAAAATGTTGAAAATCGACCCAAAATGGCACTATGGAAAGCACACTTTAATTAAAAAAGTGCCCAAAATCGAATCACTTAGGTGTCGCGTCATACTAAATAGTTGTGTACTGTTTGAACGAAATAGGGTGAAGCGTAAAAGCTCTAGCTTGTCCGGAGACAAACATACATACATACATACATACATACATAGATACATGCATACATAGTTACAAACGAATGAAACACAAGGCTTTCGCTTCAGCTGCTGAAGCGACGCAACAAGGTTACATACATGGGAAGCTTTAGCATTACTTTTAATTACAATGAATAGTAATAATTATAACAGTTATTATCTTTGCTTTACATATGAATATTGACATTAATTAGGATATTATTACGTAACAATGTCTTAGATAACACCCCTCCATAATTAGCCATCTTTTACCCTTCTAAAAAAGAAGGGATTTGTTGCGACTAACCCTAACGGGTAAGTCGAGCTTCTTGAGTGATGGTCTATTCGGTGTACACCTTCTCACAGTGTTCACCCAGCTGCTATCATAGCTGTCAATTTTCTGGTCCTCTCTTTGTAGAAATCTGGCTCGACACGTTGGAAAAGTCTATGAGATTACCCTCCCGGAAGTAGTCGAGACCTGGTGAGGGGGAGTAAGGTCTCTTAAAATGACGCCTCAACTGTTTGGTCATGGAATACACCTCATTTTTTGCAGTCCACTTTTTTCACAGTATCGTAAGAAGCATTGTAACCCGCCCCCCCCCCCTCTGTTACATAATTTATTTATACCACTGTAAGACGCCAGGTTGGTGGTATCTTGATAAATCGCATCCAGGTAGGCCTCCATGCTTAATAGGATGATGATGGTTCAGCATCGTCTTTTTTATGATAATCTCTATCTATAGCCAAGAAATATTCTAGTTTTACAGTAACACAGAGAATATTTAGATATTACGAGTTCAAAAATTGATGAGTGATAACTGATACAATGTAGCTGCGATTGTGGTTGATGTGAGATGTATGCTTTGGTGAAACTATTCATAAACAAAATATGTGTAACAACAAAACTTTATTTTCAAACAGCAAGTATTAAAGAAAAAATACAACAGTAAGACGGTTTCTACAATGCAAAATCTTAGTGTATCATAAAAATAGCTCAATATTTCAAAATTGTGAATACATCTCTTTTACTTAGCAGTAATATGGATCAGCACAGTTACTAGACAATTTCAGCTATACTGTTTCTAGTTATTTACACATTTCACTTTATACAGTGGTATCTACATACAGTGTTGCAAAGTTAAATGGAATAAATCATATGTGCAATTATCTGTACATTTTAAGATATCATTTGCCAAGCCATTTTACAGCTTTTATGCAATTAATCAACATTTATATACAATTACCATATTCCCACATTTATAGCCTGTTCAAATTCTAGCCTACAGTCAAATAGAAATCAACAAACACCGCCCTTATATGAATGCTGTCACAACAAGTCTGTACAACGTGTCTTATATAACATAAATCAACATAACCTCTACAGTGTGCATATGTACGGCATTTTGCAGACAAAATGGATGAAATTCATAAGAAAAAATATAGTTTATCATTTTTTCATTTTGCGCTAAATAACGACTCCTTCATCTAAACACCTATGCTAAACATGTTTTGAAATCAATAAATGCCTATGCTTCAAAACGCGGAAATACAGTATCAGATATCATTAGTAGTATAATTAACATCAAATTCAGTGACTGTACACAAAAACATTCTCTACATACACATTCAAAATTATAATGATCATGAAAACACAATAATAACAATTATTTTTGATGATATGGCATCAGTTTTTAAAGTGTCTATAATAATGTGTAACATAGAAAATATACATGAGACACCACACTGAAGTATAAGGCAGATGATCCTTTTACACCAACTAAAATCATATTAAAATGAACTATGCTAAAGTGAGTGATTTGTATACGGTGTATCCACTCCACAAGACCATCAAAGAGTTGACCTAGATAAAGACTTCATGGACTCCTGCATCGTTTAATGGGGTGTGTGTTTTGTATACTATATTTACTATGAATATACACCATTCTTACTTGTATATGGACAGAGTAACTAACCATACTACAACAATGGGAGTCAGAGCATCTGTTTTAAGCTGGATTTATGCTTTGTCACATTACACTATTGAAATAAGCTGACATAGTCCTATGCTATCACAATTTTAATATTTTCAGTAAATTACCATAGCTTCATTTGTCCCGTATCTAATCAGGTAGTTTTTGATTGGCTGGATTTGGTTCCATGTCCATACAACAGGTTTTGTTCATCACTTATAAATTCAACCGTTAGTAGTCTACTTGCTGCCACTATGGGTGTTCATGATGTGCTTTTTTAACAGATTTGGTGCCATAAACCCTTTCCCACACAGCTCACAGCAGTGAGGAAACTCGTGTGTGTGCTGTGAGATGACGTGCTTTTTAAGGTCACTGTGCTGATTACACCTGTAGTCACAGTATCCACACTGCAGCTGTTTCTCACCGGTGTGAGTGCGGATGTGGGTGGACAGGTGATGCTTGTGTGAGAACACCTTGTCACAGAACTGGCAGTGGAACCCATCCTCTTTGCTGTGGCTGCGCTCATGTCTCTTCAGAATAGCTGTCTGATTGAAGTGTTTCCCGCACACGCTGCAGCCGTACGGTTTCTCCCCGGTGTGGATGCGCTGGTGGACAGTGAGGTTACTCTTCTGGCTGAATTGTTTCCCACAGACTTCACAGGAGTGAGGTTTCTCGCCGCTGTGGGTCAGAAGGTGCTTGGTGTAATCACTCTTGTCATTAGTGGTGTATTGACACTGGCCGCACTTGTACCTCTCTTTGCCCGACCTCTTCAGCTCTGGGTGCTGATACACTCTGTGCTGCTGCATGAACGACTCAGTCGTGAAACAGACGCCACAAACATCACACGGGAAACCTGGTAACATAGCATTATAAATATTGTCAGTGTCATTACAAAATGAATATTACTTGCATGAACCCAATTTGCGTTACTTTGAGTTTATTTAATCACGCATAACCTCACAAGATTGCCAAACTGACACTATCAGAAATCTTAATTAGCATCTCAAAAAAGCTGTAAAATCTAAAAAGCGATGCGCCTAGTAACCCACCTTTGGGCTGCGCCACTGGGAACATGGTCTGTACCGCGTGGACCAACTTGCCGTGGAGTTTGGAGAAAGGAACACGTTCATCCAGTTTGATTGGAACAGCAGCTTTCTCCTCCACTTCTGGCACCTCTTGTTTCTATAATATGAGATATTTACAAAATAATTTCCTTGAATGACCAATGTCAGCTGTGACTTGTAACTGTTAATTAATGCAAGTGAGCATTCTGCTTACCTTTACAACAGGTCAGACAATTGTTTGATATGATTCTTATAAATTTGGTTGTAGAGCTTTACACGAGAATAAACGTACAACTAAATTCCCGAACATAAATACATGCATGATTGTATTATAGAAAAAATGACCGTGAAAAAATGACTGCAAAAAGATGCCATAACAAATTACAGGGCCACAAATAGGAGAAAAATCATACTTGTCCACAGGACGTGTATCCTAAAAAATATACGTGCACTAACGAAGATTTACACGTCCCACTCAACAAACTCCATGTAAATTCAATTGAAACTGATGTCTAGCATGACAGAATACTCATCCATAACGCAGATACCCGTCTCAGACAATAGGACTGTTGCTTAACAGTGGGTGGCCCTGCACAATAAATTAAATTTCTTCATTCTAAGAATACACTTTTCACTTAAAAAAGTTAACAACAAAATGTATATAAGAATTCTACCTCTTCGTCCTCCTCGATGCCCAGCATCTTGCCGTATTCGCTGCCGTAGAACACGAGCAGCTCGGTGTTGAGCGGGATCGGCTTGGTGCTGCGGTAGTAGACTTGCCCCGCGTACTGGTACGCCAGCAGGTTCTGTTCCTCCTCATTCCTGGCACAATTGACGAACCGCATCCAATTGGAAAATGCTGGATCAGATGCATCAATCAGATGGGTGACCCTGTCGGCCTCATCAGATATCTACAGGGGAGGATAAAAGAATTGCCAATCAAGTTCTGCTTTGTAATAGTTTTTTTTTATTCAGGATATTAATGTGTGTTGAAATCTGTGACATGGGTCAGAGGAACATTTGTTTTGTACAATTTTTAAGCATTTCTGACCTTCTTTCATTTGAACAATCCCCAGCCAATACCAAAAAAGAAAAATTAATACTTTCATCATGAGAAACACTGAGTTTACGTGATGTTCATGTCCGTTGAAAAAAGGTCACTCACAACATCACACTACCAACCTGTCACCAGTTGACTACACGATGATATTAATTTTTAGCCGATTGAATTTTTTCAGCCAAGTTTGAATATTGATGATAGGGTGGGGATGGGATGGAATAATGTTTTGATAGAGGTGATTTATGGTTACAATGTTGTCATCCGCATCTTACCTGCCACGAATATCCATTGTCACGTGCCGCGTCGGAAGCTCCACTCGTAATCTTCACAACTTTACCCTTGTACGGCCCCATTTGCACATTTTCTGGTATTTCCATGTCAGTAGTAAATATGCCGAAGCCTGCACCAGGGATGGTGGACTCTTCGACCTCCAAGTGGAAAGGTGCTGTGCTGGCTGCGTAGGCGTCGGTGCCTTCAAGCTCCTCAGCCTGTAATGTGTTCATCAAATTTGCAGACCGAGACAGTGATTGGAACAAAGTTGGGAACTTCATTTTTATGAAGAATGAACACTTCAAACAGATGTATTTACTCCATTTTTCCAACTTTATCAGCGTGACAGCCATCACTGGTATATGCAATGCATTTTGTGTGAAATAGCATTAAATGCGATTGTAAATGGGCTTAAATAAAACACATACCGGAAGTAATCATGAAACTATGTATCTAAAAATCAAATAAAAAAAGACGAGTGTTCAGCTTTGCTGCTATATTCTGTTAATGTACACGACCATGTATTATCGCCATTTTCTCCCTTTAGAGCAGAGTCAATTTTTAAGGCTTGGGATGGTCAGAAGTTTTTTTAGATAGCAACATTATGAACTTCTGACCCCCCCCCCACAACATTCAAATTTAAACATATGACCCCCCCCCAATTTTTTACGACCCCCCATGCCTTAATAATGATTCAGGCCTTATTTGTGAATAGATGGTACATTTGTAGTACAGCATATTTTCACCCCCATAGTACGGTGGTTGAGCATCCTGGGTATTCGCAAACCATAACAATTTTTTTATTTTTTTATTTTTCAATTTTTTAAATTTTTTTTCCCTCCTCCTATGACAGTTGAGATTCCTGGGTGTCCATAAACCATAATATCAAAAAATGAAGGCCTTAGGCCAGACTGAATAGATAAATTGGATGACGAAAAAAATTAAAGCCTTTTTTTCCATAGGCTGGGAAAAAATAAAAATAAAAATCAAATATGTTGTTGTCTCACTGGGGTCGGGAAAAAAAATACAAAAAAATCCAACTTTATGAAGGGAAATCGGGACAAAAAAAAATAAGTCTGAAATATAAGAAAAAGCAAGTTTTCATGGGTTTATTATTAAAACTTTGTTTTTGTTCATTTTCTTTATGTATTGAATGTTTTGATGTACATTTGTATATATGCATGTTGTGCACTGAATTTATGTGCCCCTAACACCCTTTAGAATAGTGTGCAGTATGCCTTCTCCCTTGTAACATAACTGTGCATGTTCTGCCTTTCTATTCTAGTTTCTGCTTTACATTTTTTAGCTTCAATAATTCTACTAGATACTAAATGTTGTATGTGGTGATGGTTGCTTTTACATCTTTGTTTGTGGAATTCATTTTTTAGACTAGATAGATAGACACAAAAAACACCATAAACCATCCCTATTTCATAATAATATATTTTTACTTACAATATTACGGACCAAAGACGTGTTCAACTTTTATTTTTCATCGCTTTGAAGTTTTGACAGGCACCAGTGCCACCACTCGATCACCCGACAAAAACATCATCCGTTTTGATAGAAACAGTAGATTTCCAACGTCCACACTTATCGGGTAGTGTGCCAAACGGGTTATTTGTGATTCAGTATCCAAGATACAATAAGATGGGGCATGGATTACAAATAATATGATAATTCTTCTTCAAATTCTTCAACTTTGTCACGCTTACCAAAAAACGGTATTTCCTGAAAATCAGCCTTGCGCAGCGCGCGTCGCTGATATAGAATCGTTAAGAGCGCTCTTGATAAAGGCTAATTGGGGTTTTCTTAGCAGTGTCAACGAGCATTCCGGCCATTTGTTTTGGTAGATCATGTGACCCGCCTCGGACGTAAAAAAATGGCAGCAAAAATAGCAATCGTTGTCGGATTTGTAAATTTTCTCAAATTATTGGTTTTATTTTCTATCGGGGGTGATTTATACACATCGTCGGGTTTGTCATGCAATTTATCTATTCAGTCTGGCCTTATGAATAAATAATAAGTCAAATCGAACACCTATAAATTGGCCAGGGTTCAACTTACGTGAATATTAACAGCAATATGATTAAGATTGAATTGAAAAAAATTTCTCAAAGCCTTTCAACTCACGTCTACGTCTTCTACAACCACCACCGGACCATGAACTGGACAGTGGCCCATGTACTCCTGCCTGCAATCTTCACAATCTGAAACACATAGTCATCGGTCAAACTATTGTGCCTATAACTTGCCACAGTGCCAGACGTGTAGCTGATTCACAAGGTACCATGGACACAGGTACTATGCAGGGATTTTGGATGAGCTGTTGTCAAGCACGTTCTTTTGTGTACAGCAATGTTGAATAGTTGTCCAAACATCCGCCAGGGACAAAAATCTTTTATTAAGATCAAGTAGCTATTAGAGTTGCTTGCCCTGATGTTAGACAACTGCATACTATGAGTTTACAGCATTGAATTCAGAATTGTGTTAAAAAAAACTTTGTTAACCCTTTCCGTGCCAGGGCGCGTATTTGCACCCCAGAATATATGTATCCTTAGTGCCGGGGCGCATATATGCACCCGAGTTTACAGAAAAAACTGTTTGATTTTGTCTGGCTTTTTCGTAAAGAAATACTCGTGGATATAGTCTCAAATTCTGGTGTGTCAACAACGACAACTTTACCTTGACATTCTGATGTATTTCTACTAGGAAATAAGCAGCATAGTGTTAATATTTTAATTCTATTCACGAGAACGAATATATACCTACCCAACACGCATTATCTGCTTCAAATTTGAGCCATGAAATACTCTTATTTGCGTTCGCAAAACCATGGCTTGTCATATATGGCTGGAATCCTTGAGAAATCATAGAGACCAAAAATAAATCTAAAACTAGACTCTCAAACTCGTATCACCACAACTAATTTTGAGTACTTGAACTCGGTGTTCTTAGGTTCAATCGTGGCAAAACTATTTTGACAACTGCTAAATGACCAGTGACAAAAATTGGCACTGGCCCGTCGGCCCGAGGCCAGTACAACCTTCGAAGGGCCAGTAACTTTTTCTAAACATTGGCCCGAATGGCGAACATAAAATTTACTCTTATTTTGATCATATTTGTGGTATTTCATCTAAAAATTCATCTGTACTGTGTATTTCTATACATTTAGCCCTTAATTTTTCATTCAGCAGTTCTTGGTTCGGCAAACATTTTCAATGGTTTTCTCGAGTCACATTTTATCACCAAGTGATTTTTTTCTTCTGATTACACTTGTAAATAAATTCAAATAAGTATAATTTGGCTTAATGTGGCTGCCTTTTTGCTTTGTCTAAAACCGTTTAAAATGCTTTAACCCTCTCGACGCCAGCCATAAATCTACTATATATACCCTGAGTGCCAGACATGCATTTTGCGTGACGCGTTGTTCACTGTGGGGGTCTTCAATTGCAATAGTTGAAATATGATCCTTTCAAACTCTTATGTTTTTCATCATAACATTTTCACATTTACAGTACATATTCAGGAGATGGTCTAGTTTCTCATTTTCACCATTACAAATAAAGATGCATACAGCAGCACGTTCCATTTTAACAATTTCGAGTGATCGTCCATTCAATATCAACTTTCGGGAGCGATTTAAAATGTTGTAATATTAGTAGTAATTTTAAATGTAGCAACGTTTTATCAAGGATACACACAAAACACAATATTAACCACCCATATTTCATAATAATATATTTTTACTTACAATATTACGTACTAAAAATGTGTTCAAATTTTCATTTCTTTATAGTTGTGACTTTGACAGGCATCACTCAATCACCCGACAAAACCATCATACGTTTTGACAGAAATACGAGATCTCCGATGTCCACACTTATTGGGTAGTTTGCCAAACGGTTTATTTGTGATCCAGTATCCAAGATACAATAAGATGGGGCATGGATGACGAATAATATGATAAATTCTTCTTCAAAATGTTCAAGTTCGTCATATCATGGCTGATCTTACCAAAAACCGGTATTTCCCGGAAATCAGCCTTGCGCAGCGCGCTGTGCTGCTATAGAATCGTTAAGAGCGCTCTTGATAAAGGCTGATTGGGATTCCTTAGCAGTGTCAATGTAGTTTTGCTGGCGATTGAACCTAAGAATACAGCTTTCAAGGCTCAAAATAGATATCAGTATATCAGTGTTCACTCCAGGAATTTTGAAAACTGGGCCCAGGGCCCACAGCTCTGGAAAAAGTGGGCCCTGGTCTCACAGATGTGGGCCCTGATTAGAGGCGAAGGGGGCATTGCTTTGCTTATCGATAATTTTGCAAAAGCGCCTCTGTGCTACAATTTACCATTTATTTTGAAATATAAGAGAAAAACAATTTTATTCATAGAATTCTTTAATCTAATATTATGACAAATTAAATAAAATACATCATTACACATCACACACTGCTATTAAAGGCATATTAGACATGTATACATGTATGATCAATTCCTACATTTTGAAAATTATTGAAAATGATTCACCAAAAAGTAGCAAAATAAATCTGGTGCCAGGATAGTGTCATTGGCAATAATTAATCAAATAACTAGTACAGTTTATATATCAATGCTATAAACAAATGATTTGGATGTATTATTTTTCTAATTTGAAATAAATTATTTTTCTTGTCTTTTTAATCTATAAAAGTATAATAAAACTTATAAATAATAATCTAAACACTTATGTGGCTAATAAATTGATATGTGGTATACCATCATTTTCACCCCCTATCAACTTAATCATGTCAATGTAAATATGCATGAAAGCCGATTGCTGCTAGTCTAAAAATAGCTGGCTTATATCTGCTGCCGGGCTTTGTTTAATACGTTGTAATATTGCTGATGTGTGCTATAGCAGGGATCAATATTGTAGACTAGTGACTGACTCGTCAGCAATATATAATAAGCAAGTACTGTTGTCGCATTTGGCAAACGATATAAAAAGGTATTTTTTATTACGCCTTCGAAAGCAAGAAAGCTGTAATTATAATCTGTCTGAGCCTGTAGCTTGTCCAGCATTAAAAATGCGCCCTTCCTATAATAAATGCGTTTTATGGCCCCAGTGGTATAATGTTTTGGCGCCTTTCATTAATAAAGTGCGGAAAAGCCGCAAGGCCGCAGCCTAGAATGAACACTGGTATATGACGTTGACAAGTCTAGTTTCACATTTGTTTAAGGTCTCTGTGAATAGCTGGTTTAACGAGGATTCCAAGAACACAAATAACAGTATTTAAGGGCTCTAAATGCAGCAGATAATGCGTGTTTGGTGGGTAAATATTCGTTCACACTAATAGAATCAAAATATTAACACTATGCTGCTTATTTACTTCTAGAAATACAACGAAATGACAGGGTAAAGTTGTTGTTGACACACCGGAATTTGAGACTAGAACCACGAGTGTTTACATACGAATATGGCAGACAAGCTCAAATTGCTTTTTCTGTAAACTCGGGTGCACATATGTGCCCCGGCACTAAAGGGACATATGTTCTGGGGGGCATATATCAGAGTTGCCAACCTCAAATTTTGAAATTTCTGAATCCCGAGGCCAAAATTTCTGAATCTTACGTTTAATATGTATTTTTAACACATATTTAAATAAGATTATTTTATAACACTTTTCTGTGTTTAGAAGGGTGAATGGACAGTAAAAATGCACATAAAAGTGTTATTAACTTGGTTTCAACATATTTGATTAAAAATGAATATAAAGGTTTGGACGATGGTCGTCCTACTTTTCGCGAAAAAACGTTCAAAGTAAGGAAAAATCAATGACAAATGTACGTGATATTTTCTAATATGAACAATTATATTTTAACTATGTTACATAGTACACTGTTTTGAAAGTGATGAAATGAATCTCAAGCCCCCCCCCCCCCCCCACCAGCGGTGACCTTGGCACCGCCTGTCGGCTTTGCGAGTCTATTGACACCCAAAATGATAACAGGCATGTAGAGTTGGAGTTTGAAGAGCACACAGGATGTGCAAATGCACATTACCTTAGAATGTCAGTCGTGTACAGCAATAACAATGCATGTAGTGTCTTCTATCCACCACGAATTTTCACCATATCCATGACTTTTGATTTCTCATGCACAATGACAGTGTCGTATCTACCACTGTGTTTGATACTGAAATCACCCAATATCGGGCGTGACGCACACTCTTTTTCTATGCAGTGATATCATTGTATTTTTTTGAATACTCGTCCCTTTAATTTTGCAACATTACGTAACTGGAGAGCACAAAAAATAATTAATTTTCTATTTAATTCTCATTATTTTTACTTTCATATAGCGTTAACAGGTCGTGTTTGTACATTTCACGACACCAAGCAGTAGTCTCAATCATCGAGGCTGTCAACCTCATAAATCACAGCACACGTAACCTGTCCGTGATCGAGACTAAATCTATTTACCACACGTCATTTAAATCGAGTGCATTTTTATACGTTGGTAAAAGTGTATACATGATGCGTGGTTCAATCGAGTACATTCGATAATGGCGGCGCCCATATGAGAGCAAAAATATCAGTATTTTAAGGGTACTGTGAACTCTTTAAGGGAAAAATATTCTATTTTCAGCTTTTTAATATCTATTATACTGTAAAGTATGAAGAACAACATGTTTTGAAATGAACCGTTTATCTTCAATAGTTTTCCTATTACAACCCATTTCGTGAAGACCACCCCCGGAGTGAAAAACAATGACTCATTCTTTGCAGGCTTATAAGGTTATATCGGCTAAAAATTCAATCTTTACATTTTCATTGTTTTGTATGCTATAAATGATAAAGAAAAACATCTTTTCAAAATGAACCTTTTATCATCAATAGTTTTTCTTATATGATACATTTTATAGACATCAACTACTATCAATTTATATTGATTGGCCATGTTTAAAGCCCATTTTCTCAAAACTAAGTTTGCATAGTGGATTAATTTTTCTTTTTATATTTCTCTCTAACCGTGAAATCAAATTTTCCCAAACGTGTATATATTTGAAGATATATGCATTCTGAAGAAAACGTTACTAGGGATTTTGATTTTTTTATTTCGTTGATGAATTATGAACGTTTTTGTATTGATATGCAAGAAAATTCGGAAAATAAGTGGTTTTAAGACTTAAAATGCTTGTAAAATGATAAAGGGGAAAAATATGAAAAAATTTGAGGCAAGGTTTTCTAGATAAATATACAAATTTTGTAACTGAATAGTGATTTTGGTCATTTTGATGTTTTACTATCAGTTATATGCTTCACAGGCAAAGTTGTAAATTTTTCACTAATTGCTTTATAAAAAAATGTTAATCAATCTATACATTTCAAAACATGTTGTGTCATTAGATTAGATAATTATCTACAAAATAAGGTGTAATTTGTAAGAATTGAAGCAATAATGAGTGAGAAAATCAAAGTTTAATAAAATCGTAAGAAAAGAGTTCACAGTCCCCTTAAAGGTTATGCTGAGTGGTCAAACAAGTATGCTTGTAAAGAAGCATTATGATGTGTTCTGTGCATTCTGAAAGTGTCTTTCATTGAAACATCATATCAAAGTATGTAAAACAATTTAAATACCACGCAATAAGAGGCCAGTATATACTCAACAAAACACGTGAACGCGAGAAATGTCAACAGAATGATTTTCGTCAGACGTAACTCGCATGGTGCACGTAAGAAGCTGCCTATCTCTCCCATGTTAAATGAGACGTCTTTCGTTAGAAATGCACGGCACGTCTGGCGAAAATCATTCGATTATGCAATATCACGTGACTTTGTGTTTTATATGACGAGACGGCATGGTATTTTTAAAGGTGGAAATAGTATTAAACGGGGAGAATGTGAATATTAGTTTCATCACACATGCAATGGATAAGGCATCGTCTATTGATACTGAATTTTACAAAACAAACATGATTTTGACTGAGCAATATCTTTAACCCGCTTAGTGCCGGGGCGCATATATGCACCTCAGATTTTACGTGCCTTTATTGCCGAGGCACATATATGCGCCTCAGTTTTCAGAAAAAACAGTTTGGGTTTGTCTGCCATATTCCTGTATAAACACTCGTGGTTCTAGTCTCAAATTCCGGTATGTCAACAACAACAATTTACCTTGACAATTTCGATGCATTTCTAGAAGTAAATAAGCAGCATAGTGTTAATATTTTAATTATATTAGTGTGAACGAATATTTACCCACCAAACACGCATTATCTGCTGCAATTTTGAGCCGCGAAATACTCTTATTTGTGTTCGCAAAACCATGGCTTGTCGTATATGGTTTTAATCCTCGTGAAACCTGCTATTCATCGAGATCTTAAACAAATGTGAAACTAGACTCATCAAGGTCATATCCAGATATATATTTTGAGCCTTAATCAAAATGAATGGCGGTATTCTTAGGTTCAAGCGCCACAAAACACGTTGACACTTCTAAGGAACCCCGAATTAGCCTTTATCAAGAGCGCTCCTACGATTCTATATCAGCGACGCGCGCTGCGCAAGGCTGATTTTCAGGAAATACCGGCTTTTGGTAAGAGTGACAAAGTTGAACATGGAAAAAAGTACAAGTTTTTAAAATATTTGGTCATTTCTGCTGAATTTCGGAATTTCGCAATTACGATCGGAATGATTGGAATCGACTTCATATTTCGGAATGATTCTGAAATTTCGGAATACTTGGCAACTCTGCTATATGTGCCCCAGCACTCAAAGGGTTAATATGGCCTCAGATGACCGCTTCGATTAAAAAAAATCTGGGCAGGGGGCATGTCCCCAAACCCCCTTAGTGATGTTTTAGCGCCTTCACCACTCGCAGGGCCAGTAAGGTATCAGAGGGGTCAGTGAAGATTTCAAAACACTGGCCCGTCTGGCAAGTTTGGGCTACTCCCCAATTTTTGTCACTAAAATGACCCCAATAACCCTTTATCAAGAGCGCTCTTACGAATCTATTGCAGCGCCGCGCGCTGCGCAAGGCTGATTTCACGGAAATCGGTCCAAATAGGTAAGATCGGCCATGGTGTGACAAAATTGAAATTTTTGAAGAAGAATTATCATATTATTCGTCATCCATGACTCATCTTATTGGATCTTGGATACCAGATCACAAATAAAGCGTTTGGCAAACTACCCAATAAGTGTGGACGTCAGATATCTAGTATTTCTATCAAAACAGATGATGTGTTTGTCGTGTGATTGAGTGATGCCTGTCAAAGTCCACGACGATGAAGAAATCAAAGTTTGAGCACGTTTTTGGTCCGTATTAAAGTAAAAATATATAATTATGAAATAGGGATGGTTTATGGTGTTTCTTATGTCTATCCTGGATAAAAAGTCGCTGCACTTAAAATTTAAACTGATACTACGACATTTAAAATCACCCGCACAAGCTGTCAAATGAATGGGCGTTTACTCGAAATTGTCAAAATTTAACTTGATGCTGTATGTATCTTTATTTATAATGGTAAAAATAAGAAACTAGACTGTCTCCTGAATGTGTACTGTAAATGCAGGGATGTGAACCCGTCAGCGTTGAAAATCTTAATCAGAGCCATGAAAAATCTTAATTTGCAAGCAAAAATCTTAATAAAATATATAGAAAATCTTAATAAAATCTTAATGTTTTTCTACTTAAAATAAACAATAATAAGGGAAATACTATAGTATATTTACTAGTATTGTAAACTACTCTGGGGTGAAATGAAAAAAAAAAAAGTGATGATTGGAAAAAAAAATATCTTGATATCACGGAAATCAATTAAAAAAGTTCACAAAAATCCAACAAGAATTGATAAAGTAGTTAATATTTAGATTAAACAAGCATATGCCATTTACCCCTCTGACAGAGACTGTCATATGCTTCATCATATAAGTCCATCAAATGGCATTTTGAAGCAGTGTCATCGCGATTAAAAATAGATACCTTTATGTGAAACCCTATTAGGAATGATAGTAGATTATATATTTTTCTGTTACTTTAATATTCTAAGCATATTAAAAGAAGTTTCAACAGATTGACATCTTATTTCTACCCCAGTAGCCATTTTGGAAATGCGCACTTGCTGGTCATACTAGTTCCCTAGGCAACATGCATTTATCCCAACGCAAATACAGCAGTGTGCAAACACGTTTTCTCGCACTAGATGAATTACCTTCGTGAACCAGTTTGTTTCTTACAAATAAAGATTGCGTTATGAACGCTTAAATGGTGCCGATCAAGCTGTATTTTAAGTAACTGTCCATATTTCTCTGACACTAGGAAAATCCTGTAATAAACACATGTCCCGGACGTAATGAATTTTCAGGGGTCAAAAATAGTAAAAATACGGGAAAAAAACGTAAGTTCACATCTCTGTAAATGTGAATATGTTTTGATGAAAAACGTAAGAGCTACAAAGGATCATATTTCAACTATGACAACTGAAACCCCCCACAGTGAATAACACGTCACGCAAAATGTGTTTCTGACAATAAGGGTATATATAGTGGATTTACGTCTGGCTTCGAGAGGGTTAATTTAGTGTAATATCTATAAGACTCAATTAGATTAACCCTTTGGACACCATCTGTCGACAAAAGTCGACACACGTAAATTACGTCTATAGGCCAACAGTCGACAAAAGTCAACAGACTCACTCAAAAAACGGTTCGAGTTTGACTGGCATATTCGTAGTTAAATACTCGTGGTTCTAGTCTCAAATTCAGGTGTGTCAACAACAAGAACTTTACCTTGACATTTCAATATATTTCTAGAAAGAAATAAGCAGTATAGTGTTAATATTTTAATTCTATTCGTGACAGCAAATATTTGAAAACCTAGCACGCATTTTCTGCTTCAATTTTGAGTCCTGAAATACTCTTATTTGCGTTCGCAAAACCATAGCTTGTCATACATCGCTGGAAACCTGAAGAAACCAGCTTTGCTTTGAGGCCCAACATGAAATGTGAGACTAGACTTCAAGGTCATATCACAACATCTAATTTTCAGCCTTGAAAGCGGTATTCTTAGGTTCAATCACCGGCATAACAATTTTGACAACTGCTAAATGATGCAATAAGCCTTTATCAACAGCGCTCTTACAATTTTTTTTTATCTATTGCAGCCCCGCACGCTGCGCAAGGCTGATATCCCGGAAATCGGTCCAAATCGGTAAGATTGTGACAAAATAGAAATCTTTGAAGAAGAATTATCATATTTTTCGTCATCCATGCCTCATCTTATTGTATCTTGGATACCGGATCACAAATAAACCGTTTGGGAAACTCCCCAATAAGTGTGGACGTCGGATGTCTAGTATTGCTATCAAAATGGATGACGTTTTTGTCGGATGATCAAGTGTGATGCCTGTCAAAGTTCACAACTGAAGAAATCAAAGTTTGGCCACGTTTTTGGTCCGGAATATTGTAAGTAAAAATATTTTTTTATGAAATATGGATGGTTTATGTTGTTTGTCATGTGTATACTGGATAAAACGTCGCTGCACTTAAAATAACTACCGATTTTACGGCCAAATTTGGTCCACTAGCTGTCAAATGAATCAGAGATCTCTCGAAATAGTCAAAATTGAACTTGATGCTGCATGTATCTTTATTTATAATGGTGAAAATAAGAAACTAGACCGTCTCCTGAATGTGTACTGTAAATGTGAAAATGTTCTGATGAAAAACGTAAGAGCTACAAAGGATCATATTTCAACTATGACAATTGAAGCCCCCCACTGTGAATAACACGTCACGCAAAATGCGTGTCTGGCACTGAGGGGGTATCACAGTGAATTTACGTCTGGCTTCGAGAGGGTTAACAATCATCAAGTGTTGGACTTTCAAATTACACTCACCATACTGAATTCCAGAGATACTACCAGATTTTTTTTAAATGACGGGAATTCCTCTGTGTTAATAAAATGGGGATTTTTTTTTTACTAGGGAATGAAATTTTATACCGTATAATGGTGATTATAGGTTTTAGACCCATGATTGGTGATGACGATAGTTTTGCCTTCTCAAGCAAGTTGAAGAACGTAAATAAATCCGTGAACCAGGTCTGCAGAGACTGACTGTCACCTGTTATGTTGAAAGCTCCTACACAGTGTGTTGTTAGTGAGTAAGATGTAAGTCAAGTGAACTATATTCATGTCTTAGGAATTTTACATGCACTTACACAGAAAATGATCATCCTCCACTTCCACGTAGCTTTTGCGAGCAATGTTTCTTCGAGGATAGCGAGACTCATTCGCCCAGGTTGGATATGGATCAATGTCTGGTAAGTCATCATTCGGATCATCAAAGTCTAAAGGAAAGATTAGAAATTTTCTGGAAACATATAATACACATATTCTATTGTAATGTAACTTATGATGCACCATAGGTTTCATGATTGGCAGGAATGCACCAACAGGCGCAGGTGCATGAATATTCTGATGGTATATAAGATTTTAGAATAAAGTTCTAATAAAATTGAATTGCTTACTATTTCAATGATGGATTTTGGCCGCGATTTTGCAACTTTTTTTAACCCATACAAACGGTGTTTGTCGCATTTCTATAATTGGGCCGCGACATCAATGTCTCATTTTAATTTCCTCTGATAACATACTCAAATTTTTTAAAAATCATATTTTTCTGCTGAATTTCATGGGCATGGCCATATAGTTTACCTCCAGAATGATTGGCAATCAAACACACTGAGACAATAATGTACTTGATTGACTGACGCACAAAACACCAACAACAGGCATAGAAAATTGTGTTGCGCAATATTGTAGCGAAGTTTATAGGTAGAAATAAATGATGAATTACGACTACATTTCTGAGGCGATACAGCAATATATAACCATTTAGACTGCAAACTTTCAATATATAACAAATTGTAAAAGAGGCACTTTGTGTTACTATCGTAAATGATCCGACATTGTAATATTACCATGGTCAAAATCCTCCTCTGCTTACTCGTAGAAACAATTTAAATTTTAATTCTAAAGAGACGTTTTACAGCACACATACCGAGAGTGCAGCGAACCAACTTCTTAGCCGTCTCCAGCTTCATCCTTCCTTTGTTCACCATGTTCAACACTCTCGCAAAAAGCTTTTTCTGCTCCTTCACATACTTTGCTGTTGCCTTGATTTCAGCATCAGAAAAATATTCAAAAGGCTCGTTATCGTCATCAACATATGTCCACGAAACCTAAAACAAATGTAATATAATTATTTGCAGCCAGATGAGGCATTTCGCTTAATTTAGTACTGGTCTGTACAGGAGGGTAAGTAATGTCTAAAGCTGACTTGCCCTTACATAGTGCAGGTGGTCCATAATAGATACTGAAATAAAGGAAATGGCGTATTACTCAAATTTGCTATGGATAAAAGTGAAAATGACCTAGAAATTTCTGGAGGGAAAAAATAATGAAGAAGACCATGAGTAAGGCAAATCATGATGTTTGATTGCTTAATAGCATAACCTCATCCACCCACAGCACAAGCCGTGACACCCACACACATCAGACAGGGCCACAACGCCAGTTGATGTCATATGGGCAGCATTGCCAAGGTGAGTACTTGGATTTTTGACAAATAGCAACGTTTTCTATACAAAAGATACACAGTTCACAGCCGCCAGTGCAAGAAAAATCAACATCAAATGCGCCATCATGCAGGTATCATGGAGGGTTTGTTAAAAGAAAGTTTTAATTTCTAAAATATTTTGACATTTCCCCAAAAATTTTGGAAAATACATGAGTCATGAAGTATCTGAATCAGTGTCAGAATTTGGAAGAATTCCAAAATTTCTGAGTTCCTGATGTCCTCTGTTGTAAACAATATATATATAACGGAAACCAATAGAAGTTTACATTGTGTGATTGTTACTGTGGTAATCGCATGATTACTGCACATATACTACCGCCTGCCTCTACATGCATTTTTTCATAACGCACAAGCAACAGTACGGAAATGCGTTTTTTTATGCTCTATATATGATAAATGACAGGCATGATCCAGTTAAAAACAGATAAATTAGCATTACATTTAACAGAAATGTGTGGGTTGCGTTGTGAATGTCAAAACTGTGTCACGGTTTCCCGAACTTAACCAGGGTAAAGACGTTGGGGTAACTCCAGGAGCTACCAAACAAGATGGAGACCAAGTCTATCAATTCAAATGTTTTTCTGTTAACTAATTTAAATTCTACCATTAGAATTCATCATTTTAATAGGAATGTGTCAATAATAGGTGTGTATAATTAGATTCCACATATTGAACACATGTCAAACTCTTTAATGAGTTCACAAAGCAGGTTTTAATATTGTTATCATGATGTGGGTTAACTCCTGACTTAGTGTTGTTATGTAAAACAAATAACTATTCATTTTGAGAAAAATCCTTTATACTTGCTAAATATTATAAGCCAAATATTTTCTCCTTCTTGTCACGAAGGCTTCATCAGGGCCAATGTTCAGTGAATGTCTGACAGAATCAACACAGGTGGTAGCACTGTTTACTAACACTCCAATTGATAAATCATTGAACATGATCAGGGATCGTCTCACAGCTGATTAACAGTTGAGAAAGAGAACTCTGCTGACAGTGTCATATGTAATGGAGCTGCTACAGCTTGCGCGCACCACTACATATTTCTGTTCCAATGATGAATTGCACCAACAGAAGTTTGGCACTGCAATGGGCAGTCCAGTATCCCCGATAGTCGCGAAGTTGTTCAAGGAACATCTTGAACAGATGGTCATTGCAACAGCAGACACAGAGATCCGACCTACAGTACAAGTTGCGAATTAGTGTACCCCATTCGCAGTTTTGAGATTTATTCACAATTAACATATCTGATTTGCAATCTACTTTGCATGTTTGCAGGTGATTGTATATCATTCGCATGATTGCATATCTTATGCAAATTGATAATTCACAAAGATTTGCGAAGTAACATTACAATAGTCCATGATCCTCTGCAAGAATTTGCTTGGTTCTTGGAAAATATTGAATCTGCAAATGACCGCAATTGCAAAGAAGAAATTGCGATTTAGTGGTGTGAAATTGCAAAATTTCGCAGCTTGATTTGCGGTTTGGGCGTACACTAATTTGCAATTTGTAGTGTACATGGTGAAAACGTTATGTGGACGATGTTCTTGCTAAAATTCTAGTTGGATTTTTCTCAAAATGAATAGTTAGTATTGTACAATAAGAAATCTAATGAATCTGTTCAACATAAAAATACAGCACAACCTCTGCTATCTGAAATGGTTGGGATGTTATTTGGGATTTCGGATGAGAGAGTGGCACAACCTCTGCTATCTGAAATGGTTGGGATGTTATTTGGGATTTCGGATGAGAGAGTGGCACAACCTCTATTATCTGAAATGGTTAGGATGTTATTGTCTGTATCGATATAATAATTGTTGTTATCAACCCTCTCGAAGCCAGACGTAAATTCCGTATGATACCCCCTGAGTGCCAGACACGCATTTTGCGTGACGTGCTATTCACCGTTGGGGGCTTCAATTGGCATAGTGGAAATATGATCCTTTGTAGCTCTTACGTTTTTCATCACAACATTTTCACATTTACAGTACACATTCAGGAGATGGTCTAGTTTCTTATTTTCACCATTATACATAAAGATACATACAGCATCAGGTTAATTTTTACTATTTTGAGAGATCTCCGATTCATTTGACAGCTAGTGGACCAATTTTGAATGCGGTAAAATCGGTAGTTACTTTAATTTTAGTGACATTTTATGTAGGATACGCACGATAAACAACGCAAACCATCCGTATTTCATAAAAATATATTTTTACTTACAATATTACGGACCAAAAACATGTTCAAACAGTAATTTCTTCATTGTCGTGAACTTTTGACAGGCATCACTCGATCTGCCGACAAAAACATCGTCCGTATTGATAGAAATACTAGATATCCGACGTCCACACTTATTGAGTAGTTTGCCAAAGAGTTTATTTGTGATCCGGTATCTAAGATACAATAAGATGGGGCATGGATGAGGAATAATATGATAATTCTTCTTCAATATGTTCAAGTTAGTCACATCATGGCCGATCTCACCAAAAACCGGTGATTCCCGGAAATCAGCCTTGAGCAGCACGCGGCACTGTTATAGAATCGTTAAGAGTGCTCTTGATAAAGGCTGACTGGAATTCCTTAGCAGTGTCAACATAGTTTTGCCGGCGATTGAACCTAAGAATACAGCTTTCAAGGCTCAAAATAGATATCATGATGTGACGTTGACGAGTCCAGTTTCACATTTGTTTAGGGTCTCTGTGAATAGCTGGTTTGTCGATGATTCCAACCATATATGACAAGCCATGGTTTTGCAAACGCAAATAAGAGTATTTAAGCCTCTGAGTGCCGGGGCGCATATATGCACCCCAGAATATTTACGTATCTTTATTGCCGGGGCGCATATATGCACCCCAGTTTTCTGAAAAAACAGTTTGGCATCCTATCAAAATTCCTGAAATTCATATATTTGGCTAAAAAGTTCTGCATTTGGCTACAGCTTGTGAGAGGCTTTGCAAATAAACATGGGTTTCTTTAACCCTTTGGATGCTGGGGCACATATACGCACCCCAGAATATATGTTCCTTTAGTGCCGGAGCGCATATATGCACCCTAGTTTACAGAAAAAACAGTTCGAGTTTGTCTTCCATATTCGTATGTAAACACTCGTGGTTCTAGTCTCGAATTCCGGTGTGTCAACAACTTTACCTTCGCATTTTGATGTATTTCTAGAAGGAAATAAGCAACATAGTGTTAATATCTTAATTCTATTCGTGAGACCCACCCAACAGGCATTCTCTGCTTCAAATTTGAGCCCTGAAATACTCTTATTTGCGTTCGCAAAATCATGGTTTGTCATATATGGCTGGAATCGCCTGGACATAATCTTTGCAGTGAGACCTCAAACAAATATATAACTAGACTCCTCAAGGTCATATAGCCACATCTAAATTGAGTACATCAATGGGGTATTCTTAGGTTCAATCGCCAGCAAAACTATATAAAGGATGCGAAGCCTTCATCATTGAGGGCGCTACTCTGAATCTAACATGATGCAGCCCGCTGCACAAGGCTGATTCCCGGGAATTGGTAAGATTGCCATGATGTGATGGAGTTTAAATATTTGAAGGAGAATTATCATATTCATTATCATATTATTCGTCATCCGTGCCCCATCAAATTGTATCTTGCATACCGGATCACAAATAAGGCATTGGACAAACTACCCAATAATGTGGGTGTAGGATATCTAGTATTTCTATCAAAACAAATGATGTTTTTGTCGGATGATCAAGTGATGCCTGTCAAAGTTCACGCCGATGAAGAAATCAAAGTTTGAACACGTTTTTGGTCTGTAATATTGTAAGTAAAAATATATCATTATGAAATATGGATGGTTTATGTTGTGTTTCGTGTGCATCCTTAATAAAACGTCACTACAATTAAAACTACTTCTGATATTACGACATTTAAAATCATCCGTGGAAGCTGTCAAATGAATCGGCGATTACTCGAAATTGTCAAAATCGAACTTGATGCTGTATGTACTGTATGCATCCTTATTTATAATGGTGAAAATAAGAAACTAGACCATCTCGTGAATGTATACTATAAATACGAACAAGTTCTGATAAAAATCCCACGGAATGTGACTCGTTCAATAGAACACTTGCCTTCTGTGGCGAGTGACTCTCAATTTACACTCGCCATTTTCAATCCAAACTAGCCATCTTTAGTTAATAAAATGTTGGAACCAAGTAATCATACTTGCCGACTGTGGCGAGTGACTTTGAATTTACACTAGCCAACAGACATTTACACCCTGAAATCCCAAGAGCTACTAAGGGTTATATTTCAATCTCTATGAGGAAACCTCCGACGTTGAATAACTTGAAAGTGAAAAGTGGGATGCAAAACTGTGATTATTTCACTGGCAAAAAGAGGATTAAATATTAATAACTAGTGAAAATTAACTTTAAAAACAAGTTAATAAATAAGGTTTTTTTTGACAACCCAGAATATCACCCAGCCCACCTATGTTTTGACGTTAATAGTCGTCTGGTTGGGAAACTTAGGTTTCAGAATTATCTTGCTGTCTGCATGAAAAGGGGGTAAAATTTTCAAATTCTTTTAGAAGGATTAAGGTAATGGATATTAATTGCATACAACGCCTAAAAACCAGAAGGGTGTAGTAACTAAAGGTAAAAAACAACTTGAAAATTGATGATTTAAAAATATGTAAATTGCAACTTTTGTACAAATAATGCAATGCTTAGTATCAATCAATATAATACATTTTCAACTCTCTCAGCTCAATCTTATAAGAACAAGAGTGATGTCAATACAGGGCTTAACGCTAACTTTTTTATTCATGCGGTCATAGGCCAAATCCACGTACCATCATCTAATTTTGATGTGCCCTGAAATTTTTTAGCCAAACCCCAGGCGGTAAAATAAAAAAAATGAAAACAAATGTTTGTTATTTTTGCTTTTATTACTTTACACTTTTAGTCTTTTTCGTTTTACTTATCATATCAATCATAAGTCTTAATTATCATATCAATCATTTGAATTCCGTATTCGTTCTTATTAACGCACCTGTCCCATTAAGCGCACCCCCCTGTTTACACAGATTAAATTAATCAAATTATGTTTTTTTTTACCCCCCAAAGATTTCATGTTTATATTGCCATGTTGTAGAGCTAACACGTCAGTATGCGCCGCGTGCATTGTGAAAAAGACTGACATGCTGGTCACGTTGTGAAAAACACACCCGGTAAGCATATAAGAAAAATGCATGAACCGCGAAAAATTGTCGGAGTGCGCTTATTAAAAATATTTGAAAATATTCTTTTTGTTTGAAATTTGTTTTTTGCAAGCGCACTGTGCACTAATGAGAACGAATACGGTGTTATCTCATGTATATAAAATAAAAATAAATAAATGTCTGGTTTATAGTCTTGATCCAAGTTTTGATCTCACGACTTTACAATTTACACCAGGTCATCGGCACATTCATATATATCTTTCCCAACTCCCCCGGGGAGCACACCATACTGGCTGCATACGGCATTGCTGCTGTTTGCGCACGCTTATCACCGACCTGTACCTATTTAACGTGTAGGTACCACGGAGCAGTGTGCAACCTGTTAAAGGTAAGTTTGCTCAACGCTTACCATCAGACCCGACCGGGAATCGAACCCACGACCTTCTGGTCACAAGTCCAACTCCCTAACCATTCGGCCACAGAAGCACACATTATATGGCAATAATATCCGGGTCAGATATTTATCCAGGAGAGCTCTGAGCTAAGGCCACATATTTGCGGTTAAGGGGACCGTAATTATATTCTTTGTTTGACAAATTTTTTTTTTGAAATTTTTTCATACAGTCGGAAAAAAGAAAAAAGAAAGGTCATGGTCTCTAACGGTTGGCATACAAAATAAAAAGAATGTGGCAGTTTTATGTACGGTGGCAAGACAAAAAATAAATAAATAAAAGAATCAAACCACCTATCTTTCATCTGTGCCGAGTACTAGTACAATTGGAAATGCATAAGAAACACTAACTATTCGACGTCCACATTTGATCAGTAGTTTCCTAATCGCCTATGTTGTAACCTGGAATAAACCCGGAATAAAAGATATAATTAGATGAGGCATGGGAGGTGAATAATTTAAGTTTTCCAAAGAAAATATGACAACTTCGACAACGCCAGAGTGTTGATTAGGCACTCGCCACTCGCCCCTTGCTAGTGTAAATTTCTGTTGGCTAGTGTAAATTCAAGGTCACTCGCCACAGTCAGCAAGTAAGATTACTTGATTCCAACACTTTAATAACTAAGGATGGCCAGTTTGGATTGAACATGGCGAGTGTAAATTGAGCATCACTCGCCACAGAAGGCGAGCGTTCTACTGAACGAGTCACATTCCCTGCAACGCCATGACAGGTGCCTTACCAGATGGAAAAAATAAACAACACAAGCAAGTACCCGCCATTTAATTGTTCAAAATCACCTGGGCAGCCTTTACGCGCCTGCATTGTGACAGATTCCTAACAGTGCTTTCCATAACGCGGTTCACGGCATGATAGCGTTTATCACGTGTTTTTACAACGATTTAAGCCAAGAATACCATGTAGACGAGCTAAAATGACTTTTGCACCTTGTGGAATCAGGTTCACCGGCCAATATTGTTATGAAAAAACGTAATTTGTTGCTTCATTAGCATGAATTTAATAAAAAAAAAGATGTATGTCAGTACCGGGGGTTATACCTATTCCTCAGCGCATCTGTAAAATGAAGAATATAATTAAAGTCCCCAATGTATATCATGTATTAAGCGTTTGTCCACAGAATTTGCATTTTCATTGAGAAAGGCAAATAGCTTCATATTCATCATTATGTTCATTTGCATTGGACTTGATCTCAAAACTAAAAAGAAATGCTTGTTTTTGCTTTGAGTTGGATGCCATTTCAACAGTACTGTACTATCTAACATGCCTCAGTATACATTCAAGAGCACAGTAATTGGTTGTTTGGTCGTCAGTGACAACTCATGTTTTGTTCAAACGACTCAGACTTCAACAAGAGTCGTCCGTATGGACGACTCACGGTTTAGGGACGTGTGATCATAAATATTCAGTATTTGAAAGATATTATTTGCTTTCTTTTCATTCATGTGTCAATCTACGTTAGTTTCATGGGCGCGGCCATATTTGTTTACATTCAGAGCGCCACCAACCTGTAATTCACTGAAATAATTTCAACTAGTTCACGCCGGTAACGTGGGAAAAATGTGTCTACACACTGCTGCATTTGGGTTGTGATAAATGCATGTTGGGTCAGGTACTAGTGTGTGAGCTGCCAAAAGGCTACCATAAGGAAACAGATGTCAATGTGTTGAAATTTCCTGTTATTTGCTTAAGATATTAACAGGGGTGCCAACCTCAAATTTTGAAATTTCTGAATCCCGAGGTCAAAATTTCTGAATTTGGGTCAAAATTTCTGTATCTTACATTAAATATGTATTTTTAACTTATATTTATATAAGACTATTTTATAACACTGCTTTGTGTTTAGAAGGGTGAATGGACAGTAAAAATGCACATAAAAGTTTAATTAACTTGGTTTCAACATATTTGATTAGAAATAAATACGAAGGTTTGGACGATAGTCGTTCTACTTTTTGCGAAAAAACGTTCAAAGTAAGGAAAAATCAATGACAAATGTACATGATGTTTTTTAATTTGAACCATTTTATTTTAACTACGTTACATATAGTACGACCGTTTTGAAAGTTATGAAATGAATCTTGTTGGACATTTGAAAAAATTAAAGATCTATTTAAAGTGTTTCAAGTCCCAAATTTTGCTGTAATTTATACACTGGATTGCAGAAGAATGCATCCCCCCCCCCCCCCCCCCTCCGCCGTTGGCACACCCTGTAGGCTTCAAAATGATACAGGCATGATGTAGAGTTGGAAGAGCACACAGGATGTGCAAATGCACATTACCTTAGAAAGTCAGTCGTGTATAACAATAACAATGCATCTAGTGTCTTCTATCCACCACGAATTTTCACCATATCCATAATTATGTACTTTTGATTTCTCATGCACAAGCCACAATGACAACATCGTATCCACTATGTTTGATACTAAAATCACCCAATATCGGGCGTGACGCATACTCTTTTTCTATGCAATGATATCAATGTTATTTCTTTAATACTCGTCCCTTTAATTTTGCAACATTACGTTACTGGAGAGCACAAAAAATTAATTAATTTTCAATAATATTCTCAGTATTTTAACTTTCATATAGCGTTAACAGGTCGTGTTTGTGCATTTCACGACACCAAGCAGTAGTCTCAATCATCGAGGCTGTCTACCGCATAAATCACAGCACACGCAGCCTGCGCTTCGTGATTGAGACTAAATCTATCTACGACACGTCATTTAAATCGACTGCATTTTTGTGTGCCGGTAAAAGCATATACACGATGCGTCGTTCAATCGAGTACATTCGATAATGGCGGCGCCATATGCGAACAAAAATATCAGTATTTTATGGGAAAAAGTACAAGTTTTTAGAATATTTGGTCATTTCCCCTGAATTTCGGAATTTCTCAATTCCGATCGGAATGATCAGAATCGACTTTGTATTTCGGAATGATTCCGAAATTTCGGAATACTTGGCAACTCTGTATTAAGTAAAATTAAAATGAATTATGTACGATCATTTCTAATGAGGTTGTACATAAAGTTATCTACTTTTTTAACCACAACGACACTGATTCTAAATAGCCATTTGATGGACTTATATGCATGCACAAATGCATGTCTACTCCAATTATGAAAAAAAAAAAAAAAGACTTAGGACACTGCTGCTATACCCTAAACGAATGCCTTGTATGTCAAGGCTTTTGGCAGCCAAAAACATCAAATGTTCAAATGATACGGCCGGTTTAGGCCGTTAGTTCTAGGAGTCTGTATTGATATAATAAGTGTTGTTATTTATAGTTTTCTTGTATGATAAATGTATGCAAAAACACAAACACCCATATCATTTCTGGACGACCCAAAATATTACCCAGACCACCTACGTTTTGTGGTAGATCGACAGGACGGGCTAGCTACGATTTAGAATTACTGTGCTCTCTGCTGTATCTGTTTATTTACCATCTTCCTACAGCAAGGTAATTTCTATCAATCAAATATACTAGAGATGTGAAATTTACTACCTGACACCATAGGGAATATACTAACAATGTGGATATGACAGTTGGGTTTCACGGTGCGGAATGGGGACGGACTTTTCGTGTTTCTTTCCGCATTTCCAGACTAAGCGTGCACAGCGACGGACTTCTTGTGTTGCCGAAGGAGATTAATCAGGTAGGTTGTCCAACAAATCCCCTTTCCCAGGCTAATATTATAATATTTTTCCATAAATTGTTTGTGTAACGGAATATTACATACATTTTTGCATGAACATTTCTAAATACTGATGCTTGATATTGTTTATTAGGTTTGAAATCGTCCTCACAAATGTACCACAGCTGACCAAAAATACGAATCACATGTGTTTTGAGGCATAATATCAGCTTTAAGAAGAAGAGTTCAATCATATCATGTACATTTATAGAGAAATATTTAAACAAATAAATGTTCCATCATATTAGAATATTAAAATGTTATTATCAACATTCTTTTGCGATATAATAGCGTTTTTGGGCAATTATGTTGGCACGGGACTTTCAGTGTTACTGGCACCGGACTTATATTGTTTTTTTTGCATTGTGACTTATGGCGAGCACGCCTAGCTATGTAATTATGAAAATAAAGACAGATGAATGTTGTTAATCGTCAGCATTGAAGATGCTGACGACTTTATTGAGTAATTAGTTGGGGTACAAAAAACGACAACCAAAACCCCAACCAAGGCGTGCTTGCAAAAATATTTAACCCTTTGGACGCCATCTGTCGACAAAAGTCGACACATGTAAATTACGTCTATACGCCAACAGTCGACAAAAGCCAACAGACTCACTCAAAAAACACTTCGAGTTTGACTGGCATATTCGTAGTTAAATACTCGTGGTTCTAGTCTCAAATTCCGGTATGTCAACAACAACAACTTTACCTTGACATTTCAATATATTTCTAGAAGGAAATAAGCAGTATGGTGTTAATATTTTAATTCTATTCGTGACAACGAATATTTGACAACCTAGCACGCATTTTCTGCTTCAATTTTGAGTCCTGAAATACTCTTATTTGCGTTCGCAAAACCATAGCTTGTCATACATCGCTGGAAACGTGAATAAACTAGCTTTGCTTTGAGGCCCAACATGAAATGTGAAACTAGACTTCAAGGTCATATCACACCATCAAATTTTCAGCCTTGAAAGCAGTATTCTTAGGTTCAATCGCCGGCATAACAATTTTGACAACTGCTAAATGATGCAATAAGCCTTTATCAAGAGCGCTCTTACGAATCTATTGCAGCGCCGCGCGCTGCGCAAGGCTGATATCCCGGAAATCGGCCCAAATCGGTAAGTTTGTGACAAAATAGAAATATTTGAAGAAGAATTATCATATTATTCGTCATCCATGCCTCATCTTATTGTATCTTGGATACTGGATCACAAATAAAGCGTTTGGGAAACTCCCCAATAAGTGTGGACGTCAGATGTCTAGTATTTCTATCAAAACGGATGATGTTTTTGTCGGATGATCGAGTGTGATGCCTGTCAAAGTTCACAAGTGAAGAAATGAAAGTTTGACCACGTTTTTGGTCCGGAATATTGTAAGTAAAAATATTTTCTTATGAAATACGGATGGTTTATGTTGTTTATCGTGTGTATCCTGGATAAGACGTCGCTGCACTTAAAATAACTACCGATTTTACGGCCTTCAAATTTGGTCCACTAGCTGTCAAATGAATCAGAGATCTCTCGAAATAGTCAAAATTGAACTTGATGCTGCATGTATCTTTATTTATAATGGTGAAAATAAGAAACTAGACCGTCTCCTGAATGTGTACTGTAAATGTGAAAATGTTCTGATGAAAAACGTAAGAGCTACAAAGGATCATATTTCAACTATGACAATTGAAGCCCCCCACTGTGAATAACACGTCACGCAAAATGCGTGTCTGGCACTGAGGGGGTATCACAGTGAATTTACGTCTGGCGTCTAGAGGGTTAAATTGTGGATATACATAGGAATACAAAGACCAGAAATTAAATAAAAAAGTACCATGGCGTGAATTGAAGGTTGGTTTGAGTAATGAAGATTACATTGAGTTACAATCTCTAAACTGGTATCCATTATGAATGGAACTGCAAACCAACCAAGACGTGTTCGCAAAGCTAATATAAAAACTTTGAAAATTTGTGAATGCAACAACCGAAATTAATTATATAAGAAACATACAATGACGTGTAATGAAGATAGGTTTGAGTTAGGAAGATTACATTGATTTTGATTGTAACAACTGGTATCTACCATGAATGGAGTCAAACTATGTTGTACACTGGATTTAATGTAACTAATACTAAAATTCTAAGCAAAGTCATAAGCATAGCATCCAGTGGCGTAGGGAGGACTTTGCTGATGTGTATGCACAACTATATTTTGAAAAACAGTGCCGAAGGCACTGCAGGGAGTGCCATAGGCACGAAGCTCATCGGGGGGTGGGGGTGGGGTGGGGGGGCTTCTAGGGGGATTTCGCCAGAAATTTTTTGAAACTTGGAGTAAAAAATATTGCATTTTGGACAATCTGTTGACAAAAAGATCTATATCAGGGTTCATTTTGGTTGAAATTGTAGATGGGACAAATGTCCCACCATGGGGTAATAGAATGGGACATTCTACAAAGCAATGGGACAATTTCACGTGGTTTTTTTTCATATTTACGATAAAAGCTGTAGTTATTTTAAGTAATATTATGTTACTAATTTAGTACATACCTAAATATTTAGAATTTGAAAATGATTTACATTCTAGCAATTCATGACAGTTTAACAAATATCTAAGCTGTAGGCCAGTGCTCAATAACCTTGACCCATGCTAGACTTAAAGAAATCAATAATGCAAGCAGTCTAGGATAAGGTAGCCCAGTCGGGCCACTGACCTTTGGATTCTAGTGGCCCGAAGTGGCATTGATTTCAAATCTACTGGCCCAGGGCCACCGGGCCATGCTTAATGTCAAGCCCTGAAGTGTAAAGTACTAAAGAAAAAAGCACAGCCGTGTACATTTTGCTATGATTCTGGGTGTTAAATAGATTGTCGTGGTATTTATCAATTGTAGTTCTCAAATATATTATTGCATGCCATAATCCATTAGTAACATAATCCTAATAATCTATTACGAATGCTCGTCAGAAAATCAAAATAACTTACTTATTTAGGAAGAAAAAAATGTGCATTACGCTTCCGTGTCTAAGTGCGCATGCTCAGTAATCGAAAACGAAAGGGCTAGTTTATAAAAAGACCAAAGGTGGCGCTGCCGTGCATTTTGTAAACAACAAACATGGCGGTCACCCGATCCCGGATTCGTGGGGGGAAAGTTAAAATATGAGCTTATTTTAATGGATTTGTGATTTTAAATTGACATGCGTCCACAGGGACGCCGTGGTGAAGTCATGATGTGTCCCGAGAGTTTGTAATTATTTAGTGCGTCACATGGGCGCATAGATGGTGAAAACGATGGGACATTTAAAAAAGAAATGCGTCCAGGGCGCGTGGCGCACTGCCAAAATGAACCCTGTATATAGCTTGTTATTGG
The DNA here is from genome assembly GCA_019095985.1 of Streblospio benedicti. Taxonomy (NCBI): domain Eukaryota; kingdom Metazoa; phylum Annelida; class Polychaeta; order Spionida; family Spionidae; genus Streblospio; species Streblospio benedicti. Next base: position 59,952,100 of record CM032669.1, on the reverse strand, counting down.
TAGATCCATATTGTTTTCTAAAAGGAAAACAACCACCATAAGTAAAGTCTTTTGGCTGTTACGTCAATTACTATATGTCCTACACTTGTATAATTAGAATTGGTCACTCAGCGGTTATATGTGTTCCATCCATACATATCATTGTATATACTGGTTAATTTTACGGACACACTTTAATTTACCTGTATCAGAAAGCACGGGGCCCTCGCATCCATCATATGCTTTGTGACGGCAAACGTACACATGTATGCTTAAGCTTTTTACTCAATGCTGTTTATTGAAACTGTGCTAAGGTTTATCAAAATGGACAACTGATAACTTAAGATTTTTTCACGCCAGTGATAGTGAATGCAGTTTTACGCGAACCATGCATCATTTTAGGGTAGAAAATCAATTTATCAATGTGTACGCACTGCGTTGTGTGGTTACAGTGGCTACGCCACTGGCATCTCTGGAAGTTTATTTATTGTTTCCATAGACGACACTTCATCGTCACAGATGGACAAAAAGCGCAAGGTTTGCATGCAAGCTACACTGATACAATGCCAGTACAAAGGGAAGTAGTTATTTGTTGCGATCCAATGCTGACCCCAAACTGCAGCAAAACCTAATCCAGAAACGTCAGGGTACAATTTGACGGAGTTTGAAGAAAGCCATTATCGTTCAAAGCGAATGCCTTCATGATGTCTTCATGATGGTGAATTTTTCTTCTTTTTGGTCGGTTTAACCATAATTGTTTCTTTCTCTTCATTCTAAACGTTAAATCAACATGTAACTTTTTTACATTAGGACTGTTGTTATAATAATTAAAAGACTTGGCTTTTCTTTTGATTCTTGTTTATTTAATCTTCCTTTATTGTGCGGTTTTCTACAACAATATATATTCAATTAAGTAAAGTTCCAAAAATGAACAGTTTAAATTAATAATTTTCAATATACAAATAACCACAAACGATCATACCTGAATTATAATAACCGAGTCCTACAATTTTCACTTGCTCCTAAATCATTTTCATATGTAACCAGTTTTTTCTAACCCGCCAAACCTATTTATACAACTACAGTACCCACTTCAGGTCTAATACTAGTATTACAAAATAGCAGAATTATGCATAGCAAACAAAATGAACAGAATTATACACAGAATTATACACAGCAATAAATGGGCGCTACATACCGGCCCCTAATGAACAAACTGGGTTTTTTCATTAATATACAAAGCGCTCATTTACAAGGTATTGAGTTAAGATCTGAATGGATGCAAAATAATAGTAATTACTGCAACCAGTTAAAGAACATCACATACGTATACATTGATAGAAATAGTAGATTTCCAACGTCCACACTTATTGGGTAGTTTGCCAAACGGTTTATTTGTGATTCGGTATCCAAGATACATTAAGATGGGGCATGGATGACGAATAATATGATAATTCTTCTTCAAATTCTTCCACTTTGTCACGCTTACCAAAAAACCGGTGTTTCCTGAAAATCAGCCTTGCGCAGCGCGCGTCGCTGATATAGAATCGTTAAGAGCGCTCTTGATAAAGGCTAATTGGGGTTTCCTTAGCAGTGTCAACGAGCATTCCGGCCATTTGTTTTGGTAGATCATGTGACCCGCCTCGGACGTAAAAAAATGGCAGCAAAAATAGCAATCGTCGTCGGATTTGTAAATTTTCTCAAATTATTGGTTTTATATTCTATCGGGGGTGATTTATACACATCGTCGGGTTTGTCATCCAATTTATCTATTCAGTCTGGCCTAAACGAAAAATTTGGCAAATGTCTTTCTATTTAAGGCATCATTTTCTTTTCTGTCTATCCAGTTACAGTTGAAAAAATACGATGACGTCACCGGCTTAGTCATTTCCAGCACATTTTTGTACAGTTGTAAATTCTTGAATATGAATCAACTCACACAGACTGCAATTCACACAACAAAATGTCAACAACAGCAAGGATACAATTCCAGGATCAAACATTCAAACTACACGGGAGCTCCTTCAGAGGGACTACGAAAAACGAGGATATCTCTGCTGTCATATCCAGTAGATCTAATACGACGTCACGTTCCTTCTGTCTATCCTATGGTCACAGTGTAAAAAAACAGGCCTCACACACAGCCAATATTGCGAATTTTTCAAATCGCTTCTAAACATTCAAACAAGATGGATTTTTTTCACATTTTCATTTCACGATAGACAGAATGTTGGATGACATCTGAGATGTGATTCCGACCCCACTATTACAACCTCTATTATGATAGTAAATAAATAACTGTACAATTACGTTGGAGTGTCAATTCAAAACATTGTTCTCTATGGAGAGGATGGTCAAAAGTCCAAATGAAAATACAAAATGTATTATCCTTTTGTTGACATTGTCGTTTGCTTGAAATTAAATTTAAAACTGCAACCATGAATACCTTTCTCTTTCTTTGGGAAACCGGCAAAACGCTAATCCTGGACTGTGTTTATAACCAGTGGAATAATTTCACATTTTCATACATAAAATAGCCAGCTCCTAAAATAATCAAGGGGGGGGGTCGCCGTGGATAGTTTGATAAAAAAAACATTTACACTGACCGTAAATAATGACATAATTCTCCGTGTTTGTTGAAATAAGCATGACGATTCACATCATTGTTAGACAAGAGTATTTTTTTAAATTTCTACATGATGCACCTTCCAAAACCAGGTAGACCATAAGTCTATCTACTGGCAAATGTTGGTAGACCAGCTAGTTTTTAGTTAGACCAGGGCTATATGTCTACCACTTATGTCTAACTCTTCTTTTACCATTGGAAATGTGATGCTTTGTTTCAAAACATCAATGAAATTAGGAATGGGATAAGCCAAAATGGCTGCTTTGTATTTTGGTGAAGAGATGATTGAAATAGGAGCATTTTTATGGAAATTATGGCAGTTTAAAGTTGGCAACGCAGCTCCGACGAATGGAAAGATTTTACACGCGCTACGCTGCAAATATTTGCGAGGATACAAGGGCTGTCATGTAATAAAACGTGAGGAGTAATGTGTTAAACCTCACAAATGTAATATTATATGAGCGAAAATATGAGTAGTTTAACAGCCCCCCCCCCTACCATGCTGAGTGTGGTTAATTAGATGGGTTAAGTGATGACATTGTGTACAAAATTTGTTGATATTTTTTTAATAAAACTTTGTCCATGTACATGTTATTGGTCTTCCTCTTTTAAAACAAGCAAATCACAAGTCATCCTGATCCATTATCTTGACCGGTGCATTTTTTGAGCGCTGAACATTCTAGGTTGTGGTCCAGTTAAAGCTCTGGCGGTCCTGTTAAAAAACGGAGTAACAGGACATGTGGTCCACTTCAAATTTTAGCCTATCTTCATACACTGATTAGCAAAAGTGAATGTCATATTCGTTCTTATTAGGGACTGTCAAATGACGATCGATTATTGCTAAGTTTTACGTTCAGAACGATTATCGATAACTATCGATACTTACTACCATTTCAATTAGCCATATGCTGTAAAAGTATTCACCCTTGATTAGTTGTGTGACATCCTTATATAAAAGTTATTTTGAAAGAAATATTTTGATTTGGATACATTTACATACACATGCTGCCATGTTGTTACTGGTGGCTCACTGGTGGCGAAATTGTGAACTATTCGAAAATGACAATCTCGTTCCCAGAGATTTGTTAAGATTAGTGCGAGGATGGAGAGCTCTGTAGAGAGTGTGCAAACCGGAAGTAAGGTAAGTAAATACGTAAACACATGTCTGATGCAAAATATTTCTAATTTATACAAATATCACTGGTTTTACACTTCCCTAATTTAAATTGACGAAACAATCGATTTTTATGGACAGGCATCCACAAGTACTTGGACTTTTGACAAATAGCAACGTTTTCTATACAGACGATCCACAGTTCAGAGCCGCCAGTGCAAGAAAAATCAACATCAAATGCACCATTGCAGATATCATTTAAGGTTTGTTAAAAGAAAGTTTTAATTTCTAAAATATTTGGCCATTTCCCCTTGAATTTTGGAAAATACATGATTCATGAAAAATCGGAATCATTGTAAACCTTAAAAAATTACCTTTTTATCAAGCAGAGACCTCTTTGGACGAGATTTGCGTCTAGCCTTCAGCGGCCTCCCTTTTGGCACTTTGAATTTCTTTAATATTGAGGCTGCAAAAAGGTGTGATATGTTAATGTATCTAAACATGTGCCAGAAAATCGTGAGGATAAACACTACCATATTACACTTTATTGACTAGACAGTGGAGGGGGGTGGGGGTGTAGGAAGGGATAGATTCCTGCCAAAAATGAAGCCCAAAGTCAGCGTGTAGAAATTAAGTATAAATGATGCATATTCAAAGGGACTGGGATCAGTCATAAATTCTCTAAATTGTGATGTCATTTTTGAACGATATAGAAGTGGAAGCAGGTATCTAAGAGCTAAGTACAGAAGCCCAATGGGGGCCAGGTCACCCGTTTGAGACCAAATTTAAACACTAGTATCTACCTCAGATGGCTGCATAACACTAAACATGTGAACTCGTTTCGTTTCAAACAGATGAGATTTACAGGGCAATTAACTTTTTAGCAGGGCAAGTGACTTTTTAGAGTTTGTTGCCCTGATGTCAGACATTTTGCTATAAATTTTCAACACTGTTCACAGGGTCGGGATTCACCACTTGTCAGCTCGTTTTGACTAGTAAAAACTAGTGGACGAGTGCTAATTTTTAGAAACTCTTCCTTTTGACGAGGAGCAATTCTGAATAATTTGTCATACAGATATAGAGTTTGTACAAGGAGGAAGAGTACATTTTTTGCAGGATGAGTTGATATTTGAGGGTTACTAGTCCTGCTGACAAATAACACTTTTCCACCTAATCCTGACCCTGTATTCAGGGGTCAAAAATCGTAGTTAACATCTCTGCGATGGCGATACTAGATTGATGTTTGGAAGATATTCTAGACAAATAAATAGACAAAACCGGGTGAGTTGTTAAGATTGATTATTTTATTGGGCTCGTTCTTGTGGCGTATCACGGTGAGCCCGAAGGGCGAGCCGTGATACGCCACAAGAACACGCAATCACTTTGCCGGATGATGAGTTATCAGGGTCGGGATTACAGGGCTGAACGCTAGCTAGTGCCCTGGTGTCCTAGGCACATAAATTCTAAGTAAGGGCACATCAAACCTTAGACTCTTGTGCCCTGATGGGCACACCATTAAAAAGTACCAGTTATTATATTTTAGCTCAACTCGACCATCATATCCACAATGTTGTATTCCCTATGGTGAAACATACAATGTATAAATGAAGTTTTCATGTTGATCTGATAGTTGAACTATTTTTTGTTTTTATTTTTTTTTATTTTGCCGTTTGCGGCACATAAAAATGAGATCAGGGCACATGGATTTGGACCATCACGTGCCCTGCTGGGCACGCGAAAAAAAAAGTTAGTGTTCAGCCCTGGATTAGGTGGATAAGTGCCACTCGTCAGCAGGACAAGTATCCCTCAAATATCTACTCGTTCTGCAAAAAATGTACTTGTTCACCTTGTACAAAGTTCTATATTTGTATAGCAAATTGACCAGAATTATTGCTACTCGTCAAAAGGACCACAAGTTTTTACTAGTCAATACCAGCACACAAGTGGCTAATCCTAACCCTGGTTATGCCCGTCAAAGTCCACGCCAATGAAGAAATCCAAATTTGAAAATGTCTTTGCAATATTGAAGGTAAAAATATATTAGTATGAAATGTGGACGGTTCGTGTTGTGTTTGACTATCATTGATAATACACAGCTACGAAAAAAATTACTGCTGATTTTACAAAATTTAAAAAAGCTTGGGTTGCTGTCAAATAACCGGGTATTACTCAAAATAGTCAAAATCGAACTTGATGCTGTATGTGTCTTTATTTATAAAATGGTGAAACTTAGAAACTAGACCGTCTACTGAATGTGCACTGTAAATTTTGACAGCTGTTGTTGACAAAATCAAACAGCTACTAAGGCTTATGGTTCTAAGTCAACACTAGAAAACTCTGAATGTGAACAACAAACACGCAAGAACCCACCCATGGCGTTGGGGTGTTAAACAATGATTTTTGGCACAGCTCCAAGATGGTTAAAAAACATTTTTAGAATTTCTTACTAATAACTTACAAGTAACTGCCTTTCTTTTGCGCTTTCTGCTCTGACCCCACTCTTCATCTGAATCGGATTCCGACGAGCTTTCTTTCACAACCTTCTTCTTTCTATCCATAAACAGGGGCTTAGATGGATTCAATCCTTGGAAATCAAAATTTAATTGAAATATTGATGTACAAATTTCACCCTCCTTAGCTTGGAATTCCTGATTGAGCGTCATGAGCTTAGACAGAATTTGTTACCCTGATTGTTTGACATGAAAAAAGTGATCTTAAACCTTGCATTTCGTCTTCAGGAGACAAAACACTTGATCAGGAATTCATAGCTAAAACTTTCACTATTAAATAATGACTGTGTGAGGAAAAATAGAATTAGTCAATCATTAAATATCATCATCATTTGAAAGTTCAAAAAATTATGTTGAAAAACTTTACAGTACCAAGCTCTGACATCATCTGATAGTTCCGATAGATATTACAGTTGCGTAACCTCTCAAGATCGCACATGTTATCCAATTCGACTTGAGAAAACCACAGGTGCAAAGGTACAGGCTCCTTGTCTTTCTCCTCCATTAAAGAGAAAAAACCCACCATGTCGATTTCTCCCGAGGGCAAGCCCCAACGCTTGTACATTTCAGGCACATAGTCTGACATGATCTGAAATTCAAAGTTGAAACTCTAACCAATAGATTTCGCAGAAATATGTTTGGATGCTTTTAACTACATTATTTTATTAAATATTCCCTATATTTGGTCTACAGCACTAGGTCTCATTATCGATAGTGTATGTTTTTCTTTTACGGCTGCATTGTTAATAAGACAAAATTCCATCCCATCCAACCAAAAAAAAATCCATCTTATCAAGAAAACAGCTGTAAAAGAAAATATACGTACTAGATAATGCATGAAGTTGAGGTGGATATTAAAATCTAAGAACCTGCAGACTCGTCTGACCCTGATGTCTCAAACCGAGGCGCAGCCGTGGTGAGGGACATCTGGCTCAGACAATGTCTAAAGGTTCTTAGATTTTAATATCCACAGAAACTGAATTGCATTATCTGACTTAATGCTTGGCTTACATAGTAATACACATCCTTTGGGCCACTTACACCATTGCAATCACTGTTGCTAATATATGCCATAGAGGTGTGAACACAGGGCCTAACTGGGGGCATAAACAGTTGCCCTTCCAAAGGATATTAGTGCCAAAGGATATTAGTGCTTTTAAAGTGTAATTCTGGGCATTTCCTGGCATACATTTGTGAAAATTATGAACAATC